>JAYRBT010000054.1:7612725-7633774 GCA_036023395.1 Myiotriccus ornatus
AGCGGCTCCGGCAGCGGCTCCGGCAGCGGCTCCGGCAGCGGCTCCGGCAGCGGCTCCGGCAGCGGCTCCGGCAGCGGGAGGGCGGGACGGGGCAGCGCTCCCCCGGCCGCCCTGACCCGCGCAGGTGCGGGCGGACCCCGGCAGGGCAGGGCAGCGCTGCCCGTGCGGGATGCGGGCAGGATGCCGTCCTGCCGTCCCCTGCTCCGGGATGTCGCACCCTCCGGGGTGCAGGCAGTGAGTGTCCTGGCTGTCATCTGCCCCTCCGGGGTGTACTGCGTGATGGATGTCCTGCCCTCCGGTTTGTTGGCGGGATACCCTGCCCGTTATCCTGTTCTCCGGGGTGCAGGCAGGGTGACCTGCCTGTTGTGCTGCTCAGCAAGGTGCCCTGCCCGTTATCCTCTCCTCCAGGGCGTCCTGCCCATCATCCTGCCTTTCAGGGTGCTGGAAATGCCCTGCCTGTCGCCTTCCCCTCCAGGGTGTCCTGCCCATCATCCTGCCCTCCGAGGTGCAGGGAGGGTGCCCTCACCATCCATCAATCCATCCAACCCTGGGGTGCTTCAGGTCCCTTGCAAAGCCAGTCCAGCCCCTGGGAATGATGCTGGGTGTGAGGCTGTCTCGATGCCCATGGGTCACCATTGGACACTCTGCCTTTCCCAGCTCCCAGGCTTGGGGTGTCACCCCTGCAGAGCCAGTGGCACCTGGGTAGGTACCACAGGGCAGAGCCAGCCTCGGTTACTAGCGCTGGGAATACATAGCCACACCAGGACCCACCAAAAGCCCAGAAATGAGGGAAAAACGCACAAATTTTGCCAGGGGAGAGCAAAACCCAGAGCAACCACTGCTGTCAGGGCCACCCTGCTTGACATCGCCAGCGCATGGCTTCTGTGGTGCTGCCAGGGATTGGGAGGTCCTGTGGCACCGTCGTGCAAAAAAGAAAGCCCAGCCTAAGTCGGGAGTTTCCCCGCGGTTTTCCCCTCTTTGTCTCCACTGCGGGGAAAGAGCTTAATTAATGTCTGCAGAGAGCAGGCAAAGCTTGCTGTAATTGCTAGGTATGATTATCGGTGGAGCGGAGGGTGCTCAGCGGGGTGGGAGGGACAGGCACAACCCACCTTCTTTGTATAAAATGAGGCATATCCGAGGCAGCTTCGCTTCCCAGCCAGGGAGCTGCCTGCCCAGAGAGCTCATCCCCCTGGGGGGGCTATCCCCCAGCTCCACATGCCCACTGGGACCAAGCAACACCTTCGAGGTCTCCTCGCTGTGGACAGTGCCTATCACCGGTCGCTTGTCTCTGCAGCCTCCCGACAGCTGCTCCAGACACACGAGTGCAGAAGTGCCACCATGTTAATTTTCTGCATCTATAAAGCGCAATTTCGCATCTCCAGGAATGGGATGAGGGTGAGGGGAGATGGGGTAGCCTGGCCACCCTGGGATTGTGCAGGGGCAAGGGAGGGTGGCCGGCCGTGAGCTGGGTGAGGTAAGAAACTCTGAAATAATGCAGTATAAAGGCCCCCACTGTTGCTATTTTCAGGCTCTGGTGAGCAGAGGGGGCCAAGAAATGGACTTGGAAAGAACAGCAAATGTTGAGCAGATGCTGAGGAGCGCTTTGTTTCACGTGCAGGGCTGTGATGGGATAGGCAGGAGGAGGAGGAAGAGCAGCGGGGGCAGCAGTGCTGCTTTTCTCCACGTGCTCATGGGAAACCATCACATCTCCTCTTGCATCATGGCTTTGTTGCAGAGGTGGGTTGTGGATGAGAGCTCACAGTGCTGTGGAGGGGGCCACACAGTGATTTCCCAGTGCTTTGGCCCCATTTGGCCCCATTTGGGCCACGATTCCCACCATTCCCACCATTCCCACTGTTCCCACCACTCAAGGCAGGAGGAGGCCAAGGAGCAGCAGCCCAGCAGAGACTGTGGCTGTAAATGCTGGAGAAGGTGGTTGGCAGCAGGGATGAAACAGTCCAAGCCACTGAGCATGTAAATTAGATTGATACGGACCCCAAGAAGAGGAGATAGGGGAAAAAACAATTACACAGCCAGGATCAGCGAGGTGCTGCAGTCCTACACACACTCCTGACACTGCTTCTCCAGCCTCTTGTGCTGATGTTGAACAGAAGATCTCCCTGGAGCTGCCCCATGTCTGCTGCACTGTGACTCCCACCCTGACCCAGCAGTGATCTTAGGTACCCCTGACTAGGGTCAGTTCTGGCTTGTAAAGACACCAGGCCAAAAATGAGAAAAAACCACCATCGTGCAAGAAAAGCAGGAAAAAATCTGATTTTCTTGGTGTAGATCCTCACAGGACGTTGGGACCTGGAGGCGGGAATGTGCCCCTTGCCCAGAGTGTGATGGGCTGATGGGGCATTTATACTTTAAAAAGTAACTTTAATATACATATTAGAATCAAAGAATCATGAAACGGTTTAGGTCGGAAGGGACCTTAAAGACCATCTAGTTCCACTCCCCCTGTCATGGATAGGGACACCTTCCACTATCCCAGGTTGCTCCAAGTTCCCTCCAACCCGGCCTTGAACACTTGCAGGGATGGGGCAGCCACAGCTTTCCTGGACAACCTGTGCCAGTGTGTGACCCAGAGGCTGCAGCAGCACCTTTCAGACCCTTAACATTGTTACAATAAAACAGATGCTGTGTCTGCAGAGCCTCTTCCACAAGCCCCTGCTCTGGAGACCTCCCAAAAACTCCCACTAGCTGCTGTGCATGTGGGACTGTGCACAGCCAGCAGCAGCATCTCCACTGTCCAGGTGGTGGGATGCACAGTACGTGGGACTGGGAGCACTGGGAGCCCAGACTTCAGCCCATGTCTGCTGAGCCTCGTGCACCAGACACAGAGACAGGCGAAGGAAAGGGCACAACCACAATGCCCAGATCCGGGTGGGAGACTCAGCACTCCCTGTCTCCCAGGGCTTTATCCTGGGATAAAGGATCGCAGCCAGCTGCTCCATCCCCTTTATCCTTGGAGTGGCAGGGGGGACAAAGCCCCTTGGAGCAGCCACAGGCTCACACATCTGCAGGACGGGCTGTGTGGAGGCTGGTCCGGCTGAGGCACAGCTATTCCCGAACAAAGGGGGAATCACAGCTGGTTTGTGCAGCAGCATCCGGGCCAGCCCCAGCCTCCTCCTGCACGCTGCTCCGCAGCCTGGGCCGCTGATTGGAAACCGGAGCCCGCCATCACTCCGACAGCCGGGAATTACGCTGATGGCTTTTTTTATTATTCCCCCCCGCCCCTTGGTGCTTGAATGCACTCAGCAAATACAAGCCAAAGGGGAGAAAAAAAGAGCGAGAGAAAATCCGAACAGATTTAATTCTGGATATGGTGAGAAAGGAAATTGTTGCAGTGCGAAGAGGGAAGGTTCGGGGGGTGGGGGTGGAAATGCTCCTGCCTCAAGGAGGAACTAAGCTCTCAGGGAGTCCTGAGGCTGCTGTTTATGATTTACAAGGTCGTATTGACATGGGGGGTAACTGGTTGTATCGACCCACAGGGTTCCATGGGGATCCATCCCAAGTCAGGGGGGCAGGTCTCTGGGGCAGCCACAGCCCCATGGACGGTGGGGGGGATGGAGGGATGCGGGACAGGACTGGTGGTGAAGCTCTGTGGCTTCATCACATCCTCCCTAGTTTTAGAAAATATATCCTCTGATGGGAAGCGAAGTGGCTCATTTTGGGTGAGGGGTATGAAGGTTTCTCCTGGAGCCCCCCACTAAGTAAGTAATGGCCAGTCTTCACGAACGAAGAACCAGGGAAGGTCTTTACACCTTCCAGCCTGCACACTGGATTTTTTAGGTGAGTTACGGTGTGCGCGGAACTGAGCCCACCCTTTAATCCTAAGGTTCATCTGCTGGGGCCAAGCAAGCTTGGACGGTGGCAGTGAGGTCCTCAGGACGTAGATGGATTGCCTTACAGGGCTAATGGGCTCCATCAGCCCCCCACTAACAGCCTGGGCAAACATGCTGCCTGGGAATGTTGTATCAAAACCAAACCTCAAATTTGACCTTCCAAAAAAACCCCAAATGAAACACTGTGAATGTTCAACTTCGTTTTGCAGCAAAGCTACTGGTGCATCCGGGCTGGGCACACAGCTCTGGTCTACTCAAATGATACTAATTTTGGAATCAGTTATTTATCTCAGAGCTGTTACCTGCCCTGGGCTGCCCCACTCCTGCTGCTTGCTGCCTGCCCTCTGGTGGGTCATCCCTGGGAGTTCCTCAGGAAGCTCTCTCCCCTTTACTCCAGCCTTGCCAGCCCCATGTCCCGTGCTGGGCTGTCCCATGTGCCACCAACACCAGTGTGAACTGCCAGGGACCTGTTCTCACCCTGCCCAGGTGCTGCCAGCAGCTGGCACTGCCACAGACCTGGCTCTGGCCCTGTGAAAGTGGCAGCACCACAGCTGGATCCTCACCCACCCCCCTCCATCTTTGTCCCAGTGAAGCCACAGCACCACAGCTATACCCACACCCACCTCTCTCCACCCTTCCCTGCTCCGTGTCATGTCCATTGACCCTGGGAGCGTTTCTGGCTCTGGGGAGGCAGAGCTCCCAGAGGGCATCCAGCAGCTGAGAACAGGGACCAAAAAGGAAGGAAGTAATATAGGGGAACAAAATGAAATAAAGCAATTATCCCTGCTCTGATACTTTCTAATTAAGGGAACTGTCACCCTTATTAAGAGGCCATTAATTCATTGTCATAAGTCACCACCAGAATGCAAGTACCAAAAACATGCCTGGGCCGTGGGGAGTGGAGCAGCGTTGCCTCATTCCCGCCCCGCTGGCTCCAGTAGCAGTGAGAGCTGCTCCTTGAGGCCGTGGAGCTGCTCGTGGCTTTCTGCAGTCAGTGGCTGTCCCCACACCCTGGGCTGTGCTTTGGGAAGCTGTAATTTGCCCTGTGGTGCTCAGGCTGTTCTGGGTATGGATGAGCCCATCCATCTCCACCTGCATTCCTGGGACTGCGTGCCCTGCCCTGCACAGTCCAAGTGCATTTGTCTAAAGGATGTAGTGACTTCTCAGCAGAGATCAGCTCTTGGCTACTCCTGGAGGACCAAACCCTCAAAGAACTCCTAAACTATCCCCAACCACGTGGTCAAGGCCGGCATTTTCCCCAGCACCACCTCCTGCTAACAGCCAGCTCTGTCTTGGCAGCCTCTCATTACGTATTCTGCGTGGAGGGCCCCACATCAGCTTAATTAACAAGGTAAGAAAAACGGGACCTTTGAGGAAATCTTAATTATATTATCCATCTCACCCTGAGTGGCACCTGATCCATCCCAACACTGTTCTCAAGTTCATTAGCAATGAATCAAGATTGATTAGTCCTGGATGTGCAGTAAGGACATGCTGGGGCAGAAGACTTGTGCTGCTGTCACTGTGAGACCCTGCACATCCACAAGTTCTGTCTTGCCCTCCTCCACCAGGCAGTGGGATGGGGACCAGGGCTATGGGGTGGGGCAAAAAGAGATTTGCCAGTGCTGGGATGAGGCTGCTGGAACATCCCAGGAGCAGCTGTTTCACTGTGCCCCTTGCAGGAGCTGGCATCTCACGTCTCTCAGGGTTGCCCTGATTTAAACCAGCAACTGGGCAGCCCTGCTGGGCTGCTGCTCACTTCCAGGGATGGGGAATCCACAGATTCTCTGGGCAATCTGTGCCACAGCCTCACCACTCTCACAGGCAAGAATTTCTCTCTAATATCCAATCTAATCCTGCCCTCTGCCAGTCTGAAGCCATTTCCCCTTGTCCTGTCACTCCATGTTCTTGTTCAAAGTCCCTCTCCAGCTCTCCTGGAGCCTCTTTAGGTACTGCAAGGTGCTCATAGGTCTCGCCAGAGCCTTTTCTTCTCCAGGCTGAACAACCCCATTTCTCTTAGCCTGTATCCATAGGAAAGGGTCTCCAGCCCTTGAGAATCTTTGTGTCCCTATTCTGGACTTGCTCCAACAGCTCCACATCCTTCTGATGTTGAGGGACCCAGAGCTGGAGGCAGCACTGCAGGTGGGGCCCCCCTGAGCAGAGCAGAAAGGGAGAACCCCCCCTCACCCTGCTGCCCACACTGCTGGGGAGGCAACCCAGAGTTGGCTTTCTGGGCCACCAGCACACATTTCACACTCACGTCAAGCTTCCCATCCAATGATTTGGGGTGGTTTGTAATCCTCCCTGGGCACCTTATGGGATGACAGGGTCCTAATTAGACTGAGCGAGCAATCCGCCGGTGACAGGATTCCAATTTAAACTGGCTCCAGCTCAGCAGAGCCGGTGGCAGGACCTGACACCTCCCTGCTCAGCATACTGTGTCCTCTCACCCCGTGCAGCCACGGACAGTGCAGGCTCCCTCAGCACCGGGCGTGAATTTCAGTGTCAGAGAAATGGGGATCGTTTCCCACATCAGGGCTGCAATCAGCAGCGTTTCAGAGCTGGAGGTGTCTGCATCATCAAGCCAGGCTCAGTAATTACTCAGACAAATTTGCATACATTTTCTATGGGCATCTCTGCTGGCTTTTTTATTTTCTGCTTGAAAACCTTGCTGGAATCTGCAAACCACCTCTACCACTGGGAACGGATTGCTGGATTGTCCCTATGGAAGATGCTGAACATTATCCTTGATGCCAGTGATGCATTGTCCTGATCACTGTAAAAAATTTCCACCAAAAAAAAGTGGTAAAATAGTTTATCAGGGACGGGAATAACATTCTCTGGATGGCCATTGCCTGACCCTGCGCCCCAGTGCTGCTGCCTGCATCCTCCTGCCTGCTCCAGGGGGCTGACTGATACTTGCTAGTGTTTTCTGTTTACTTTAATTGTTGTCTGGTTTTAATATTGCATGAATCTACGCCCAGTTCATCTGTTTTTCATTGTCTGATGCTGTTTGTTTTGGGGCAGTGCCTGGAATACTACTGGCAGATAAGAGCTGGACAAGGAGAAGGTATTTTTCTTGCTCAGCAAAAGCTGAGAAGTGATTGAGCTGTGCCTCTGTCCGAGAACCTGAGCATCCATCTCCCTCCAGTTTCCAGGGTCCTGGCGCAGCACCCCCCAGGTTCTTGCCCGTGGAGAGGACTGTGCTGCCTTGGATCCACCAGGCAGATGGATTTGTGCTGTGCACCCAGAGCTACAGAAGGCAAAGATGTTCTCTGGGCTGCTGCAGATGAATCCTCCTTCCCTGGGCAGAGTCCTGGGTGCCCCTCGGACAAGCCAAGGGGATTAGATGGCACCAGAGAGTGGTCCAGAACCAGAGCCGTGGTCCAGAGCCAGTCTGGGAGGATGTTCTGCTCTCACCATCACCATCCTCACAGAGCAGGGGACTAAGAGCAGGACAGCATCTGCCTGCCTGTCTTATGAGTATTGTTTCACCTGCCTCCTCCAGCCCCATCCTGCCCTGGTGGGTCTCAGAGGGACACCCCAACAGGGCTGTACTTGGGGCTCCATCCAAGTGCACTGGTGGTGTTTCTGCTTTCTTCTGTGTCTCGTTTCTTCCATGCGGATGAGGAGCTGGAGGGAGCCAGAGCACAGCCCAGCAGAGGTGGACATGGCACATGGGGGCACCACAGCAAAGGGCAGCTGGGCTTTGGAGCAGGACCTGAGCGGGGACCTTGCCTTTCCCAGAGGGTCCGGGGCAGCCCCAGCGCTGCTTTGTGTGCCACAGCTGCATTACAAGCCAAATCTCCACCAACTTACTGCATGAGCCCAGCTGGGGACCGGAGAAGCCATTTCTCCCTGTGCAGCTCCGACGCTCTGGAGAGAAGCTCAGTATCTCCCTCTAACGATGCGCAGACACCCGGCAGCCGTCCTTCGCTCTCGGGGGTACTCGACACCCCAGCCACACCACAGCCCCCCCAGCACCCACCGCCAGGGCAAAAACAAACCCCGCGGGGGGTGGAGATAGGCTTTTTCCTGTCTTTTCTTTCCTATTCGTAAAATTCAATAAATTCTCCCAGCTCTGTTGCTCATGAGTCTCTAGCGAGGTGAGAAGAGCCAATTTTGCTGCATATTTGAAAAGGTCAGTACGGGCAGAGTAGAAAATTCCAATTTCTGTGTCCTGGGGCGCTGTGGGCTGCACAGGAAAGCCCTGGAGCTGGCTCCCTGCAGATGGAGCCAGGGGGTCACAGACCCCCCACCCCCAGGCAGAGAGGGGAGATGTCGGTCATGTGATCTAGGTTGCTCTGCTGTGGGCACCAACCAGATTATGCCTTTCAGGAGAAAATTTGGATTTTTGGTGTCTGGAGGCTTTTCCTTCAGACCAGCACCAAACCTCTGCTCTGAGGGTGACAGATGTGGTGAAAAATTTCACTGGCAATGCTGGTGCTGTTGGGACCACTCCAGTGCAGGAGATAGAACCCCCCTGCTTGGATCTGAGTACCATTTGGTGAATCTGTTATCCAAACCGAAACGGTTTGAGAACCAGATTTTGTTTCTGAGACATTTACATTACCTGAACCTTGTACAACCCCTCTGAGGACTCACCACAGCCAGAGCCCGGGGATGCTCCATGCATCCTGCATCCTGCACTGCCCCACCATGTCCCTCCCTCATAGCAGAATCTATGACCCCAAATCCCCCCACTGTCCCCATTTATCCACAAGTCAGCAAAGATGAGAAGCTTCTTACTCCTCAGTGGTTCTCTGGAGCTGGGGGGGAATTAAATGCTGGCAAACCCCCAGGCTGAGGCTCATTCCCACAGGACTGTCACCAGGACCCGTGTCCCGCGTGGAGGTGCTTGTCCCAGGGGATTGAGGGCTGTAGACATTTCCTGAGCATCCCTAGGAAGGGCTGGAGGGACCAAACTCACGGTGCAAGTTCAGACATGGGAAGAGTTGAAAGAACTGTGAGTTAAAATAACAGTCTCTAATTTATTACCAGCAGAGGAGCAGGTGGGTGGGTGCCCAGCCAGGGGGCATTGTGACCTGCCTCCACATTCCAGTGCCCCAGGGACTTTGGGGGTGCTGCTGTTTTAGGACCCCCACGATCCACAGACCTGCCCTCATCACTGCGGGTGGAACGTGGGGAGGTGACAGCATCCACCCCACCCCCAAATCCTATTTTACACGTCGGTGTTCCTTACCTGCCCACATGAGCAATCTGTGGCTCTGGACAGGGTGATTTAGTGGGTGGAGGGGTGTAACAGCAAACACCTTCACCTTATTGATGGTGAAGGTCATCAGAAAGGCGCCTGGGTTTGGTGACACCTCCGCCAGTCCCTGGGCAGGAGGTCAGGATGAGCACCTGGTGGAGCAGAGCTCTTCAGAGCTGCTGGGAGCACAGAGAGGAGCAGGGCTGGGTGTCGGGGCTGGGGGGGACCTGGCACCCAGTAATCCCCCAGGCTCACCCCGGGGCAGCACCCAGCACCACCCGGCAGCATCCATGTCCGCTCCCGCTGGCCTCTGCACGGGCTCCCCGCTCTGCCAGAGGATGAAGGACAAGCTCCTGGCACAGCTCCCTCCAGGCCACGGCACCCTCCCAGCGCATCCACCCTGCCTTTACTTCCAGATTTTCCAGCTCCGATGACTCAGCTCCATTTTTAACTCACGAAGTGGAGCCGGGTGCTGGGGTCTTGGCCCTGCTTTGAATTTTTTTGGCTGGTTGGATCGTCTTATTCGCTACTGATAACGTCACCTCCTTGGACGCTGGAAGACAGCCCAGTCCGATGAGAAAACTAAAGCTCCCTAAATAAGCTCCGAGGCACGGATACAAGTTGCCGAGTGCTGGGATGTTGCCCATGTGCATAATGCTTCAGTGTCCTGCACGTGGCTCTGAGCTGTCCCAGGAATCACTGCGTTCCCTTTCTCCACAGCACTGAGCCATGCCTGCTGCCATCTCCTTTTTTCCATCTCTTTCCCTGTGAACCATCAGGCTCAGGTGGGTGAAAGTTCATCATCTGTCCCAGCAGCTGCTTTGCTAATTTTCCTTCAGCCAAGAGCCATGTCCGCTGGAAGAAACATTCCATCCTTGCACAGGAATGTATTCCTCTAAAAGAAAGAGAAGGAAGAAGCTGGAGAGGAGCCCTGGAGTGCCTGGGAAGCTGTCTCTTCATATTCCAAGTGTGTGGCTCAGGTCTCGTATTGGCGGGGCACAGCCCATCCCAGCGGAGCTTGGTTCACAGTGTTGGTGCAATCTGCCAAACAGATGGATCAGCTAGGATACATTTCCAAAAGAAGCTGGAACAAGGTGGGAGAGGAAGGAATAAACAGCCTGCAGGGTGGCGCATCCCAGCTCACCCATTGCCAGCCCCGCATAACCTCATCCCTTCCACGCAAAACGGCACTGACGGATTTTGTCCCTGTGCACCACAACCCATCCCCTCGCACCCGCAGCCCAGCCCTGGAGCCTCCCCCTGCCCGGCCCCCCCTGCCCGCCCTACCTTGGCTGAGCAGCTGCAGGTTCCGGACCTCCTCGCGCACCTGGAGCTGCAGGACCTGCTGCAGGACCTCCTGCCGCTGCGCCTCCAGCGCGATCCCCATGCGCTGCAGCTTCTCCCCGTTCAGCCGCAGCAGCGCCCGGCCTGCAAACACGGAACAGCTCTGTGGGGGACCCCAGGGAAGGGCCACGCCAAGGGGAGCCCATCAGCGTGCGGGGATGGAAGGAATCCTGAAGTGCTCTTCCACTGCCTGGGCACACAGGGATGGGGAAGGGCAGGGAGAGACAGGACAAGGGAGAAATGGCTTCGCACTGACAGAGGGCGGGGTTGGGTGGGATATCGGTAAGAAATTCTTCCCTGTGAGGGTGGTGAGGCCCTGGCACAGGTTGCCCAGAGAAGCTGTGGCTGCCCCATCCCTGAAAGTGCCCAAGGCCAGGTTGGACAGGGCTTGGAGCGACGAAGGTGTCCCTGCCCATGGCAGCGGGTTGGAACAAACTGAGTTTTAAGGTCCCTTTCAACTCAAACCATTCTGTGGGGCTGTGAATTGTGGCCTCACTTTCAGAGAGCGCCAGGTGACAGCTCCATGTCCCCAGCCTCTGACAGGTACCGCCACCACAGTCGTGTAACCCACCCCCTCGGGCAGCAGCTTTCCATTTCTCCGCTCCACCTCCCACACAAGGAGATGCTTTTCCGAGCGTGGGGTCCCCACACGGGCTGGCCATCCCGGGGGAATCGGGGTGCCCATCACAACGCATTAGCACTCCAGTCCTCACCGAGCCACTCTCCTCCAGTCTGGGGGCTATTGGACAAGAGATTTAAAACCAGCTTTTGTCCTTGCTTCCCAGCGTACACTCGCTAATGCTGCCTTTGTTGCCTGGGCAAGGGCTGGCTGAGCTCTTGCATTAGGGCTGTGCATCCCTCCCGGGCAGCTCCGGTGCTCCCCTCCCTGCCGCTATCCCCTGGACCTGGCAGAGCTCTGCCCTCTTACACAGAGGTCAAAGCCACTGTCCCCAGGGGGCAAAGAGGGGGGAGCAGGTCCGAGAAGTGGGTCACCTCCAAGGACTCGGTTGGGAGTTGGGTTCAGACGTGGACAAAGACATCTGCAGCTTGGACTCTTACTGGGCAGAGTAAGAGTCTTTTCCTCTTCTGCAAAAATGTTCAGCATTTAAAAAACCAATAAAAATATTATTATAGTAATGTAGGTGAGAAGAAGAGACTTTCCTAACCTATAAGCCAATTTATCCTCCTTTACAACAACTTCCAGCCCATCCTGGAGGTCACCCCAGTGGCCGATGCCTCCTCCCCAGCCCGGATCAGTGTCCCTGTGTCCCCTGCTCTCACGCTGGCTGCATCTCGTGGGCAGAAGGGACAGAAATGGGGAGTATATCCATCTTCTGAACCATGAACCTCCAAGCAGCAGTTTCCTAGGATCAGTTCTAATCGCAATTAGTCCAGCTGAGAAGTGGAGGGCACACCGTACCTGTGATGGCGTGGTGGGAGAAAGCCTCGACGTAGATGAGATAGTTGTGTGGGCAGTGTTTCTTCAGCCATTTGCACACATCCTGCTGGGTCCAGAGCACCACCGGCTTGACCAGGCTGCCCAGCGTGGGGCTGGTGTGGTAGATGCCATAGTGGTCACAGCCACGGCCCTGAGGGGAGTGTGAGGGAAGGGAGTTAGTGAGATCCAACCCTGTGAGGAGGAAAATGGAGGTCAGTCCATGGGGAGGGGGGAGAGGCAGGATTATGGTGACACTGGCAGACTTCGGCTCCGGAGTCTCTGGGATCACCCTGAAATAGCAGCATCAGAGGAACCAGTCAGGGAGGTGATGGGAGGGAGGATGGGAGGTTGAGTTGAGGGTCCTACCCTATATAGACCCAACACCTCACATTCCCCAGCCCTCCTGCTGCAGACGAGAGACCCAGTCCGGCTTCCCTACACATCTCCCAGCCCAACAAAACATTACACAGGATCAGTAGATGTCCTGGGGAGTCCTCAGGGTCCCCCCCTCACCAGGCAGAGAAAGGCTCTTGCTGTCAGCTCTCAGTGGGGATGGAGCCAGTGAGGTCCTGTGGGACAGCAGGAAATAATGCAAAGCCATGCCCAGCAGATGTTGATACCAGTGCAAATCCATCCCCACCAGAAATCCCCAGGAAAGCAGCCAGCAGCCAGCTGGTGCCCTGGAGCAGGGGGGACTCTCCCTTTCTCTCCATCTCAACCACCTCCAGTCCTGAGCTGACTGGCCACAATGAGGTCCTGCAGCCTCTCAGGTGCTAAAGCTACTTCTGAACACCACAGCCCACTCTTGGGGTGCTGCCCTGCCCAGAGACACCTGGAATAAAGCAGGGTCACAGTCCTCAGCACCCCAGCATGGCCACGCTCCACCACACATAGACCTATGCCATGCACAGTAACGAGCGATACCCACAGGGAGACAAGGCTTGTCCAACAGCATCCCTAAATCCCACCTTCCCTCCCGTCCTCCAGCTGCCTGCTGCAGTGGCCAATCTCCCTGTGAGCCACTCAGTCTCACCCTGAGCCACACAGTAGCTCCGTCTCCTCTCCCACATCACAGCTACACCGGCCTCGCGAGGTCCTTGCAGCCTGGATTTGTACGGAGCTGTAACTGCACGGGGAAATAAGCCTACTTCTCCCAGGGAATCCTCAAGGTTGTTGGGTAAGTGTGGCTGGAGGATGCAGGAATCTCCTCTTCCCTGTTTTCAGCACCCAGGAAAGACTGGTGAGCTCTCTGCTGCTGGTGATGCTGAGACTTCATCCTGGAGCAGCACCAGCAAACATCACTGCTCCAAAGCATCTCCTTGTGCCCAGCTGTTGTGTCTGTCCTGGGCTGGATCTCGGGCAAATGGGTATAGAAAAGGGGTCCCTGCTGCCCACTCATACCCAGGACATGGCAGGGGCAGGGCAGGAGCAGCAGTGGATGCAGGGACACACCGGCACGAGAAAGGTTGACAGCGCGTATGCCAACATCGACCTCTGAGTGAGAACACTGGCTAATTAAGCATGTCTAATAAAGGAGCAGGGATAATTAGTGTAACAGGGACTCCAGACACCCCGTGGTTACTGAAGCTAATGACACGTTCCTGAGAGATGTTGGAGATGAGGCAGTGGAGGGCAGTGGAAGGGCTGGGATGTGTTCCCTGCCACTGTGCCCAGGAATGCGTTTGGGCTTGGAAAGGGGCTTTTCCTCAAGCAGAGCTCTCTGGGAACATTCAAGCAAGAGGGAAGAAGGCAAAGTTGGGAGGCTGTACATTAATAACCGAAGAGTCCATCTCCAAAGCAGATGGAAAAATGCGATAGACAATGCACACGATTCGGTTTCCTAACCAAACCTTCACCTTTGGGGGAGACCCCGGCAGCTGCCCGGCTCTCCCAGACGCATCCCGGGAGTCGCCTGCCTGCAGGAGCAGCCCCAGCCCGCGCCGGCTGCGCGGCTCCTTCACACTCGGCTGAGCGCGCCGGAGAGCGTGCCGTGGGGAGGAGGAGGCGATTTGCTCTGGATTCACTAACGAGTAATGATGAGAAGCGGAGGGGCTGGGGGGAATAACAACCAGCTTCCCGGGAGCTTACTGCGAGCTTCCCTCAGCTATTATCCAACTAACCCTCTGAGGCATGGGGGGAAGAGGTGACAAACAACTGGCAGTTTCCCTGGGCACGCACACGGCTGCACGCGCCTCGCTCATCAGACACAGGCCTGCGCCGGGGACCATTCCGGCATCCCTAAATCCTGCTCTGCCTGCTCGGGGTCCATCCTCCCCTCCCCAGGGGAGCCCCTGAACTCTCCAGAGAGGCAGGGAAGGTGTAAAGAATCATGGGTTCGTTTTCCAACCGGTTGAGCTGCGCTGTCTCTCTGATAAACTCTGAGCCATGAATATTGAGCGCCAGTGTGGAGAAGAGCAGGCAGGAGGGCTGGGAGGCTGCTCTGGCGGGGAAGCAGGAGGTGGCTGAGGAAGCCGGGGGGGTTGGAAGCCATCCCTGGGATCTGCAAGGAGCAACTTGCACCACCTCCTCTCGCTCGGGCATTTTTCCTTGCTTACAGTAAATTAAAGTCCTTTCTCTCCCTAAATCCTTTTGGTTGGGACACAGAGGTGGAGGAGGGAGAGCCATGATGAGCACAGCTGGCAGCTGGAGTGCCCTGGTGCAGCAGCCACCTGGGCATCTGTGGGTGATGAGGATAGTGCCACCAGCACATGGGACACTGTGTCCACTGCAGGGTCCCTGCTCCCCTCTGATCCCAAACCAGCTGGGCCCATGAAATGAAAAAGCATCTCCATGCTGGGGGCTGGAAGCCGGGCAGTTGGATTTTCCCCATTTTCTGTTTGGCAGTCACTGGCTGGACGTGCTGCCTCTGAACAGCACTCCCAGGGTGTTATGGAGGGGCTGGGAAGCACCAGGAGCCACATGCAGGGAAGATGCTCCTTCCCGTGGCTGTGCAGCAGTGAATGGATGGAAACCTTTGGCTCATAGCCTCCTTAATACAATAAAGTTCCAAATTTTAGGAGGACAATGGCCCAAACATGGCTAGGGGACGTACACAAACACTCAGGCATTTTAAGGCATTATAAAGAATTTGGTTATGGCACATTTACTGTAAAATTAAGTCCCAGCTACAGCTGTGGTGGGGGGGTGATGCACAGAGGAGAGGTGACACACAGAGGGGAGGTGACACACAGAGCTCATCCCAGCACAGCCCTCAGCCTGATGACCATACTTAAATGATTACGTTTATATGCATTACTATAATCAAATGCCCGATAATCACAAGGGCTTTTAGCAAAACGGGACCTGAAGGCCTGATCCCGCAGGGAAAGAGGAGATGCTCCTGCAGGGGAGTCGCTGGACGCAAGGAGCTGAGTTGCCCTTGGCACACCCGGGGTGGGATCCCGGTGGTACCTGCGAGCCCTCGGTGCCCGGCTGGCGCAGGAGTTTGACGGTGCGGCCGCCGTCGGGGCGCTGGCTCCGGCCGTCGTGCCAGGTGAGGCTGCTGCCCGGGTTCCTCTGCAGGCGGTAGCTGAGGTTTTCGGCCGACACCGTGTGCTCCAGGAGGCTGCGGCAGAAGCTGAAGTGGGCGGTGGCGGCGGCGGCGGCTGCGGAGGGAAGGGGGGTGAGACATGGCCACGGCAACCGTCCACTCCATGCTTGGGCACCCAGAAATGTCTCTTCAGCACCGCAGGACCTGCTAAACTCAGGCTGTGGTCCCCTCCTCCAAAATCCCCCCGTTCCTGCCTTCCTTTCCCATTGCCAGGGAGAAAACCCACCAGCCCAGGAACCTGCCAGCTGGCGCCGGGATCCAGCAGGCACCCGACAAGATGTTTGCCCACACAAACCCCTCACAAGCCACGCTTGCTTTGACACCCGCCAGCCGAGCAGACATGGGGCCTGCAGCTGATCCCAACACGTGGTGAGAACCTCCTGCTCATCACTGCCACTCTGCCGGGACAGGCACTGGGAGGGGGCTGCTTTCCGTGGACAGGCTGAGAGCAAAATGCCACCACTGAGGGAAGGGGAGCAGAGAAACCCACCCTGGACAGCCCCATGGGGAAGGGGATGCAGGCATGGAGCATGGGTGCTGGGGGATGGCTACTGGGCACTCTAGGGATGGTCAAATGTGCCAGCCCATCAGTGATGACCACAAAGAGCCATTTACACACAACAAGTACTTTTTGTCCCTTATTCATAGAATATCCTGATTTGGAAGGGGCGCACAAGGATCCTCGAAGTCCAATTCCTTGTGTTTGAACAAGCTGGGGGGATTGGGGTTGCAACAGGGATGCAAAGCTTTCCTTTGGAGGGGGGTGAAGGGACCTGGCTGCTGTGGGAGGAGGGCTAAGTGGGTATTAGGGGCTCACGCTCTGTCTGCTCCAGATAAAAGCCAGACGGCTTGACATAAGCAGCTCTGATCCATGGAAGCAAAGACCAGAGCATCCCCCAGTTCACCTGCTGCCACCACGGGGAGCTGGGCAAGTCACAAACCCCCTCCAAGAGCAGAGCAGCACCCAAAGGAGATCCACCCTCAGGATAACCCACCCTGGGAGAGTAAAAAGGTTGGAGAAACCCCGATGCAGCTCATTTTCCTAATTAGTGGGTTTTAAGAGGGAAGAGGTTTCAAAAGGACAGCTTGAGCACACCTCCAAGCAAGAGGAGAACAACTGGCCAAAAGAAGTCAAAATAGAGAAAAAAAGAGTTGTCCATGTGTCCCAGGATACCCAGACCATATCACGCAATGTTGCTTCTCAAACACACCGAGTGACAAGTGTTGCCATGGGGAAACTGAGGCAGGGCTCCTGTCCGATGGCTGGGGAAGCGACTGCATGGCAAACATGCTGAAGCAAGATGGACGGAGAGGCTCGGTGGGGAACAGAGACAGGACTGGTCTCTGTGTCTGTCCCAGAGGATGGGGATGTCTCTGATGGCTTCTAAAAGCCCCAGACACACTGAACCTGGTGGGCAAGGTCTACACCAGGCTGTGCTCCCTCCAGCCAAGGGTGCCTGATGCTCCCTCCATGGCACTGGCTGTCCTGTCCCCAGCACCCAGAGCACCCAGACCTGACATAGCCACGCTGGGATACCCCCAAGCTGGAAACTGTCCATCCCACTGGCTGCTGTGGCAGATATGGACACAGCAGGTTCTGGAGGGGCTGGTGCCGGAGCCTCTTTTGGCTGTGCCGGGGCTTCCCCAGGACTCACTGCAGGGAGCAGAGGAAAGGGGGATCTGACCATCAGCAGGACCCATATCCATGGGGTTCTATGGAGCATCTGCCTCCAGCAGCAGGACATGGACATCTCTGGTCCTCCAGCAAATACAGCTGGAGGTGAGAGAGAAGGAGTGGGAGCAGATGGGAGAGAGGGGTGAAAGACAAAGGGAACACAACAAGCCAAGCAAGAAGAAAGGCTGAGCTGGGAGCACTGCCGGCAGAGCTCCCCACTGGGGCAGGCAGTGGCTTTCCTGGAGCCCAGAGGCTCTGGCAGCTCCTCTGGCAGTTCCTCCACAGCCTCATCACCCCAGCCCAGCCCTCGGGTCTGAACTTTCCCATTGCCTGGCAGCATTTGGCATGGGTGAGGGTAAGGTGGTGCCAAGCAGCGAGTGTTTTGGAGCACAAGGAGGA
Source organism: Myiotriccus ornatus (assembly GCA_036023395.1). Classification (NCBI taxonomy): domain Eukaryota; kingdom Metazoa; phylum Chordata; class Aves; order Passeriformes; family Tyrannidae; genus Myiotriccus; species Myiotriccus ornatus. The sequence continues at coordinate 7,630,195 of JAYRBT010000054.1, forward strand.
TGGGCACAGAGGAGCCCCAAGGCAGAGCAGCCCTGGGCTGGCTCTACATGGGGACATGCGGGGTGACATCCAACACAGGTTTTCCTCTCCTTCCCATGCCCTGCACAGGGAGTAACCACAGCATCCCCAAGAGCACTCAGCCACCCTCCATCCCCTCTGCTCCTCTGCCAAGCCGGAGGCTGTGCCCACCAGCTAAGGATGCACATGCAGCATCTCCCACCACACTCGCCGGCCTTGCAACCCCCCCGGCCATGCCCTGCACACCCCTGGCCGTGCCCTGGAGACCCCTCACCTGGCTCGGGTGGTCCCTGCGAGCTGCGGATGGTGGAGACGCAGCAGAGGGATGGCCGGCCCTGCTGCATCTCGGCGGGAGGAGGGATGCGCGTGAGCGATCGGCACCGCTGTCACGAGTGCGGCTCCATCCCTGCCTCCCCTCATACCTCGTCCACACCTGACTGACTCCCCCGATCGCCTCCCTCCCACTGCCACTGAGCGCTGGCTGTGGGCAGCCCCGAGCCAGTCTTGCTTGGGGGGGGGGGGGGAATGAATTACACCCCCTCCCCACTGCCCTGTGGGCGTTTGATCCGGAGAGATGTTCGGTGCTTTCCTCGTGTGCTCCCGCCTAATCCCGCGTAAGGGACAGCTGGCACTGGAATGGAGAGGAGGCCTGGGGGGCTGCTGCAAGAGACACTTAACCCACCGGGCACCAAAGTGCCCTGGGGCCGAGTGGAGTTGTAGCATGAGTATGGCAGCACCGGGGTCACCGGTAGCTTGGGGCATTCGGGATGCAGGAGGAGAAGAAAAGGAGTAAGGCGAAGAGCAGCCTTCTCGGGAAGGGGTTGCAGGGCTCAGCGTGGGCTGCACCTGCTCAGAGCCAAAGCCATGATGGTTATGGCCATGTTGGGGTCCAGGCAGAAGGGGGGTGCCCGCAGAGGCAGTGTGGGTCAGAGAGCAAAGGCTGTGCTGAACCCTGAAATGGAGATGCAGGAGTCTCCAGCCTGGCTGGGTCCAAGCCAGAGCGGGGAAGGGAGTAATCAGCTCTGGTTCCTAAACAGCCACTATGACCCCACTGTTCCAAGTCCCCACGAGCTGGTCCATGGTCCCTGCACCACGTTTGCCAGCCCCTTGTGATGGACCCCCACTGCCTGTTCGCAGCCAGGGAATCACTGCCGGCTCGTTTCCATGGCTCTTTGATCCATCTTGGGCATCTCTCCAGCCTCACAGGGAAGGATAGGGGAGGCTAGGTCCGAGTCACCACAAGGGGACCAGCAGCAGTGGGACAGGGGCAGCAGCAGTGGCAGGGACAGACGCCGCTCCCTCCCCTCGGCAGGCTGCTCCCGCTCCCATTCCCTCTCCAGACACTTTCATGGCTAGTGAAACGTGAGCGCTGGAGAGGCTCAGAGCAGCAGCCGCCGCTGCTGAGGAGAGGGAAGGGAAACCTCCTGGGGATGGAGACGCCTCGGGGCAGGATGTGGCAGCATCTCCCGGTGATTTTCACGGATGCTTCCTGCTCGCAGGTGACCAGGACTTGCCCAAGTGACAAGGCAGCAGGCAGCCAGGCTGCAGGAGGAGCAGGCAGGGGCACAGCCAGGGGAGTCCAGTGCCTGGACAGGCAGAGACTGCCTGAATCCTGCTCCCTCCTCTGCCACCGCTTCTCAGCATGGCCTCGGGAAGACGCCAGTGTCTTTGACACCACCACACGCGTGGGTGTCCCAGAGACCTGCCCTCCAGCTGGGGACATGTCTGCAGGCAGCTGTGGTGGGGGCAGCCAGGCTTCCTGGGGTCAGACAGGCTTCCCGGGATTAATGGGAGAAGCTTAAAACGAGCTTCATGAGGAATGAAATCCCTTAGTGGGTTTCCCTGGTTCCCCGTGTGTGTCGAACCTTAAGGGTGGGTCGTCACACCGTGTTTGGGAGGGAGAGAGACACTTAGCACCAAATGCAGCCAGGGGTTTGCCAGGAGGGGGATTTCGGGAGCTGGTCATCGCTTTTGTGTTCCCGCAGGCAGGTGAGGGGTGAATGGGACCAGAAATCCCTGAAAACTCCTAGGATGGGGAATCCACTCTGTTCACGGGGCAACTTTGTGAAGGACTCATCTCGCTTTTAGAGGCATCTGCCTGAGCCATGAGCCCGGCTGGCATTGCCATTGCCCTTGTCCCCTCAGTCCCTTCCATGTGGCTTCACCTTGGTGCAGGGCAGAGCTGCTGCTTGCACTGGCAGAGTCCCCAGGGATGATCATCCCAGTGACACTCTCTGGAATCTCCCAAAACATCACATCCTTGAAGCCATGCCTACAGGATGTCCTCATGGACCAGATTCTGCCCTGAGGCATTCCCTAAGAGCTGCTGGCCCCAAAGACTATGAAACCAGATTTAGAGAGGCCTGAGACCCCCTCCCACTCTTCTAGTTCCCCTGCAGTATATTTGGCTCAGGCCCTGGCTGCGAAGAGCATCACCCCAGTGCTTCCCTCTGAAGGTGAGGGGTGGTGAGAAGGGAGCCTGGTACAGGGACAGAGTTCAGGTTGGTGGCAGCTCGATGCTGGTGCCTCCTGAGGATGGAGGAGGAAGGGAACAAAAGGCAGATGTCCAGTCCGTCTTCCTAGTGCAGCACGATGGGTGCCCTGGGCACACACTGGGGGAATGGACAGGGTGTCTGGGGTGACTGTGCATGTCTTGGGGGATGTCTGTGCTCCTGAGCGCTGCATGGGTACTGCCAGGAGGTCCCTGAGCACCCCAGGACAGAGGATCTCTGTAGGGTTGGGCACCCAGGAGAGTGTGGGGTGTGGGCAACAGGCAGGACCTCGGGTTGGCTCTGGGCAGGTTCTCCTGGCAGGAAACAGGGGTGGGAGCCCACAGGCACAGACACCCCTGCCTGCAGTGAGCTCCCTTCCACCCTGACACACTCTTCCCAGGGGTCCTGTCCAGCTCCAGCACCCCCAGGCCCACCTGCGCTGCCCTCACACCTGCATCCCTTCTCTTTAGCCAAATTTTCCAGCCCATTTTGCTGTTACCCACCATACGGGGGGTAAGGCATTGGTCCAGACCCTCCGGGAATGTTGAGGGCAGCGAAGGGAGATGTGGAGGGACTGACTGAGCCCCGGGATGGAGAGGGCAGCACTGGGGCGGGGGGGGAGGGGGTTGAGAGTGGGCAGACCCGCGGTATGGAGGGGGCAGCACCCGGGGCAGGGATGAAGAGCAGACCGGCCGGGCAGCATCAGGGGACGGAGGGCGGGCAGCCCCCCGGATGGAGCGGGCAGCCCTCCAGTTCCGTGCCCGCCGCGTTCGGGGCTGGGGGAAGCTCGTCCCGCCGCGCACCTGAGCCCTCCCCACCCCGCTTCCCGCGCCCGGTACCTTCCATGTCCTTGGGCCGGCCGCAGCTCATCCTCCGGCAGCGGGGCCGCGCTCGGGCGGGGACGGAGCCCCGCGCCCCCCGCGCCGCCGCCGGCACCGGGCGCTCTCGCCCGCCCCGCCCCGCCCCGGTGGCCGCGCCGGGGGCGGGGCCGCGATCCGCCACCCCCGGGGGCTGCGCCCGCCGCCGGCCCCGCGCTGCCGCCCGCCCCGAGCACCCCCGAGCATCCCCCG
>JAYRBT010000054.1:7633874-7686406 GCA_036023395.1 Myiotriccus ornatus
ATCCGCCACCCCCGGGGGCTCCGCCCGCCGCCGGCCCCGCGCTGCCGCCCTCCCCGAGCACCCCCGAGCATCCCCCGACCCCTGCCCGGGGCTGCGCGCATCACTCCCCGCTCTCTCGCTCTCTCCGGCTGGGGAACAGGTCCCCGGGGACATCAGGGTGCAGCGGGCACCGTGCACGGGTTTTTGATCACGTTTGCGATAGGCGCAGAGCGGAAGACACCTGGTTGTTCCCTCTCTCCCGAATTTCTCTTCTCCCCCCGACCCTCAGCTCCCCGGGTGGGTGCCAGCGGGGCAGGCAGGGGAGGGTGCTCATCCCCGTGTACGCAGCGTGGGCTCTGGTGGGTGGCCTCCGCATGAGTGGGCACCCACTCAGCCTCCCTGGCGCTCGGTATGCCAGCAAGAGGCAGAACAGCATTGCCAGAATCCGTCACTCCCCCAGGGTGACAACCCCACAGGTATTTTTGGAGGCGCCTGCCTTTAGCTGTCACAAATGACTCCCAGCCAGGGACCATCACTGCCAGCACTTGCAGCCACCAGGGCTTCGGGGTCTGGCTGTGCACCCTGAGGTTATCCCGCACTGGGTGGGACACGGGCACTGCTGGGTGCCCGGGGCAAGGCCTGTGCTGTGATGCTCCACCTTTGCTAGGGGTTCCCTGTCACAGACCCACTGCAGAGCAGGGCAGTGGCCTCATCCTTGCTTGAAGATGATGTTTAAACATGTTGTGTGATGATCAGCTGCCATGGGCCAGGGCTGCGAGGGTGCAGTGGGTGGCAGTGACCTTGCACGTGGCCTCCTGTGGCTGTTCATCACCCTCCTTGGATCTGGGCTGTGCAGCTGTGTGTGTGTGTGTGTGAAGCGCTTGCCAAAATTAAATTCAGCTCCCCAAATCAATAGGAGCTTTCCAAAATTTTGGATGCTTAATCAGGAGCTGCTCTGGACGAGGCTCGATGCTGGCTCAGCTCCACACCAGGAGCCAGCCAGGTCTGCCACGTTCAGCGAGCCTCTGCTGCCACTCACGGAGCGGGGACATTGAGTCACAAACCATTTGTGTAGTGGGGACACCAGGCCACAAACCCTCTGTGTAGCCTGCAAAGAGGCTACTACTAAAATACCCCCTCAAGAATTCCCTGGGGGGAGTTGGCATTCCTCCTCCTCCTCCTGCTGCAAGAGAGCAGGCAGGGCAGTACTGCTTGTTGCAGGCAGATAAGGAAAGAACATATTCTCTATCCCTCTGAAATTCCCATTTCTCCCTCAGTCTCTGTCCACACATGGAGCTTTTGAGCCATGGCAGAAATTTTCCAAGAGAAATATGGTTAAAGAGGGGCCTTGGCAGGAAAAGGCTGGTGTCGCTTGAAAAATGTGTGCAGATTACGCCAAGCTGTTATTAAAAATAAGTGCTGTGCTGTTCCCAGCCTTTGCTTTCACTGATTTTTCTGGTAGTAATTGCACTTCTCCGGGAAAGGTTTCATGTGTCCAGGGGAAGGAATTTGCTTCCTCCTCATCTGCAAGTGGGTTCAGTGCCAGCCCAGCATCCCAAAGGTGCTTGGGGAAACTCAGGCTGCCCATCCCTCTGAGATTCCAAAGGATTTTCAGAAAAACCTTGAGCCTCAGGATGCATGGGGAGGGCTGGGGAGATGGTGTGGTCCCACACATCCCCATGCCTGCTCTGTGCTCCAGCTATCATCAGCTTTACAGCCTCCAGCATCACTCCTGGGTTATTACTCAACCTCTCCCATGGTGGAACATCTCTTAACCAGCCCCAGCAACTCTGTCTTGGGTTTTGGTCTGACTTTGCCTCTTTTAAAGCCTGACTGAGGAGTTCCCACAGTTAAACAGGAGTTAATTAGAAGGAAGGGAAAGCCCTAAACCCAGGCCACAGCTTGGGAAGTTCAAAGCACAGGAGAGGAGTTCATTTTCTCGATGCATTGATGGGGTGGGAAGGAGACAAGCTGGGGGACAGTGGCACCAGCGAGCCCTGGACCAACAGGCTGCCCCTCCACATGTGCATGGACCTGAGAGAGCACCGTGTCCCCGTGGGTCCCGTCCCTCCCCACCACCAGCCTCCGGAGAGGGTGCGAGGCTGGGATGATTCAGCACGTTCGTTTTCCAGAGAATAAAGGAAGTAATTAAACATCAGCTTTCCTCCCGCCGCGCCCCGCGAGGATGAGAGGGAGGAGATGAAAAGCCTTCAGACGGAAGTTATTTGTCCAAGGAGAAAAGTGGCTAATTTCTCTGATGCTTTGCTTGTCTGCTCACTAATGAAAACCGCTCGTCAGCAGGAAAAGGGAGCACCCAGCAAGGGGGAGGAACCGGAATCTCGCACCCATCGGTGGCCAGGCAGGTGGCCTCGGGACATCCTGCCTTGTAGGGGTGTCACCTCCACAAAGCCACCCACAGCACCCACCCACAGCCTGGGGGCTGTGAATGCAAGTGGGTGTGTGGGACCACCCCCCCTCCTCACAGCCCCACGGGAACTGACAATCCCAAGCCAAACACCTCAGAACCGTTTTCCCAAATCCCCCCTGCCCCCAAATTTTTTTTGTGCAAAGAAGTTAAATTGAGTTCATTAAGGCGCTTGCAGGGAGACAGAATCGAAAACAACTTCGTGCTGAAGCCTCCTGCCTGGGGTGGGGTGATGGATGGCACTTATCTCAACCAGGCATGGAAATATTTAGTGTTCTGAAAATCTTTCCCTGAAAGGAATTTATTTTCTTGTTGATAATAAAGCACCAAACCTCAGTGCTGCAGGGTGGAGGGTGGTGCAGGTCACACCAGAGCTCTGGCTTCTAGGGCCCAGGGAGTCCCTGTGCTCTCCTCTGGTCCCTGGCCAGGCAGGTGATGCTCCTGCCACTCATCTGCACCTTCCCAAGGATGATTTACTGGCAGAGGACATCCAAAGTATTGCTCCCTGTTTGCTGCTCCCTAGGACACAGAGCGGGGTTGAAACAATGGAAGCTCATTCATTTGGAGGTTTATACAGATATATTTCTAATTGGATTTTGGCACGTCACGGTTATTTTCAAGGCAGCCTGTAATTATTTGAGAACGTAGCCTGATCACCTCCTTTCTCTCAGCACAGAGGGTTGGTTTTTTTCACTTTAATATTGTTTCCCAAAATGAAATTGTGAATTTGCAGCTTAATCCAATGAGAGGACACACACACAATGGCACTGTCCTCAAGGACACGGTAGGACGCCCGGATCCACCTCTCTCAGGTTCCTAATCAATTCCCAGCAAGGGTAGAAGATATAAAAATAGTGTTTTAATTCTTTTGGTAAAAAAGATTAAAAAATGCATTTTAAGAAGGTGTTCATGGGCATTGGATGAGGTGGGGAGGTTTTGCTGGTCCTGCTGTAGCTCTGGACCCCGTGCAGGGATGCTGAGACGATGCTGCCTCGTGTCCAACTGCATCTCTGCAGGGCTTGGGGTGGTCAAATGCTGCTTTCTGACATTTTTTCTCCCAACTGAAACCTGATGAAATTCCCATTAATTTGAGGTTTTGATTTTAACATGTGTTGCAATTTTGGTGGGGGGTGGGCAAAATAATTCCATCCAGCTCCATCTGCTCTCCGTCAGGGAACTGAAGCTCAAGCAGGTTGGATCCTGCCGTCCTCACCAGGGTTCCCCCCAAGGCCGGGCATCGCCACCGCCCCAGTGCTGTGGCTGTTATTCCATGCCCAGAATGGGCACAAATGAAAACCATTATCCAAGCAGAGTTTGCCAGCATCTCACAGCTAACGACCGTACCACCGCCCTGCTGCATCTGAGCACCCTCAAGTTCTTATTTTCTCCAAGCCCGATTTCAGGGCTCGGGGCTGCATTCAGTTGCCAACGAATCCGATTTATTATTTACATTGCAAGGTACAGCCTGGCGTGAATTGATTTGCCGTGCTCTGATTTCCACTGCGCGCTGCTCTGGGATCTGGGAGCTGGTTGCTCATTCGGGCAGGATGCAAAATCAGGGATTCAGAAGTTTGGGAGTGCCAGGGTTCAAAGTGCCCCGGGGGCCCAGTGGTCTGTGTTCTGCTCCCGCCTTTGGTTGCATCTCTCAGGGGGTGCTGGTCCTGTTGGGGGGGGGGGTGGGATGGGTTAGCTCGTGTCCCCCCCCACAAAGGGTTGTCACCCTTGTGCTGTGGAGATCAGGTGGTTGCAATATCTCACCTCTCATTTAAGCAGCTGGGTCTGGGGAACAAGAGAGGGCAAAGTGACACAGGCAGCACAGAGCAAATGGTGAGAGCAGAAATGATGGGGAGTAACAGAATTAGGAAACAACTGGGGGCCCTGGTGTTTCGAGGGATGTTTAGCAGGCCATCATCTGCACCTTCACTTTCATTATCAGCTTCACTTTCACCTTGACCTTTATCTTTGTCTTTATCTTCACCTTTGCCTTTACCCTCATGCTTCACTCTTCATCCTGCCCATGTTTGGAGCTTGTGATGCCTTGGATGGCAGAAATGATCGAAAATCCTCCAAACCTGAGCCTGTTGCTCCAAGGCCATGGAGACCAGAGGCAGCAGGGGCTCAGGCAGCTTTGCCAACAGTTTATCATTGGAGATAGGCCCAGACCAGCAGGCTGGAGGACAGGACCATGGACATGTTGCCCTGGGCACGGGGAAGCTCCACACCTGCCTCATCCAGCTGCCCAAATCACTGGCTACTCTGGGAGACCTTGATCCATCTCCCAGAGCTCTAGAGACTTCGGACGTTCGTGGATGAAAAGACAATTTTGAGGAATACCATTTGGGCAGCATCATTAGCATGCCACTGGCAAGACACCCGTGCCCTTGAGCTCTCTCCTACATTCTTCCCAGCAAACCCCTGGCGGGTGCCAGCTCCTCTCCCTCAGTTGTCGAGGCTGTGAGCTCAGTGGTGAAGCCCTTTAGGAGCGTCTGCTAATTGTCTCTGGGATCTCAGATGGCTCTGGGGGTAGATGCTCAGAGGCACCTCGCTCCCTCAGCACCTGCTGCCGCCGGCTCTGGTGCAGATCCTGCCGCACACCGGAGCTCGTCTTGGGGTGTGGAGGGGAGCAGATGCCGCAGATGCGTCCTCGGGGTGCCTCCGTATCATGGCATGGGACTAATTAAAATTTCAGGACATATATTTACCTAATACAGAGTTGATTTGTAAAGTAGGACATCCTGTCTTCAGAGGATTTCATGGCATCGGGTGATAATCAAGTGAGAACAGACTCCAAAAGTGTTAATTTAGGAGCTGAGACGGTAGGGATTGAAAACGAGCCCCTGTTTTAGTCTTCTCTCGCACTTCCATGTCTGAAATCCAAGTAATCATCCCATTTGGGAGTGCAAAGCAGCAGCACCATCAAGCACCATGCTGGCTGGGGCTGTGGTGGCTCAGTTTGGGCTCTTTAACCTCCCAGGGCTCAGTGGAGGAGCTCACACTGCTTATGGTACCCCTGGGATGTCCTGCCCCTGTGCATGGCACTGGCACACAGGCAGGGGCTGGGTTTCAGCTCAGGGCTTGCAGGCAGGAGTTTTGCAACAGGAATATTCATAGAATCCTGGCATAGATTGGGATGGAAGGGACTTTTACAGTCTATTCCATCTCATTCCAACCTCCCCGTTATGAACAGGGACATCTTCCACTAGACCAGGTTGCTCGAAGCCCCATCCAGTTTGACCCTGAACACTTGCAAGGATGGGGCAGGGCCCATCTCCCTGGGCAGCCTGTGCTGGTTTTTTACCATGAGCACCCTCATGGTAAAAAAGTCTTCCTTATATTTGATCTAAATCTCCCCTCTTTTAGCTCAAAGCCATTTCCCCCTCTCCTATCCCAACAGGCAGGCACTGGGAAACAGAGCCTGGGATGAGCCCCGCCGCTGATCCCGCCCTGCGGGTGCATTCTTGCTGCGCTATGTGATATTTAAAAGCACGAATTCCCAGCCTCGGGAGAGCCCAGGGGTTTGTTTTCCCGTCGTCCCGGGAGAAGCCGCTGCCGCCTCCGCTTTCCCCGGGGACACAGAGGGGGCTTTGTGCGAGCTCGGGGCCGCGGTGACCCCTCCACGGCCACGGGCTGGGCCGCTCCCGGCTGGGCTTCGGGCTGGATCCTGAGCTGCCAGTCCCCGGCAGGATCCGCCTCGGTGAGCTCGTCCTTGCGCTCCATCCAAGTGATTATTTTTCACTTTCAAGCCTTTGTGAGCGATTACCCGCGTGGCCGTGCCGACGTGCCCAGCATCCCCTCCCACCCCGCTGTTCTTAGAGAGACAGACAGAAACCGAGCTTGGAAAGTCCCAGGCCAGAAGTGGGATGACTCTGCATCCAGGACAGGGGACCGACCTGCTGGCGGTGGTCCCATCCTTCTGGGGTTCTACTCCCCATCCCAAAAAGGCTGTTGAGGGTGGTAGGAAGTGCTGTGCTGACATGCAGACCCGGCAGTGGATCCCTGAAGGTGGTGCAGCATATTTGCACTGTTAACAGGTGCTGTTACCCCCTTCACCCCCTCTGATTTTGTTGTACTGGGGAAAATAACATCTCCTCCCTGCTTCCCATGCCATTTTAAGGTGTTTTGGGAGGGCAGAGCAGTGCCAACATTGGCAGCAGGCACACTGCACACACCCCCCTCCTTCCCACCAGGGCACAGCAGGGAATGGCCACCTCCTGATCCTGATGATCCCAGGAGGAGCTCAGGGCATTAATCAGAATAATTGCTGATTAAGAACCTCGCTGTGCTTTTGCCCATGTTCCTGCAGCAGCCCCATGCCGGGGCTTGGGTAGCGAAAGGAAACCCCAGGAGAAACCCCTGGGGCGCCCAAAGAGCAGAGCTGGGCTGGTGAGGATGCTCAAGGGCCAGATCCTGAGCTGCTCATCCCTGCCATGCTCCAACACAGCGGGAAGATCCACCCACTGGTGGTGGAAGAGCTCCCAGTGCCTCCAGTGCGGAGGCTCAGTGGGATGTGCAGCCAGCGCTCTCCCCTGCACTCACCATACCAAACTCGGGATCCGTGCCCAGAGATGATGAAAGCTCATTTACGGTTGATTTTACTCAACCTGTAAGTTATTCTGAGTTTTCTCCTCGGTTGGAGTGTGCGTGTGCTGCGAATGCTGGTCACCTGTGGGAGAGAGGAAACCTTCCTGCGTCTGGGAAGGCTGGTTGTCACTGTGTGGAGAGATTTACAGCCCTAAATCCAGCCCCACGCTGGGGTCACCCTGCAGCCAATCCCTCACCTCAGCTCTGCCTTGCAGGAGACAGCCCCAAAAGTGAAATTCCTGCTTCCAGGAGTTTGGGCATTTCCCTGCTCTCCCCATCCTTCCATGGGTCAGCCTGGTGGGCTCCCATTTGCCCTCCATCCTCTGGAAGGATGGGGTGACCCAATTTGCCATGAAAACCCCCCAGATTTCCCACAGGGAAGACTGGCTGGTGCTCCATGGCACAGGATGTGCTGGAGCAGGGATGCAGCTCCTCAGGGTATGGAGAAGGAGGTTGGATTTGCTGGGACAGGCTGGGGGTTTGAGGGGCCCCAAACCCCTCCCTGGTGCTGAGGATGTTCCCGTGGGCTCTGCCTTCACTCCAGGGTGCCCAGCCAGGATTGCTGGGATGCTGCAGCCTCCCTCCCCCTCTGCCACCCCAACTGTTTGGCAAAAGGGACTTTATTTTTTATTTATTTATTTATTTTTTTCTTTCTCTCTCCAGCAAAAACCAAAAATAGATTGATGGGAAGCGGCTGGGGGCTGGGATGCCATTAGCATGCAAAATGGGGCTATTTATCTTCCCCGCAGCTGGTTTCTGCTCCGAGACCTGGCAGGGATTGCCAGTGGGAGGCAGGGCTGGTGCTGGGATGGGGCTGTGGGGCAGTTCCCAAAACAGCCCCTTTGCACCCTCTCGCTGCCCTCGTCCCTGCGGTCTGTGACCCTGAACCTCTCCCGAGGGACAAGGAGCTTCTGGCTCTCTGTCATGGGCACGGTTTCAGGGTCACCTGGAGACTTTCCAGGTGGCAGGTAATTAATCCTGGAACCTGCTGTGGGTGGGCAGGAGAAACCTGCCCAGTGCTCCAGCTGGGGAAACCGAGGCAGGAGCTCCTGGGACAGGCACAGGTTCCTTGGGGAAATGGATGGGCAGAGGTGGTCAATCCATGCACCCCGAGGGGCTGGAGCCGTGCTCCCCGTCCCCTTGGGACACCCTGGTCCCTGGGCACTGCCGTCCCTGCTGTCACCCCACAGCGAAGATGGGGGTGAGATACCCCAGGCTGGGGAAGGAACGAGCAGAAAACCTGCTCCTGCTCCCAGAGATAATTTGTCTCGGGAATTGTTAGAGGGAGGGAAGAGAAAGGAGGGGGGGAAGCGAAGCTCGCAAGTCCCACGATAGAAGAGCTTTAGCATCCCCACTCTCAGCCCCGTCACACCCATCACCTTCATCACCTTCATCCACACCGTCCTCATGCCCACCTTTCCCATCATCCCCATCCTTATCACCCCCATCCTTATCATCCCCATCCTTATCACCCCCATCATTCCCATCCCGCAACATTCCCGTTATTCCCACCGTCCTCACCAAGGCTCGGGACCGCCGAGGCGCCAGGGGGCGCGCTGCTCCTCGGCGGGAGCGGAAGTGCCGCTCTGCCCGTGCGGGGGGGCCCCGCCTGCTCCCGCCGCCGCTTCCGCCTCCGCCGCCGCCTCCCGGTGCTGTCCCTCGGCCCCGCTCCGCTCCCGCCTCGCCGCCACCGGCACCGGCACCGGCACCATGAACAAGAAGAAGAAGCCGTTTCTGGGCATGCCCGCGCCCCTGGGCTACGTGCCGGGGCTGGGCCGCGGGTGAGCCGCCGCTCGGGCCCGGCCTGGGCCTCCCCCGACGCGGTCCCTCCACGCCCGTCTGGGTGTCCCTCTCCCTTCCCCGTCGCCTCTTTAGCTGGGCGGGTTTGTGTTTGGAAGCGAGCCCGGCCCCGGGTGCTCCAGTCGCCGCTGCTGGGAAGGATTCGTGCCCCTCCCGGCTCTGTGCCCGTGGGACCCTCTGGAACACCGTCAGACTGGGGGCGGCTGTGCGGGGAGCAGTGAGGGGGGCTTGGTGGGGGCCGGGGCCGCCGTCGGGGCGTCCTTTGGTGGGGGTGGGTTGTGTTTGTTTCCCCCGACTTTGTTTGTGCCCTCACCCGGGGAGATCCTGCCGGGCGTGCCCCGGAGCTGCTGCCGGGCGAGCGTGGGGTTTCAGAGGGGCCCCAGCGGCCCCATCCCTGCGCCCAGACCCGCAGGCTGTGGTGCCCGGCAGCCTGCAGGGCCAGCTGCTCGCTGTGTCTCGCACGCCCCGTCTGGGTGCAGGACGGCCGAGCAGTGAGCCGGGGCGTTGCAGTGTCCTTGTGGATCAAGTTCTCCCTACAGAAGGTTGCCCAGGGAAGCTGCGCCTGCCCCATCCCTGGAAGTGTCCAAGGCTGGGTTGAACGGCGCTGGGAGCCACCCGGTCTTGTGGAAAGTGTCCCTGCCCATGGCAGGGGGTGAGCTTCGAGGTCCTTTCCAACCCGAGCCACTCCATGACCCTCAGGACACTTTTCCCCCCCCAGACTTTACGGGCACGGCGTGTGGCCGATGCCCTTCTCACCAAAGCGCAGTGTTTCCCCTCGCCCGTCCCGAGCCGCGGCTGGCACAGGCTGGGGTCGCGGTGAGCTGAGCAGCCGCTGCTTTGTCCCCCCTTCCCCAGAGCCACGGGTTTCACCACCCGCTCCGACATCGGCCCTGCCCGCGATGCCAACGACCCCGTGGACGACCGGCACGCCCCGCCCGGCAAGAGGACGGTGGGGGACCAGATGAAGAAGAACCAGACGGCCGACGACGACGACGAGGACCTGAACGACACCAACTACGACGAGGTGACGAGCTCTGCATCGCCCTGCCTGTGGTTTTTTTCCCCTGAGCTCCAAAGCCAGAATTTCCTGTAGTTTGCAGGCAGCATTTCCTTTTTTTCCTTATGGATTTATTGAGGCCTCAGTGTGCACAGTGGTGTGGGGCTTACAGGGCTTTGTTGCGGCCTTGGTCCGTGTCTTGTGGTCTAATTATCTATACAGAGAGATAATTTTCTATATAATTTATAGTATTATATGTACTATATATAAAATATATAACATATAAATATGTATATAAAGATATAAGAAGTATATAACATATACTATGTAAATATGTATATAAAGATATATAAAATATATAACACATATAATATATAAATAAATATACAATATGTAATGTTTAATATATAATATAAAATATATATAAATAGAATATATAAAATATATAATATATTCTAATAGTTAATAATATAAAATATCTATAATATATGTAATATCTATGATATATGATATATATTACATTTTCTCTATAATTTATATTAATTTAATAAATCTATATATATTTTAATTATCTATACAGACAGATAATTTCCTATATAATTTATAGAATTATATATTTTATCTATAAAATATAGATAAATATATATAATATTTTCTATGTAATTTATATTTTATTAATCTAATCTATAGAGATTTTAATTATCTGTACAGATACGTAATTTTCTATATAATTGATTATATAATTTCCTATATTTTATATAGGGAATATATATAAATATGTGTAGTACATATTATGTATTACATTAAATTTCTGTATAATTTACATTTATTTTATTAATCTAATTACCTGGACAGATTTTAATTAGCTATACACGGCCCTGAGAATCTTGGGAAAAAGGCCCATAAATAAAAATTATTTTAGGTATTTTGGGTGATGTATTTTTTCTTTTTATTCTCCACAAATGAAATCTGAGCTTTTATGCCTTGACAAGGTTGGACTTTGATGATCTTGGAGGTCCTTTTCAACCTAAATGGATCTGTGGCTTGTATTTGTCCTTATGTGGCCTGTGGAGCCTTCTTGTGTTTAGATCCCTCTTTGGTTAGTTGAATGTTGTGGTATTCTTTCTGTTTGCTTCTGCTGGTTGAAAAAGTGGGTAATGGAAGAAAATTGCTCTTCTATCCTGGGATGTCATTTATTGCTTAATAGAAACAATTTTGAAAGAGTAGCAATTTTGAAAGAGAAGCAATTTTGAAGCAGTTTTGCTTCGAATGGTGTGGGAGAATAAACACTTGGGGTGGTAGAAGAAAGCTGCTTTTATTTAGGGCTGTGTTAGTCTGATGCAATGTTGTCAGAAATAGCCTGCCTGTGCAGTCTCAGTGCTCTGGATGACTGGTGGGCAGTAGCAGGAACATAACAGGAGCTTTAAACTGCTTTTTTTCCCTGCTTTTTTTCTGTCTCTCTCCAAATTCACAGTTCAATGGCTACGCTGGGAGCCTGTTCTCAAGTGGTCCCTATGAAAAAGATGATGAGGAAGCAGATGCTATTTATGCAGCTTTGGATAAAAGGATGGATGAACGCAGGAAAGAGAGAAGGTAGGATGAGCTGCAGCACTGGGATGGGGTGTTTTCTGGTTAATTAAGGCTACTTTGCACCAGTTTCTTTGAGAGTGGATGTGGTTGAGTGACTTCACTGTAGTTAATTAAGAGTCTACAGTTCATTAAGGTGGTGTGGGGAGATGCTGAGTGACTGGTTTTGGCATGTCATGAGCTGCACAGTGCACTGGAAATTGTTAAAAGAGTCATGTAATGTCTTGTAAACTATGGGTGTTACGTGTAAAACTCACTGCCTGGTCTATGGGTAAGAGGAGATGAAAGACTGGAAGTCCCTTGATTGGAGATGGCTGTTTTTACACTTTATTATTGTCTTATTTGATAAGGTATCTGTCCTCATGTTGATAATCACAGCTTGGAAAAAATGCCCTTTTTAATACTTTAACTCTGATCAAACACGTTTTTCTGTATAAGCAACACTGATTTAAGACTTGCCAAGTATTACTTTGAGAATAACCTCAGCTCTCCTTTCCCTAAGGGAACAACGAGAAAAAGAGGAAATAGAGAAATACCGTATGGAACGACCCAAAATTCAGCAGCAATTCTCAGACCTGAAAGTAAGGACAAAAAATGTCTGAAATGTGACTTCTTGTGAGATATAAGAGGTGGCTGTATGTTTTTTGTGTGTGTGTTTCTGTGCTCAGATCCTGTGTGTTGGCAAACAAGTCCTTTGTTATCCTCCAGAGTAGAATTAATTTGTGTTGGAATTCATCCTCTTCTTGTGGATACACGAGGTAGTGAAATTCCTACATATTTTGATACCAGGCTTTTGTTCTGTGCTTTATTGAAGGTGCTACACTTCTGTTTTTGGGGGACTAATAACTTGTTGGCACTGGAGGAGTCACTGAGCAGGATCTCCTGCCTCTAAATCTTCTTTTAAATAAAATGTATTGTTTAAGCTGTTGTCTGATGATTAGTAATAAACCATTCAGTACTGCAGGCATTAGGATTAATCTGAATGCTTGCAGCACTGAATTTAATAACAAAATTGATTTGGAATCTCGCTCTGGACTAAACCCAAATTCTAATTAAAGGCATCTAATTCTTTTGTATGTTGGATTAGAAAAAAAATCTGACCTTTAATTGATCTTGAATTATTTCAAGAAAATAAATCTATTAAGGAGTTAGAGCAGTTAAAAAGAAATTTCTGCAGCAAATACTGACGATAACTCCTGTTTGAACAGAGGAAATTAGCAGAGGTTACAGAAGAGGAGTGGCTGAGTATTCCAGAGGTTGGAGACGCCAGGAACAAGCGTCAGAGGAATCCCCGTTATGAGAAGCTGACTCCTGTCCCCGACAGCTTCTTTGCAAAGCATTTACAGTCAGGGGAGAATCACACTACTGTGGACCCACGTCAGACAGTGAGTACACAGCAAACCTGGGGGAGCCATGGTCAAGTTTAAAGCTAGAGGTGAGGGTTAAACTGGGATTTTGAAAAAAAAAAGGTACTTGACCAAAAAAACTTGGTGTGGTTTGTGAGTCTGTCAAAGGAACTCTGGATGTTGAACTCCTGTGCTTGCTGGAGCCTTCAGTGCACGCTCATTGTCAGAGAAAATGTGAGGATATGCAGGGAGAGCCTGGTTTTTGGGCTAAAAATGAAATGTTTAAAAGAAAGTGTTCATTGTCTTTTCCTCTGGCTGTAGAATGGTGATAGGGAGTTTTGGTGAGCGTCCATTTCTGTTACATCAACATCTTGCAAAAATGGAACAGAAAATAGAAGTTTGGTTTCACCTAATGGTTTGCTCACCCCTGGAGCAAATGTGTAAAAAATTATTTGCCTGGCAAAATAATTGAATTACTTGAAAATGAAGTAATTTAGTTTGTTGATCCTGTGGTCATGGAGTTACAGGAGCAGCTGACTGTCCCTGGACCAGTTCCCTGGTGTCTTTGGGATATTCTTGTTTAAATATGCCAGGTTTAGATGCCTGTGCTTGAATTTTTTTACTTTCTTGCTGCTTATTTCACTGACTTGACTGAACTTGAGTAATTACCTACAGATTTGCAAATCCTGTATGAGAAATGTTTTGTGATCCAGGGAAGCCATTTCAGAAGTTCTTGTGGGGGTTTGGCATCTCTGTCCTGCAGCTGCTGGGGAAGAGCAGATCAGTCAATAGCCTGCATTATTTCTGAAATCTAAAAGAAGTTTTAGGAATGAATTTCTCACTCTTGTTTTTAGCAATTTGGAGGATTGAATACTCCATATCCAGGGGGTCTGAATACTCCATACCCAGGAGGAATGACACCAGGCTTAATGACACCTGGGACAGGCGAACTGGATATGAGGAAGATTGGCCAAGCCAGAAACACCTTGATGGATATGAGGCTAAGCCAGGTAAGGATGGGGGGAAGGTAGGATCTGGTATAGCTGGGATTGATGTTGTGCTGCTATTTAAGCCCTGGTTTTAGAAAAGTCTTTAAATCTCTTGGCTTTTAGAACACCCAAGAACACCTGAACTGTGAAATAACTTTGTATGCCTCCTTCCCAAATCTCAATATGAGATCTCATCAACACAAATAGAATTTCCTTGGAAATAACAATTTGTCCCTGGAATTGGTCATTATGGGAGAACAGACTGCCTGGTTATATCAGAGATGGACTTAAGGCAAACAGCACAGGTGGTGTTGCCAAGGAAGCATCTCCTCCATCCTGTATAGGGATGCAGGACAAGCTCCTGAAAAATATTACTCTTAAATTGCTGACTTCTGCTCCTTTTCATTGATTTTCCCATCTAAATGTGGTTTATATTAAAAAAGAAGGGCTTTCCAGTGTTTAGTGTGTGGGGCTGTGAGTGGTCATTTCAGTAGCTCTGACTTGACTTTCCCAGGTGTCGGACTCTGTGAGTGGCCAGACTGTAGTGGATCCAAAAGGATATTTGACAGACTTGAATTCGATGATTCCCACACACGGAGGAGATATCAAGTAAGTTTAAGAAGGATTAACAGATTTATCCTCTTAGTAGTGGCAGTGATCCTGCATGTAAATGGGAATCCATCTGAGCGGGTGCTTTCAGCTGGCATTTCATTTGTAAGAGATGCCAGGTGGGTTTTTGAGGATGAATTCTTTTAACGTGAGATCTGGTATAGCCTTTCAGCTGAGGTGTTTGGAATCTGACCTGGATGCATCAATTGTGGGGATTGTTTCCATTCTATCCCTGTTTCCATGCCAGAGTGATGGCAGTGTGTGGCTGCCTGCCAGCCAGGAAATAACCTGGTTAATTGTACCTGTGTGCTGCTAATTTAGGCTTGATTGACAACCTGTGAAAACCTCTTTAACCTGAAGTTTGACACGTGTTCCATAAAGAATTGCCATTTAAGTTGAAGTGATATGTGCAAACGTTGATGCTAATTCTTGACTTACATCAACACTTGGACTCATCAGCTTCCGACTGCAAGTGCCCAGCTGTAATTCCCAAAAATCTTGCTTAAGTACTTAACCAGTTTTCACTGATCTCTCTGTGTTAATGTGTGTTTGTAAGCTTGCTTTGGTAGAAGATAATTTGTGTCACCAGTGTGGAAACATTTGAGGTCACAGTCACTGTGCATATGAGCGTGGCTGTGAAGAACTGCCTGGAAAGCCACTTACTGGTTCAGGAGAATTGTTTGATGTTGTACTGAAGATTTTCCTGCCTGTCTTTCCTCCTCCTTTAGTGATATCAAGAAAGCCCGTTTGCTCCTGAAATCTGTCCGAGAGACCAATCCTCATCACCCACCAGCCTGGATAGCATCAGCCCGGCTGGAGGAGGTCACTGGCAAACTCCAGGTGGCTCGAAACCTCATCATGAAAGGAACAGAGATGTGCCCCAAGGTCAGAATTGCTTCGCTTCCCTGCTGTTCCTGGCAGGATAGTAGGGAAAGGTTGTGGTTAATGAGCAGCAGAACCTCTGTTAAGCTGGATTCAGGCTGTGTCTGATACAGCTTTGCTGTCTACAGTATTAAAAACCACCTCTTTAGCCAGAAGCTCTGATTTTATGTTCTTGTTTTGATGTAAAGGAAGGTTGGTTGTTTTTCCTGACAGAGTGAAGATGTTTGGTTAGAAGCTGCTCGGCTTCAGCCTGGGGATACGGCCAAGGCTGTTGTGGCCCAGGCTGTCCGCCACCTTCCCCAGTCTGTCCGGATCTATATCAGAGCAGCAGAGCTGGAGACAGATATCCGTGCCAAGAAACGTGTCCTTAGGAAAGGTGAGAGCTCCTGCGGGGTCAGGGAATGAAGCCTGAGCACTGCACTGTGTGTATTGCACTGTAAGTTGTTCAAGATGTGTCCGTAAGTTTAAGTGCTTTTCTTGCTTCCTTGGGGGAAATACAGTTGCTGATGTGTGCCCTAATGGTGGAACTTGCTGCTATTGGGTTGGAGCAGAGGATTGTAAAACATGCTTCAGCAGAAAGCTCTTGTTACTGAAGAGTTCCAAAATGACATTTCACGCACCAAAACCAATTCCAGCTTGATCAAAGTTAGACAAGTAGATGAAAGCAATTAAAAAACGATGCTCTAGGGAATAAAAGGGTGTTTTAGCTGTCACCTTGTGATACTGTTTGGAAAAGATACTCGACTTTGAGTTCAAACTTGCTTGTCGCCTGGTAGAGAGACCACAGTCCACTCCTGGTGGAGGAGCTTTGGAAGCCTTGGGGTTCTTGTATCACTGAGCCTGGTGGGCTGGGGGCTTTGTTCTGTGTTCCTGACTAACAGCCTTTCTCTGGGGTGCTTACCTGAAACCTTACATCTTCTCTTGCACTGCACTTGGAGGTTTTCCTCTTTCATGGAATTCTTTAACAGCAGTTTGTGTTGTCCTGAACCCGCATCTTCCTCACGGGTTTAAAGTATGAATTCTTCAATTACTTTAAGTAGCTGTGTCCCCACTGAGTACCAAGCTTTGCTTCAGACATGGTATTTGCAAGGAGAAAAACATCTTGCTTCAGTTTTTGGAGCCACCTACTTAATCTCTGCTAAAAGCTGTTAGTGGAATGGAACAGGATTTATCATTTTCTTCCCAGTTTTCTGCCTGTTAACAGCTTCACAGTGCTCCTCTGCTGCCTGGGGAACATCAGTAATACGGTGCTTGGAGCTGTTTGTATATCCAGCCTTAAATAAGTGGCAGTATAACCCATTATTTTTTCTAAAATAAAAAAGCCTGACTGCCAGATAATGTCACTGAAGTGTGACCTTTCATAACATGTTTCTCCTTTCTACTGGCTGTGTGCATTCCTACCATCCAGCAGAACCTCTGGAGTTTTTAAAGCCTCAAATCTGACTGGGGAACCTCCAAGCTGAGTGGTTAAAATGCATCTGGAGGTCCAAAAATTGAATACTGTATTTATGAAAACGTGTTCTGTCCTGCAGAGTGATGCTTTCAGCTCTTGGAAGCCGACATTATTCACTTAACTTCTTCAGGAAAATCTCCTGCTGCTGCCGACTCTGAGACAAATGGTTAATGCCCGAATCCTCGGTGCACACTGCCTGTAAATCTGTTTGTGTAGAGCTGGGATGTGCTCTGAGCTGAGGCTCAGCACTGTTCCTCTGCCTTTGCAGCAATGCTTCAAGGAACAGCCTGGCCTAGAAGCCCAGCTAGTTTCAAAGTAGGTTTAGATGCCTTTTCCCACCCGTTTTTGTGTCCTTGTGATTGTGCTTTACTGAAGAAGGATGTGCTCAGTCCTCTGTTGCTATGGCACGCTTGTGTACAGTCACCATGGAAGCAGGGAAACTAATGCTGCAATGCAGCTGATACCAGTGGTCTGGGGTGCAAATTGTAATATGACAAAAGGCTAAAAAACCGTTTGGTTTCTCAATCTCTCTTTAAAAGGTGAGGGTGGAAAGGGATGGGCTGAGTCAAGTTGTTTGAAGTTTAATGTCTCAAACAGCACATGCAGGACAGGCTGCAGAGAATGCAGTTCTACTAGCAGTAGCTAACTCTTGGACAAGATTAAGGAAGCCTCAAAGAATCCTAATTAGAGGGAGTCAATATTGGATTACCACTTTGTACTCATGGCTTAGGGTGTTAGTGTCAGTGATACCTCTAAGTTTTTGTGCATCCCTGTTTTATTTTTGCAGCAGGACAACTGTTTGGGAACCTGAGCTGGGGTCCATTAAGCTGCCAGGAGATGCTTACAGAAAAACTAAATTGTGAAGGGACAGTTTCGACATCTAAGAAGTGAGGTTGTGTTGTTACTTAGTGTTGAAGATGCTTCTTTTTTATAAAGGCAGACCCAGCATATTAACTGCCTGATTTTGAAGATCCTCATATGCTCATTTGCTGGGGCTGGAGGCTTTGTTCAGCCAGGTGTTACTGAGGAGGATGCAATTACAGCTTGTGCAGCGAAAAAGCCCTTGGCTTTCCAAAACCTGTTTCCAATTAAAATGATTAAGTGTTTTATTTTCTGATTTTTAAATTCTCATTGTGGAAGCGAGAGCCAATATAAGCAAAGTTCCTTCCCTTCTCTCTTTCAGGAAATCTCATCTGTAATAGGACAAATCCTTTAGTATATCATCTTTAAAAAACACAGCTCTCTTTGATAAACTACTTTATCATGACTGACATAATTGTTTTGCCTCTCTAGCCCTTGAGCATGTTCCAAATTCGGTGCGTTTGTGGAAAGCAGCCGTGGAGCTGGAGGAGCCTGAGGATGCAAGGATCATGCTGAGCCGGGCTGTGGAGTGCTGTCCAACCAGTGTTGAAGTGAGTTTAAAAAAAAGTGAAATAAAGAACCCCCTACACACCACTTGGGGCTGGCAGTAGAGCTTTGCAAACAAAAGGCAGGGTGAGGTGCAGTGTTTCTCCACACGCACAAGGTTTTCTACCACACGCTTCATGCCACAGCAGGAAGGATGTGATGAGTAGTGGACTGTGCTTTTTTCTTCAGAGTTAATTGTCTGGTGATCATTACATGCCTCATTTTCCTGTGTAATTGTTAGGTTAGTCATGGCAGTGCACAGCTGTGCCTGCTGTAGGCACTGAGCCATGTTCTCAGTCGTGTGTGGTGCCTCGACGGTTGCGAAAACACGCGAACACGTAGCCCGGGGAATCCAAAAGTTGCTCGTTTCTGAAATGCTGAACCAGGGTGTTAAATTCAGCTGTTTGAGAGGTGATGTGAACAGAAGATAGGAGTGCAGCAGCCCAGCAGATGGAGATGATATCTAGAGGTGATCAGGACCTGAGCTTTAAGAGCAGCAGCCGCGTGTTTCTGCTATCCTCCCTCAGTATTCCGCAGCCTGCTTGTAGCACTTGAGGACTGTTGCCAACCAGTAGCAAACAGCGTGAAGCTGCTTATCTCTGTGGGCTGACGCTGCCATACGGCAGCCTTGTCGTCTCCTTGTTCTCCTCTCAAGTGCATCTTTTGTTGCTCTGCAGCTGTGGCTCGCGCTGGCAAGGCTGGAGACATATGAGAACGCTCGTAAAGTCCTTAACAAAGCCCGGGAGAATATTCCGACGGATCGTCACATCTGGATTACTGCTGCCAAACTGGAGGAAGCCAATGGAAACACCCAGATGGTGGAGAAAATCATTGACAGAGCCATCACATCTCTTAGGGCTAATGGTGTGGAAATCAACAGGGAGCAGTGGATACAGGTACGTGCTTGGTCTCGAAGACCCGGGTGAACTCTTCAGGTTCTGTTTTGAAGGCTGCTGGTGGTGGGTGTTGTGGGGCAGAGTAATTTTGCACCTGGATTATCAGTGGAGTTCCCTGTGAAGGTACAAGAGATGAGACTAAGAAGCTGTGTAGGGTCAAGGCCATAAGTGATACCCTGGAGTAACACCATATGTGTTTTGTTGAGAAATGTCTGGTTTACTTCTGTCTTGAAGATAAGCAGCTTCAAGTTGAAGCAGCTGCTGCCTTAAGTAGGACAGAGGCTTAAAGCCTCCAGTAAAGGATTTAGGTATCTTTTGCATATGTCTCTTTTGGCTTAAAAGGTATTTGTTTGCCTCAGAACTCTTTGTCAGATAGTGTTGTGAGAAGTCAATACAAATACTGCGTTTGCAGCATGCAGGAAATACTCTGTTAGTCCTGTACTGAACCTTTTTTCTCCTGAATATGTCCTTGAGCTTAAGTCTTTAAAGCAGTTCTCTACTAAGATCATTTACAGTGGGTCAAGGCACAAAATCTTCATGGCATGCTGCTTAAGAGCACTGATATTAATATTAAATGGATATCCTTGTTAAAAGAATTATGACTTTCTTTACAGCAGTAAAACAAAGGTTAATTTCAATTTCTCTTTAAAAAAAGCTGACCAGCACATGGTCTTCTCGAGTTCCTTCTCAGTACTAGAACTGTCCCATTTCTGTTATCTGATCAGAGGTCTTTCCAACAAGTTTAAGCAAGACATGCTTGGCTTTCTGAAAGCTTTGTGTGTCAGGAAACTCCACTTCCTCATACATGCTCTGTTGAGAGAGCCTTTGCACCTTTGATTTAACACTGGTTGGGGGCTATTCATTTAAATTCACTTACTGCTTAGCCCATATTGAAACTTAACAGTTATCTCAAAGCTGCAAGAAGGTCAGTAGTTTTGATGTTAAAATACGTCCATGTGAAGTTTTTGCACTTTTTTATTGGCCAGGTCCCTGGCTGGCTCAGCCCAGGGTAGTGGAGCTGTAAGAAGAGACTTTTGAGGCTGGAAGGGTCACACATTATCACACTTACTCCTTTTCAGTGGATGCAGTTGATGTGCTCTGTTTCTTAACCAACTTCTGGATGCCTCTGTGTACAACTCCAGCACCTTCCTCGTGGGTGCAGGTTCTTACTTAGTGTCCAGATGTGTTTGAGTAATAAGATACTTGTGCTGTGGTCCCGACCCGCCATGTCTCCGTGTTTGCGCATGATGAGTTGCCCCTGCAAAGTTTAACTTCTTGTGCTGAGCTCTCGAAACGAGCAGGGGTTTTGCTCTTGTTTCTAGGATGCTGAGGAGTGTGATAAAGCTGGAAGTGTGGCCACGTGCCAGGCGATCATGCGAGCTGTGATCGGGATTGGGATTGAGGAAGAAGATCGGAAACATACCTGGATGGAAGACGCAGACAGTGTATGTCCAGCTAAGATGCTGGGTTTTGTTGGTTTTGTCTGTTTTGTTGTGGGGTTTGTGTTTTTTAATCAGAGGAAATTGAACTGGAGCCTGGGAAATGGCTTTGTCAGTGAAAGTGGATGTGATTCCTACACCACCTGCCTGCCTTTGGCCACTTGGTACCTCAGGAAGTTATTGAAGCTTTATTCAGATTTGAATTTTTACTAACCAAAAAGCTGACATTGGGATAGATTGTTTGCTGGTTTTGGTGTGGGTTTCTTTTGTGTGTGTCTGACATCAGCAGAGATTGAGGTCTGAGTAAAGGAGCTGGGAGTTAAGTTTTAGGCCTAAACATTGTAGCTCAACAGTTAATGTAAGACTGGGAGTGGGTAAAACTTTTACCAGGCTTTCTTTGCTTTAGGGGAATAGTTTGAACATGTGCTAAAAACTAAAGCATATTTCAGCATGAGAAATGTCCAACTTCACTGGCCTTGAATTGGGCTCTGAGCAGTGGGGGGCACATTCTGTGGTGCTTAGGGCTTTGCCTGTGAAATAACAAAATGAAGTGCAAACATGAGAGCATTTCCAATGCCTTACTAATGTTTCAAGCTGGCCTGTGTGTGTCAGTCCCACTGAAAGGCCGGGGATACTTGTGCTCTGTAGAGGGATGCTCGGAAATTCCTTCCCTCCTTCCTTTTAAAAGGTTGATAGTAAGTGTTCTGTTCCCTATAATGCCCCAATTCATGGATTACACTGAGTTAGTGAGTTCTGTGTTGAATTATGCATGTGTAATTCCTTCTTGCTCTCGATTCCACTGCACCCCTAAGCTGACTTAGTTCTGACTTAGTTCTGATATCTTTTCCCTTAGTGTGTTGCTCATAATGCCCTGGAGTGTGCCCGAGCAATTTATGCTTATGCCTTGCAAGTTTTCCCGAGCAAGAAGAGCGTGTGGCTGCGAGCAGCTTACTTTGAGAAGAACCATGGAACCAGGTACGTGTGCTGCATAATCCCTGCGTGGAGGGGTTCATCCCTGTGACAGGGAGAGAGCCTGGGGAGGAAGGGAGGCGACAAGATGATCCCTGAAGTGCTTTCTTGCACGAGTTAGTGCAGCTGGTGGAAACTTGGTGATGTTGTTTGCAGGTCTGACCTTCTTTGTTATTGTTGTGCTCCGAACATCATTAGGTTTTATGAAGTCATAAAATGGTTTTTGGCAATAGGGATTACTTGGTAAAAATAGCTCTGAATAGGCAAGGTAGGAACAGTCATCTTTGAGAAGGCTTTTCTGGAAAAGTATGGGGATACAAATCACCTAAAATGTGTTTTATTTAATTTTCATAGATAAACTGCTTCATCGCTGAAGTTGTCCAAGCATCTCTGGCATTTTCTGTTAAACATACTGTGAATGTGTATCACATCCTGAATTACGATTGGTGTTATACTCTCACAGCTCAGGCTCTTTTCAAAGTTTATTCATAAAGCTTTACATATCAGAAGCTTTCTGCTCGAAGTTTAGAACAAAGCAAACAATCTCTGCAGTAGGCCACTAATACACATGGAATCATCCTTATTAAAGCCAACAAGGCTGTACTGTGGAAGTGACTGCAGATGCTGAATTCTGCCTTGTTCAAGCCTTTTTTTAGTTGGGAACAAACACACCTTTGCTTTTGATGTTGTTCTCCCATTTTTTCCCAGTGGTGGCTGGCTTTTAAGCCCCGTGTTCTACCTGGAAAGTATACTTTCCAGAGGAGAAAAAAATAAATTCAGTTGGATCAGGCCAGCTTCATCTAATAATTCTGAAAAGCTTCCTGTCTCAGTTTCTGCTAAGGTTTGTTGAACAGAATGGCTCTTTCCAAGAGAAAGGAGCAGTTTGTGTGCGGGCTCTTTCCACAGAGTCTGTCAGGCAAAGGTGTCTGAACAATGAGCCGTTTGTGGAGTGCTGATTTCAGAACCCTTGTGAAAAAAGACCCCACCCTTTCCTTGTTATGAAACAACTTATCAAGGTTTACAACACTGGACTTTGCAACAATATTTATAGCATCTAGTGATAGTGAAATTGGTGTGCAAGATCTCGCCTTTGGCAGTACCTTGAGGGATTGTAACTTGCTCTTTCTTGTCCCAGGGAATCCTTGGAGGCTCTTTTGCAGAGAGCTGTTGCTCACTGTCCCAAAGCAGAAGTGCTGTGGCTCATGGGAGCCAAATCCAAGTGGCTGGCAGGAGATGTGCCAGCAGCCAGAAGCATTTTGGCCCTGGCTTTCCAGGTGGGTCTGTTAGATGTGTCAGCTGGTGTTAAGTGTGACAGATAAAGAATACAGAGGAGGCTTTTTCTGTCAACACCTGATTCCTGCTGCCTTTCAAAATGGTGGAGACTTCCACTGTTCTTTGTTTGTGTGACAAAATGTTCTGTAAAATAGCAGCAAGCTGGAAGACTGTGTTCTTCCTCCTTTAGTAGTACCACACCAGGTTCTGAGTTGGAACAGGTTGCCCAGAGAAGTTGTGGCTGCCCCATTCCTGGAGATGTTCAAGGCCAGGTTGGACGGGGGCTCTGAGCAGCCTGACCTGGTGAGTGGCATCCCTGCCTGTTGCAGAGGGGTTGGAGTGAGATGATCTTCAAGGTCTCTTTCAACCCACACCATTCTGTGATTATATGAGTCTGCAAACCATCAGTTTTACTACCTTGGCTCCCACCATGGTAGTAAAACTGACTTCTGTGCTGGTCACAGATCAGAATCCCCTTGTCTTGGGTCTCCTCAGGGCAAGGTTTGGGGTCTGCCCTAATTAATGAGGTCACTGTATTACTTATGGTTCAGACCAAACCCTCTAATCCAATGCAAAATGAAGGGAATTGTCTGCTCAGTGCTGTAAGAAAGATGGGCAGAGCAGTTCTAATACTGGGAATTAGGCTTAGAAGCTGTGATAGGGAAAAAAAAAAATAGACAGGTCCTGAGATGGAAGGTAAAAGATATTTAGTTCCTGAATTTGTTCTTGGTGCTCTTTGTTACCATCCTGAAAAGTTCTTGACATGGATGCCACTGAAGTGACTTTTATTGGAGGAGCTTTCACAGACCTCAGTGGGGAATTCAAGCTGCATTTTTTTGCTTGGGGTAATAAAATGAGGGTCTCATTGTGGCAGACCCTGTGATGTTTTCAGTATTTAAACTGGAAGTTCAGAAGATCAAGCATTAATTCTTTTCAACAATTGAGAGGCATCCAGCTTCCAAACTGGCATATATCTTTGTGTTGCCCATCTGTTTTAGAGAATTTCTATAAACTTCAAAGGTCAAATAAGACTGGGAGGAGCTTGAACTGAAAACAAAACAAAACAAAAAAATCCTACTGTGGATTGACAAAGCTCTGATTTCAATTTTAATCTGGATCAAACGAGGGATTAAATCTGCTGTTGATTCACTGTGTGCATTTGTCTGTCATTTTGTGCTCTTGCAGGCCAACCCCAACAGCGAGGAGATCTGGCTCGCTGCCGTGAAGCTCGAGTCGGAGAACAATGAGTATGAAAGAGCGAGGAGGCTGCTGGCAAAAGCCCGCAGCAGTGCCCCCACAGCAAGGGTGAGGACACGGGGAGGGTGGAGAGGCTCAGGCCACTTGGCCATGGGGGATTTGGGACGGAAGGAGGAGTTCCTTCAGCCCTGTGGCCTTAGGGATTGACCAGATGGCTCCCTGCCATTGCCTTTCGGGCCGTGTGGCCACTTTGCTGAGCGCTTCTCCAGTGGATTGCAACACACGGTCGTGGCATGATGGGGGAAAAAAAAAATGCCTAGGATAAAGTGAAGGGTTTCAATTTGTTTTTTTACACAAATGGCAAAAGTCAGGAAATTCCCAGTTTACAGCTGTTTGTATAATGATTGTGTTGCATAAAAGCACTCTTGGGGAAAAAAAAGAGAGAGAAAATACTTTCACAGAAGACTCACTTATGCTGTACTAAAGGCAGCTCTGGGGTGGTTTGGTTTTTAAACCTACACTGTTGTGTTTATCTCCAGTTACCTCTGGTATGATAAACTTTGTCGATTTTCAGCTCTTCATACAAAAGCATTTTAACTTCTCCAAGTAAAAGAAAAATTAGTTTGGTCTCTGTCCTCTGTTCCTTCCCCTTGGTTGGTGCTTCATCCTAGATTTTTTAAACTGTCCTCTTTCTCTCTTGTCACTGTTATTTCACCTTGATATTTTTATTTCTATTTTACTTCAAACTGTAGCTAATCAATGGCATTCTAAAGAATGTATGAAAGTGGGAACCCACTGCTTTGACAGACTAATGGTTTTTCAGTAGCTGCTGGTGGTAAACAGCTCTGGTTTGCTCCTAGGTCTTCATGAAGTCTGTGAAGTTGGAATGGGTTCTTGGGAACATTGCTGCAGCCCAGGAGCTGTGTGAGGAAGCCCTGAAGCACTATGAGGACTTCCCCAAACTGTGGATGATGAAAGGACAAATTGAGGAACAAAAAGAGCTGGTAGAGAAAGCACGGGAGGCTTATAATCAAGGGGTAAGATGGATGTTACTGCAGGTTTGCTTTGTGCTTCTGGTGTGGAGAGATGGTCTGTCTTTGAATCGAAATGGAGAGCCAAAGAGATGATTTCTGTTCTTTCTGTCACTGGTTAAAACAGTAAAAAAAAATAAATACAAATTAGGACCCTGAATTAAGCACCAAGAATTTCTCTTATCCATTATCCATGTGCAAAATTCACTTTCTTGCTTGAGAGAGTTTGCTGTATGCCTGAGTCCTCACAGGTAGGAAAAAAGGCATTGCACAGTAATTCTCTAAGACCTGTAAAGACTAAAAGCAGAACTCCTAAAAGAAAATCCTCCTCACCTGCTCTTTGATACACACAGTGAAAAGAGGTGACCTACGGAGCACTCCTGTCTCTTTTAAATGGTAATTGGTGTCCTTGGGTATGAATGCTCAAAGTCAGACAACCATCAAAGTAATTTGGACACAGGTTTCTGCCAGAGTCGGTATTTTAATGACTTCCTGCACACTCTGCTGTGGTTTGGGGATGTGTGAGAGCCCTCTGTCTCCAAAAGGAGCACAGATTTAAGGGAGATGTGTTCTTTCTCTTGTTGCTGGTAGCTCGGTCAGGTTTAATGTTGACCCAGTTGTTTTGGATACAGGATAAACTTTACTTCTGTGCTGTAAGGCTAATTGGAGAAATTTGAGTGACAACTTTGTCTCTCTTCTAAACTCTCCAGGATGTAGGGAGGGAATTTCTTTGCTATAAGGGTGTTAATATTCTTTTCAAATCTACCTATTAATGTACTCTAACAGCTGAAGAAATGCCCCCATTCCATACCCCTGTGGCTTCTGCTGTCCAGGCTGGAGGAGAAAGTTGGGCAGTTGACAAGAGCAAGAGCCATCTTGGAAAAGTCTCGCCTGAAGAATCCCAAAAATCCAGATCTCTGGTGAGCTGTGTGGAGATTAACTGAATTTGGGCTAAAAATTTAATGCATTCTCCAGGCCAGCTATTTCACATCTGCTCAGCCATTTGAGCCTGGAACTTATGACCATGCCAATCCTGGTGTTTCTTCTGGACTAACAACTTCCCTGAGTGGACATTTCACCAGGCAGAAATTTGGTGATCTTGGCTATTGTGCAGCTACTCTGAGGATTTGGGGGTTGGTTTTTTTTCTTTGATGATAGATGCAGTGCACAAAGCTTGCAAACCCAGGGCTATTTCTTTTCTTCTACAGTCCCCTTTTCAGATTGTTTTTTATCTGAGCCATTGTAGAATAAAAGTCACGTTTATTTTTAGAGGGGAGAGGAATGGGAAGATGTCAGTCACCTACACATATTCGGAATGTAGGCAGATGTTTGCAGTTTCCAGGGACTCACAGTTTGTTTCTCCCTAGTGAATATGTTGTCATAAATCTCATCAGAGTCTCTTCCCTCCCTCCAGGCTGGAGTCTGTGCGATTGGAGTACCGAGCTGGGCTGAAGAACATTGCAAACACTCTGATGGCCAAGGCATTGCAAGAGTGCCCCAATTCAGGTGAGCTGGATCTCATTTCTACCTTGCACATGGTTGTTTTGCCCAGTTGATAGAGGCACATCTTTTCCTGAGATGTCCTTTCTGGCCAGGTCTCAAAATACGGTGTTTCAGAGAGAGGTGTCAGCTGCCTTTCTGCAAAGCCAATGTTGAGGGTTTTTGTAAATAGTCACAATTACTCTGTGCTGTCTCACACCAGAGAGGTCACAGGTTGTGTTGTTCCATTTTTTCTGCACTGTCCAGTGTATTATTACATCTGTGGTCCACAGTTTGTCCCCAGGTCCCCTATGAAAGCATCTTTGGATACGGGCTGGTTTTCCTCTGAGGCTGGGAGAAGTCTGCCAAGGTTTAAAATTAAAGAAACACACTTGAGTGTTTGTAGTTAGGAACTTCAGTGGAAAAGGAATGGTGTTTTCCCTGTCTCCTGGGAGTACAGCTGGCCTTAGGAGATTCCCAGTTGCCAGTTTGCCTGTGCTGGTTGCACCACTGTGAGTTTAATAGCTTGTGGCAGCAAATTTCAGTTGCAGTTGTAATTAGGGGATCATGTACCATAAACGTGCAGTCCTGGGTTTTGCTTGTTTTAGCTCATGTAAGGAAAGGCTAATAGGTCATATAATGTAAGTCAGCTGGTCTAACCAGCAATGGAAACATTTGCCTTTTGAGATGGGAGGAGAAAGTGCCTAATGTTTCCCTGTTTTGGGGGGGAATTGCAGGAAGACTTTATTATTTAAACATGTTGACATCTTTTGGGGAGAAGATGTCATGTAACTACAAATTGTAGTAACTTACTGCTGGGCAAGTCAGTTTAGCTTGCCTTCAGGCTGGGTTTTGAAAGGTGTTTAATTGGTGGCTGCCTAATCCCAGTGAAATAATTGGGAATTAAGTGACTTTTATGACATGATAAACTCATTGCAAGCTGCTCTCCATGCGAGTGGGTCACCAAAGCACCACCCAAATCCCGCTTTGTTTTGTGAATGACCTAATGCCTAATGAGTGTTTGCCACCACAGGCTCTTTTACAGATCTTGCCTGTTGCTATGGAAATGGGCAGCAGGATCTCAGTTTTTGTTTAGAAAAAATCACTTCCAACTTTATCTTAAACCTCAGCAAACCAGAATCGAAGCCTGCAGGAGCTGGCTCGTTGGCCACCTGCAGACATGTAAACCAGAGGTTTGTGTCCATTGATTGCTGAATTGATTCCTCACGGCTTATGGCTAATGTGGGCAGGCTGTGCAAAGAGTAAAACTGAAATGTAATGGTTGTTTGTGATCCTATATATAAAGAACAAGAAGAGGAGAGTTCCCCTCCAGTCTGTCACTGCAGTCAAAGCTCATGTGTGTCCTCATGGTGCTGTTTATGGGAAGCAAGAGCTCTTTGAAAGAGTCCTGGCAGACACCAGCTCTCAGGCTTTGCTTTGAAGTGATCAGGTGTGGCTGGCTGACATGAGAAACTGCAGATTTCATGCTCCCCTGAGCATATTTCCTTCCTTGCTTTTGGCAGTGACAGGAGCTAGGGATTAAACCCAGCTTTCCTGGACATACTCTGTCCTTCATCAGTGTGTGCAGAGCCAGCATCAGTAAGACTGTGGTGCTGTCCAGCATCCTTGAAACTGCTCCCAAACTGTACTTTGCACCTCTTGGGACTTCTGCCACTTCAGTTTCCTGTTCAGACAGATGGATACCTTTCCCTTTGGAAATGCAGGTTTGCCCTTCCTGTTCCAGAGTTTGTAGCGACTCACACTTTTCACTCAGTGAAAAGCCCAAGCTCTGTGTTGGGCAGTCCTGGAGCTGCAGGAATTATGGCACAGAGGCCTTCAGAGCTGAAGGTCCAGCATTGTGCACACAGGAGCTAAAAATTCAGAGTACTGAATGACGTGTCCACGTGCAAAGAGGGATGTGGGGTGAGGTTGGGGGTGGATAACTACAGGGGTGGGGGCCATAGTGCTGCTTGTGTTAGAGAACACTGGCCTGATGGCTGGTTGGGAAGGGTTAATCTCTAGCTCTAAACAATCTTCCTACTTGCCTTGATTAAGGAATCCTGTGGTCAGAGGCAATTTTCCTTGAAGCGCGACCGCAACGGAAGACCAAGAGTGTGGATGCTCTCAAGAAGTGTGAACATGACCCACATGTCCTGTTGGCTGTGGCCAAGTGAGTTCCTGTGCTTCTTGCAGTAAAAATATCCATGTCTGTGTGTGGCTGCATCCAGGATGAAACACTGCACTCCAGCACAGCCATGTGATCCTGGCTGCAGCAGCTCTAATAAGTCCCAAAGCAAGGAGCAGCTCTTCGAGCTGTCTCCTAGTAACTGTGCAAATCTCTCCCTTGATTCCAAGTGGGGGATGTCAGCCCTGCCCTCGGGCTCTTCTGGTGGGTCTGGGACTGGCACAGGCAACAATATGCTCACACAGAGCTCTTTGCCAGTGCAGAGTATTGGCACCCTGCAGACTGCTTTCTTTCTGTCCCTTGAAAGGGATTTCACTGTGCTGTCAGGTGAACTAGGCTTAATTAAGTGGTTTAGGATGTGATTGAAGTATTTGTGAAAATAGGGACATTTTTGATGGTCATTTTTCAAGTTTTATGTGTCTGACTGGGTATTTTTCTCTCTATCCTAGATTCTGTCAGGTGGGTTTTTTTTTTTAATTCTGAGCTAGATTCTGTGCTGCTCCTGAATTTCTGCCGTGCCAGTGTTCTTCAGCTGTGGCCCTTCCCAGAATTCAGACCACCAGCCATTCTGTAGTTTGCTTCTCTGAAACGAGAAAATGATCTACTAGGATTTGTCTTCTTGTCCAGATTGAGTTGTGAGGTTTCCAGTGATGAAAACGCACTATCAGAATTGACTCTTGCCGTATCCTTCCTGCTCTGATGTGTGAACAGCTCTACAGCAGCTGTGATGGGAACAAACTTAACTTTTCTCTCTTTGTGGAAAGCGGAAGAGGTTAACGCAGGAGGCATTTTGCTCAAAGTTGCCCAATTCTTTCACAACTCTATTTTATAAGCCAAAGAAAACTGTAGGATACACTCCAGTGACTGCAACACTGGGTTCTGCCAGATCCTGACAGATGACTTGCTCAGCTTTAGCAGCAAGTGAGGAAAATGTTAACTTTTGCTTTATGGAAACTGCTCCCAGGCCCCTTCTGGTGCAACCTCAGGCAGTTTAACAGCTAATCCCAACATAAACAGCTTCCACCTCCCATCACGACTTGTGTAGGTGCAGAGTGTCACACATCTGTGAAAAACTTTTGGTAAATATATTGCTGAAAATGGCCACTACTTGCAGGTGTTCAGCCTCTGCTATCATTGTTCATGCTCTTTTAAATCACAGTTTGTTTAACATGGAACAATCAAGAGTATTATGGGGCTTAAAAACAATCACATAAGCTGTATAATTTTATGACTGGCTAAGCTCTTTATGAGCGCTGGCTGATTTGATAAAGACCTTATAGCTCAAATGAACTCTTTAATGCAAAGGAGTGAAACCAAGAGATTCAGCTGGTTCCAATACTGGGGAGAAATTTTAGTGTTCAGCCAGTGCCTGGATGAAATGGCAGCTGTGGGGCAGGTGCCAGGCTGGGGTTTTGAGTGCAGCAGCTCCGTGCTCGTCTTTCCTTGGAAAGTGGGGCTGGCAAGGCAGGTCTGCTCCGCTGGATGGAGCAGATTGTGTGGGTGTGAGCGTGTGACCGCACAGCAGGCAATTACCAGCTTTCAGAAGTTATTTAATTGTTAGATGCTAAAACTGACTTGAAATGCTAAAAAATTGGAGGAGTGGGAATACATGTAGGCATGAAATCCTGTCTTTTTCCACATCAGATCTGGAGCAGCAGAATTAAAGCTGCTGAGTTAGGAAAGGTTGAGCTCAGTAATGCTTCCCCTCTCAGGAGAGTCTGTCTCTGCCTGGGGCTAAGTTATCCTCTAAGTTGTCTTGCCTCACTGCTGGGCAGTGAAGAGGAAGTGCTGGTTGTTCTTTTCAGCCCTCTCATCGCTTCTCGGTGGCAGGATGGTCCGCAGATGCTTAAAAATCTGCTGTTTCCTTCTGGAGAGAGTAAAAAATTGGAATACCTGTAGAGCCTTTAGGTTAGAGTGCTTGGGGGTTGGCCTCTCTCTCTAAAGTGAGGCTATTTGTCAACTCCCTTTTGCTTTTCCCAACAGGCTTTTCTGGAGTGAGCGTAAAATAACCAAGGCCAGAGAGTGGTTCCACCGGACAGTGAAGATCGACTCGGACCTGGGGGATGCCTGGGCGTTCTTTTACAAATTTGAGCTCCAGCACGGCACAGAGGTGAGTGTGTGCCTGGGAACAGGCAAGGCAGCAGCAATCCCTGGCTGATGTGGGTTGCCCAGCCCTGGTATTGCTGTGGTGCTGGGCTGAACACGCTGCTGCTGCTGCCTGCATGGTCACAGGTGAGGCTGGCTGTCACGCCTGGTCACGAATGAGCATGAACAGGCCTGTGTGGTGGCTGTAGCTGAGCTGTCTTTCAGGCTGGTTTGCTCTCCACAGTCGTGCTGGTTCGTGCAACAATCTCTGAAATCAGTCTTCCTCCTGTAAAACACGGCCTTGCTCGGAGGAGACTGTGCTGGAATTGCGATGCTGGGTTTGTGTAACTGGTGCTGTTTCTCCCAAGTGTCAAGTGCAGGTTGCGTGTGAGCACAGCCAGAGGAACAGCCTGTTCTGATCTCTTATGGCAGTTTTTACTGCCTGATATTCCTGAAATGATGGGGGTGTTTATTTCTGATTCAGAGAGACCTCTCACTTGACAGAGCTCCTGCAGGCGGTAACGCACAGGAAGTTTCTGCTGCAGTCTCTCTGCCGTAGCCAAAACTTGCTCGGCTGTAACCTGGCCAGTTTGTTCAGCCAGGCGGGAGAGTTGCTGCTGCTGAATTTTGACTGGGGCTTCCATATTGCCTCTGAAAATAACAGACCCCAAACCCCCCTGTAAGCTTTGGAGGAGTATTTGAATTGGGGAGGGCTGTTAAATTTTGGGTTCTGTGCTAGAACAAACCTGGACAAACTGTCGTTTCTCTTCGCTGTAGGAACAACAAGAAGAGGTGAGGAAGCGCTGTGAGAACGCCGAACCTCGCCACGGAGAGCTCTGGTGTGATGTCTCCAAGGACATAGAGAACTGGCAGAAGAAGATCGGAGAGATTCTTGTGCTTGTGGCAGCCAAGCTTAAAAATACCTTCTAGAGTGTGCTGGGCCCAGCTGCCTCAGTGGTCTCTGTAGGACTTCCCTGCTCGTGGTGCGTTGGTCCTCACAGCAGCACGGATTTGGGAGAACAGGAGACGGGTGATGACACGAAGGAGCTTTCTCCCAGAAGGAACAGCTCCTTCCTTCTTTCCCCAGCATGGCCATCAGCTTCTGCAGCACATCAGAGCGTTGTTGCTGGTGTCACATAAGAGACACAAGCAGTCTTGTGAGCCCCTCTTGGCG
Source organism: Myiotriccus ornatus (assembly GCA_036023395.1). Lineage (NCBI taxonomy): Eukaryota > Metazoa > Chordata > Aves > Passeriformes > Tyrannidae > Myiotriccus > Myiotriccus ornatus. The sequence goes on from JAYRBT010000054.1 coordinate 7,665,657, forward strand.
ATTCCATGTTGATTCCCGATTTCCCCCTTGCAAACACAAGCTTTAATTAGTGCTTGTGTGGATTCTGGTATGTTGCAGTCCCTCTGCTCTCAGCCCTGGCGTGTGTTCCCTGTCCCCCTTTAGTATTTGGCCCATCTGAGGCTGGTTCCTTGTCAGCAGATCTGGATTATTGCTGTTGGAATACAGTGAGTGTTCTTGAAGGAGATGAGTGGAGTTTGGGGACCAGCCCAGGAGCACCAGGAAAGGTCTGGGCTGGTTCCTCGTCTGTAGCTGGTTTAGCTTGGTCTCCTCTGCTGACAAGCTGCCACACAGCTCTGAGATATTCCTCCAAACTGAGCAGCTGGAGCATTTTGTCATATTTAAAAGCATATTTTTAGACAACTTTTCCTCAATTTTTAAATGTAAATGGCAAACCTTATTCTTTTAGGTGTCTGAGTTCATTAAGCACAGTGGTGTTTTAAAGTAACGAGGCAAAATCCAGCAATCCTTGGAAGCCCTTTGAAGGAAGAACCTTTATTTAGAGTCATTGGGAGACTGTGAGCTGTTACACAGCTGTGACTGCCTGTGATTGGGGGTGGCTCTCTTCAAGTGCAGATGGAAAAAAGTGAACTCATTAGAGGGAAAGCTTTATGTTTGGGACCCTTTATACACTGTCTTCAATTTTCTACACTTGTGATCTGTACTATTTCTACCCCAAACCCCTGACTTTCTTGTGATCATAGAATGAGAAGCTGTACTGTCTTACACGTGAGGATATAGCAGCAGTATCCGGGTCTGTGGACCGTGTGTTGTCCCATGTATTTAGCTGGAGGAGAAACTCCCTTATTACTTGTTGGAAAAATATGTATAAAATACAGCTTGTTTTTTTTGTTTCCTTCTGTTCTCTTTGAGCGTGGTCTCGCCCTTTGACTCTGACTGGGAAGAGTGGGTCTGATAGCAGAAACCTTTGGACTTATCAGGCTCCCACCACTCTGGGAAGGTGTCTGCCAGTGGTGGCTGCACCAGGCTGGGCTACAGCCTTTTGCCAAAACGGAGATGCCCGTCTCTTAACGCTGGAGCAGAAACGGTTGGTCTGGAAGCAAAAACCTGTTTTTCTTTGGGTCCGTAACGGAAACTTCTTGTGCTTTCTTTGGAATAGCTGGTGAAAGGGTGTAGATCACGGATGTCCTGTGGAATTGTAGTTCTCCAAAGGTGAGAGAGGGGCGGAGGGAGTTGAGAGACTCTTGCTCAGGGATTTTGTGCCATCACTGGCATCCTTCTGGTGAGTGGGCTTGTAGAGAGTGGAGGAGAGTTTGGGAAGGGATATGGAGATGATGTGAGAAGGAGAGGGTAGACCCTGTGCCACCTCCTTGCAGCACCGGGCTCCTTTGGCCACCTGCTCCTCCTACCTGCAGCTTCCCTTTCTCTTGGGTTCCATTCCTTAGCTTCGGGATTATGTTTTTTAGATAAACATAATCAAGATCATCAGTCTTAGAGCCCTTTAATGTTTGTAGATGTCTTGTTGGTTTTTAAGTGTATTATGGCACCCATGAATTTTAGCTATTATGAAGAGCTCAATAAAGAAGTTATATGGGTCCTGTCTCAGCGGAATGCTGCTGTGTGTGGTGGGTCCCACTTCCCGGGGAGGAACGTTCCTGGCAAGCTGAGCAGAGCTGGGTTATTCACCATTTGTTCTGTCTCTTACTCAGACACCCGTGTTCCACACCTCAGAGGAGCTTTGTTGGTGTCGGTTCATTTTTTCCCCAAAACCAATCGAAATTGAGTCAGGGCGGTTTCTGTGCCTGGGCTGGGCGTGAGGTGCAAAATACAGAGGGGAAGGAGGAGAGGGGCTTTGGCTGGAAGCAGGGGGACACTGCTCGTGTTTGTTATTTTAGGGGAATCGCCCTGGACAGTCACTTCTGCTGTAGGTGGGTGCGGTTGTGAGTGTTCACCCGCTGCCGACTGTGACTCCGGAGTGAAACGATCACCCCAACGCCAACAGAAATCGAAACTGTGGTGGTTTGCGGCAAAACGCGCAGCCCCAGCCCTGCCCGGGGTAGGGACACGTGTGGGTCGGGATCCCCGGGTGGGTGCGAGCGGGGGGTGCTGGCTCTGCCGGCCCGTCGGGGGCAGGGGGACCCTCTCTCCGCCCCTGCCCGGCTGCCCAGCGGGAGCAGGACCCGGCCCCGCAGCCCGGGCACGACCCGCTCCCCTCTGCGCTCCGCCGGTGCCCGGGGGGGCCGCGGCGATGCCTCCCCCGCGGGGGCCGGGGCTGGGCCGGCGGCGGTGCCGTGTCCCGTCCCCTCCCACCGTGGAGCCAAGTTCAAACCGCGGTCCCGGCGGAGCGGGACGCGGGGCCGGGCCGCGCTCCCCGGGGCCGCCGCAGGGGCCGCGCCCGCGGGGCTCCATGGTGAGTGCGCCGGGACCCCCCCTTCCCCCTGGGACCTTCCTCCTCCTCCGGACACCCTTCCCGAGACACCGCCGCTGGACCGGAGCCCCCCGCACCGCCGGGATGGGGTCGGCTCGGCCGGGGTGGGACCTGTTGGGAGGTGGCTGGTTCTCCTGGGATGGGGCTTGGACCGAGGGGGAAAGAGGCCGGTCTGGCCGGGAAGAGGCTCGGATTGGTCGGGATGGGGCCAGACCAGCTAGAAAAGGGGTTTGATCAGTCGGAATGGGGCTGGCCTGGGTCAAGATGGGGCTTGGATCCGGCTGGGAGGGTCGCGATGGGACGGAGCTGGGAGTCGGTGAGGAAGGGGCTCTGATCCGGCTGAGAAGGCTCACCCAGCTGGGACCAGGCTGCTGTTCCTGGAATGAGGCTTGGACTTGGCTGGGATGGATCTTGTACCTGTCTGGGATGGGGCTTAGATGAAGCTGGTCCCGAGGGGGGACAAAGAGGGTCTGTCCCTGCCCCGAGCTGTGGCAGGTGCTGGGGGTCTGGGTGGTGGCTCTGGGTAGGAGGGTGTTGGGGACAGGGTCCATCTGGCTTGGAAGGACCTGGAGACCCTGGTGGAGTTCCTGGGCTGGCTGCAGGCATTGCCCCTTACTACCCCACTGGCTGGGACTGGCATGAGTGCCACCAGGAGCTGCTCTATCAATAATGGTGATTTCCCTTATCTCCTCGTGTTTGCTGGAGGATTAGAGTGAGCAAGAGATTAGCTGTGCCTGTCCTGCACCCGTGCTTCCCCAGGCTGTTCCTTCTCTGCCAGTCTTCCCCAGGAAAGGATGTGCCACTTGTCTGTAACTTGCTGCTGTGTGGTGGGGGCAAAGGGAGAAGGAATAACCTTAATTCAGCTGCTGAACTCCTCCTCCTCCATTCTAAAGGGTGGGAAGCAAGAAGCAGGATTTGCAGTTTGATCTCTCCCTGTATCCCTCACTTGTCACTGCTGCTTCCCTGCTCGCTGTGGGGGGTGGGAAACACCTACAGAACCCTCTGAGCTCCTGCCCCAGCTGCTCCATGGGCTGCTCTGACTGTGCTTCCTCCTGTGCTGAGGTCTGAGCCAGGCTTGACTGCCTGGGAATACTGGGAACGGTGTGCTTTCTCCTGGCATTGAGTCCCAGTTGCTTAATAAGCCACTTCAGGGAAGTCACTCCTAGTTAAATGGTAAAATTGCATGGCCTTGTCTTCCCGGCGGAGGAGGCTTCCGGAGAGCAACCCTTAGACTTTGGACGGGGTGTCCTCATGGAAGCAGCGCTCTCCTTTGGTGTCCCTGGGGATTATACCCTTGGCTCTCTGCTGAACCACCTCTGGAGCAAGATCTCTTAGTGGGCTTGCGGGGAACAAAGCCAGCAGCACAAGGATGCTCTTCCCTGCCCTTCCTGGCCCCTGGATGGAGCCCAACAGGGCTCTGCAGGAAGGTGTGTGCTGATTAAGGAAGCTGAAGAGCCCAGTGGGATTTGTACCGGTTGCAGGTGGATTTGCTCATCCCCTCCCACGTGCTTGTGCTCTGGGGTGACGACTGTGTCCGTGGGTTCCCAGGCTTGCACTCTGTTGGGTTTTGCCTTGTGTTAAGCTCCAATCACTCCTGCTGAACTGTGGGAGGGTGGGAAAAAGGTTTCTCACCCTTTTGGAGCCAGGTCCAGCCTGGCATCAAGTGGGGAGCATGGAGCGGACGCAGCTTTTACAAACCCTCCAGGTTCCCACCGCAGGACAGGGTGGATGGAGGTTGCCTGGGCTTGGAATTCAGCGAGGGAAATTCTTCCTTCTGGCTTCTCGGAGCAGAAGATGAAGCTGAGAGCCAGAGGTGGCTGGGGGAGGGCAGTGACCCTCTGAGCTGTGCCGTGGGGCAGCAGGTGCTGGCTGCAGGCAGAGCTGCGGCCCCTTCCTCCTCGCTCATACTTTGGCTGCAGCGCAGGGGTTGCATATTTGGAAGGAGCTGAGCTACTTTCTGCCTGCCCAGACCTGACAGCCACAGCGGGGGTTGTTTGGAGAGGGTTGTGCTTAGGGGGGGGCTTTTCCTGGAAATGTGAAATGATAGAAATGCCAGGACGGGGCCCCAGTGCTGTGCCATCTCTCAGTGATGCGGAGACATGGGGAATTGTCAGGCTTCTTTCCTGGCAGAGATTTTTGGGCTCCCCATCCTCACCCCTGCTGCAGGGCTGCTCAGATATCCCTAGTCTTGGTCACTTGAGCTTGTGCTGGCTTTTTTTCAAAGCCTTGGGACTCATCTCTCAGAGGGTCCATCCCCACCCTCCTTGTGTCCCTCTGCCAGCTCAGGTATCAGTGCTTGGGGTTCCCCTGGCTCAGCAGTAGCCAGGATGTGCTGGCAAGGGCAGGTGCTTGTGCTGCTTCTGTCTGGCTCGCGGTGAGGGTGCCTGGGCCCATGATGAGTGAGAGCTGTGTGGGAGATGGAAAAATGTCGTAATAATTCCATCCGTGCAGCAGAGGTATGGAAATGTCCTTCCGAGGTTATTTGATTCCATTTGGGTCCAGGTGTGGTTGTTGCTGGTGGGGACCAGGCAGCTCCTGCCTCCAGTTCCCATCTGAGGAGCAGGAAACATCCCTCTCTGCTCCCCTTGGGTTTTGGTGGTTGAGGTCCCGGCCTTGAAATGCCACAAGCCGGGGACCTACTGGAACCCTGTTGGGGCAGAGAGCTCAGGGATGGCAGAGAGAGCTCTGTGTGTGCCATGGGCAGTGCTGCTGAGCTGGGCTGAAGGTGGAGTAGTTTCCCAAGGGCTTTGCTCCAAGCGGAGATGGCTTATCTGGGAAGAGACAATGGAGGCTCCTCCAGCACACCCTGCATCTTCAGGGACAGGTCTGATGGGGCTTGTGACTAGGAGCTGAAGGCAGAGCCTGGAGCATCCCTTCGTCCCTGTCTGACTCTGAGCCCTTCCCTGGCAGATTTTCCCCCGGGCTCTCTCCTCTGCTGTTCTGCTGCTCCTGCTCGTGGCCGTGCTGAGCAGAGGCAGGAGGTGCAGCATTGCCAAAATCCTCCAGCAGTACCGAGCCGTCATCTTCCATGAGATCCAGAACCTGGTGAGCTGAGGGAGGGTGTCTGCCTGGGGCCCCAGCCCTGGCTCTGGGGAATGCTGCTGAGCTGGATGCAGCCCTGCTGCGGGAATGTGGGGAGGGATGAGCTTGGAAGCTTAACACGGAGCTGGCTGCTTTGCCAGCAGTACTGGGGAGAGTGTTGCGTTTAAATGCGTGGTTCTTGCCTCAGGTGGGAGGCACCGATCCTGGAGGGTGCTGGATCTTCTTGCTTTTTTTTTCTCCAGAAAAACCTGAGTGGGTCGGTGCACAGGAGCGGGAGGGCTGGGCCAGCTTGTCGCTCGGACAAGGTGAGCACTGAGGGACCCGGGGCTGGGGCGTGGCGTGGACTGAGCCCCCAGGGAGTCACAGAACCCCCCTTCCTGCCTGGGGCCGCGTGCCTCTCTCCTCTCCAGGACCAGAAGATCCTGCTGTCCATCTACAACATCAGCATGTCCCTGGGGGAGGTGGGGACCGGCACCCTGCACAGCCATGAGGAGCTGGCGGTCTGGAAGGTGGCCAGGAACACCGACTTCGTGCTCCGGGAGAACTGCAGGAAGATCAGCAAGGTGGGAGCCCTCTCCTTCCCAGACACCCCAGTGTTCCCCAGTTCCCCAGGGCTGTGGGCAGAGCCTGCCCCATCGAGTGCTCTCGTGCTGTCCGTGAGGAGGCTCCAAGGCCCTGCCCGCAGCATCCCAGGAGCTGGGGGATTCTGATGGCACATCCATCCCAGTGAGCTTCAGACTGGCCAGGGAGGCAAGTCCACCTGTGGCAGTGTGGGACAGGCTGATAGGGTTTTGTCACCAGCTCTCAAGTGGGTTTTTCCACCTGTGCCATGATGCTGTGGCTGATGGGGAACACAAGACCCCGTCCTGTTGGGATGCTCACGCGGTGGGTGCATTCGCTCAGTTCTGCTCTTGCTCCTGGGTGCTCATAGGCAAGAACTGGGGTTTATCTCCAAAGGGCTGGGTTTCCCTGGCATCCCTGGGGCTCTGGCGGGGAAACCCCATCCAGGAGGATCCCTATGGCAGTGCCAGCAACTCATTAACCGGCAGGGAAACCCCAGGGCAATGAGGTGCCAGCTCCTGGCTCTGCCTGGCCTTGGGACTGTCCTCCCTGCCACTGCTGGGGACATCAGCTGGGGACAACCCTACCTGGTGTCTGCTGATGTGGGATGGAGCTGCTGCTGCTCTGGAAACCTCACTTGGTGTCTGTGAATGTGCTATGGGGTGAACGCTGCTGGCTCAGGTGGGGACAGCCACTCCTGGGGACTCTGGGGGACTTGGGACCACGTCCTTGCCACGACCATGAGCAGCGTGGCCACCTCAGCCTGCAGCTCTGCCCACGCAGACCCCACGTGTGGTGGCTTTTGTCCCCTGACTAACGTCTGTGTGACGGCGGGGGGGTTTGGGTTTCTGCTCCCTCCCTCGGCACACCACCCGCAGACCCCGTTGCGCACAGCCCCGGCACAGCCCCGGCGCGGGGGACCCGGCCGCAGGAGGAAGCAGCTGCGGGAGATCAGGAGGAAGGCGGAGAGGCTGGCGACCTGCTGGGAGAAGCTCTACGCCCTGCACGCCCCCCGCCAGGCACCCCGGCGCTCCTAGGGACGCCCTCGCCACCCACGGGAGGGACGCGCTGCCCCGGCACCCGGAGCTGCCAGCGGCTCGTTTGGGAACCTGGGACAAACTCAGCCCTGAGGGCAGCGGCGTTGCCACCGGCAGATGCCCAAGCTGAATTCATCCTCCTGTTCCAAGCGGTGCCCAGGGACTGGCACCGTCGCCCGTGGTTGGGGCTGGCAGGTTGGTTTGCTGTGGGATGGCTGCGGCGGGAATCTGCAACTCCATAAACACTGGGAAGAAGGGGAAGCACTAAATACAGAGGGTGAGGTGTGGATTCTGCAATGCTTCTGGGCCTGCAGCACCTACTGCTCTCTTGGGGACAATGATTACATTTTGGGGCAGAAAGAGGACATGTGGGGCCATGGCTCTGAGGGCTCTGCTGGAAGTGGGACTACAGTGCACCCACAAGGATCTGAGTGTGGATGGGCTACGGAGAGAGACATGTGTCCCTGTGGCACTGCTGGGACACACAGAGCAGCTGGGCACCTGCAGAGGGCAGGGAAGCTGGGGTGCATCACTGGGCACCTCAGGAAACCTGGGTAGTGCCAGTGTCCTTGCATACACAGCAGAATCCTGGGCAGGTGCTGGGGTTCAAGGCCAAGGCTCAGCCTTTGGGACAGGCAGCACTGTGGGGGGACCTGGCTGCTCTGCTCTGCGGGTGCCCCAGCAGGGAGAGGATGGTGGGATGTGAGGTTTGGTGAGCTGAGGACCATCTTCTCTTGTCACCGTGCTCTGCCAACACCCCGTTTGTGGTCTCTGCTGCCCTGCTGGGTGGCAAACAGCCTCTGGGAAGCCAGAAATAAAACCTCTCCTTCCCTAGAAGCACTTAAGGTTCTTTCTCTGGTGATCCAGGGTCTCTTGTGCTGTGGATGGAGCTGGCAGGGTGCAGGGTCTGAGCATGGGGCTGTGGCTGTGCATGTCCAGGCAGGAGCCTGCAGCAGGGGTGGGCACCGTGGTGTCATCCTCCCTCTGCCCTCTGTGCCTGCATCCCTGGTCCATGGGCTTCTGTTGCTGTCTGGGCGATGGAGGTCAGGAGCTGCTTTCTCGGGAGGCCAGTTCTCCTCTGGAGCAGTGGCCGGGAGGGCCCACAGTGAGCCCCTGCCTCTGTTTCCCCCTGCCTCTCCCCGAGTGGGGCCAGCCCGGCTCCGGAGGACACGAGATGGCAGCAGTGGGCTGTGTCTGCTGAGCAGAGCCAGGCGCTGCCCACGCCGTGTGTCCCCACGGCCACGCCAGCATTGCCCGTTCTTGTCCCACCGGAGCCTCGGTTACCATCCCCGGTCCGGGCAGGGCTGTGGCCAAGGGGGGAGCAGTGGGGTGCTGCTGGTGAGTGGGACACCCACCTATGTTCCTTGGAGGGAATAGAGGGGCACGTTTCTCTGGGGGTGTCTGGGTGGGGTTCAAACATCCGGCTGGGGAGAGGGATTTAGGGAGGGGAGGGCAGGGCGTGCTCAGGGGTCCTTGCCCACCCTCTCCCTCTGGGAGCTGGGCAGGGAGGAGCTGGAGGGGCTGCAGTGCCGGGGTGGGTGATAGAGAGCCCTCCCCATCCCAGGAACACCGGAGTTGCCGGGATATAGTGGGGTGCAGGCAGGACCCCTTGATTTGATGGGGCAGGACAGGGACTCTGGTTTGGGGGTGAGAGCAGCGGGCTGCAACTTCTGAATGGTGCTTTGTGGGGTCCCTCCGTGGCACATGGGCCCTGGGGGATGCCATCTGCCCAGCCTGGGGCAGGCTGGCACCAGGGGCCATCCAGGGAGCTGCAGTTCAGCATATCCCAGTGCCAGAGACCTCCCAGTGCCATGCTCCTCCCTGGCTGGTCCCATCATGCCTGGGCTCCTTCCTCCCAGTTCCATCCTCCACCCCGGGAGTGAGCACTGCCCTTTCTGCTGCCTCCACAGGAGGTTTTACCCTGGCTTAGATTCTGGATTTCTTTCTTATTGCCCCTCCATTATCCCAACCACCTTCCCTCCACATCCCCCTAATCTCCAAAAAAACCCCTATTGATGCTTGATATCCCAGGGATGGGACTGGGGGCTCCACTGGGACCCCGTAGCTCAAGTACCAACAGGATCTGGACGGTGGCTTTGGACAGGGTGACTCACAGCCTTTTTCTTTATCAAGGCTGGAGCAAAGTCCCCCCTCCAGTGACCTGTCGGCACTTTCCCAGATAAACCAGAGCAATAACTGCCTCTGTTCACTACCCTTCCCTCCCAGGCAGCTGCTGCTGAACTGGGAACCCCGTGCAGCAGCGGGAATGAGTGCATGGAAAGGAAGGAAAGAGTGAAGGAAGAAGCAACAGGGAGGGAGGGGAAAAAGCGAGGTCGAAGCGATGGTGGAATCACAGCAAAAACAGCCGGAAAAAGGAAACAGGCCCTGAAAAGTCAAATAAAAATAGCAGCGAGGCGAACCCAAGTGTGCAGCACATGGGAGTGAGCGCATTTCCTTCGAGGGCAGCACCGCACGCTCCCGGCTGCTCCGGGGGGGCCGCTCTGATGTGGCTCCAGCTGCCGCCACGGCCCCCCCAACCCCCTGTGCTGTGCCAGCCCCTTGGCGGCCGCTCGGCGCCCAGCCAGCCCCTTCCTCGCCCGTGGTCCCTGTGTGCCTTGTGCGAGCCCGCCCGCACCGGGGGCTGCAGGGGTGTAGGAAAGGTGCACACGGGTGTTAGGGCTGAGGGGACGAGGGGGGTTGGGGGGGGCTCGCTGGCCGTGCCCACGCCCTCTCCTCGTGCCCTGTGCCGCCCGAGGGTTGCCTCGCCAGCTGCATCCGAGCGCTGTGTGAGCAGCGCAATCTCGGCTCCCTCCCCTCGCTGCCTGTTTTGCAATCACGGCAGGGTCCCGCTGGGAGATGGGGGTTGTGGGGGAGGGGGAGGCTGTGGGGACAGGGATGGGGAGGAGGATGGGGGCTGGTAATTCTTGCCAGCACCAGTGGGTTGCACCCCAAGCCAGCTTTGGGCTGAGCTCGGAGGCAGCAGCAGAACCCAGCGGCCTGGGGCACTGTTCTGTGGGACAGCGCCGGGGGATCGTAGTGGGGTACCGTGCCCAGGGACCATGGTTTGGGACCACATGGGGGTACAGGCACATGGTCCCCCAGGCACGAAGCTGGGGGACCACACCTTGGTACTGTGCCCAGGGACTGTGCCTCGGGAGCTCTGCCAGGGCTTCACACAGGGACACCATGCCTGGGGACCACGCAGAGGGACAGTGGCTGCTGAAGTTCCACAGAGGCACATTTTGCCCCCTCACACCACCACTGTCCCACCGAAGGGCAGCTGTTCCCAAGCCATCTCAGCTGGTGTCCAGGGGGCCCTTGTCCACATGTGCCCCCTGCTTCAGTCCTCACCCCCCTGGCACCGGGGCTGGGGGCCCATCCCCTGGCAGCCCCGGCACTGGGGGCACTGGCACACGCAGGCTGTGTCTGATGGAGCAGAGCAGCGTTTTGTTCTCTCCCATCTCCCTGCAGCATTGTGAAGCTGCTGAAAGCCCAGATTTACAGTGTGATAAACGCTGGAGGCTCTGCGGAATATCTGACTGCTCCATCCTTTGGAGAGCGGCGGGTTTGGAGGAGCGGGGAGCGCCGGGCAGCACACCCAGCGGCAGAACAGTGGGTCCTGGGTGGCAGGGATGGCCGGGAGTGGGGCTGATGGAGCCGTGCCAAGACCCAGGTGGGTCCCAGCACTCCCAGCCATAGGTCATCGGGCGCCAGAGCCCCTCCGGGCAGCGGGAAAGCGCTGACCCACCATCATCTCTTGGGCCTGTTGCTGGTTTTGAAGCATCTGCCGACCAGATTGTGCCGCGGCGTGCCGGGGTGCCCGTGCCAGGACATGCCAGCCGGGAGGCGGGGTGCGCCCAGGCCCGGCTCCGGGTGTGCTCCCTCCCCGCGCCCCCATTGCCTGCTCCCCCGCTGGGTGCTGCGGGCTGCTCGGCGGGAGCCTGCGTCCTCTTCCTCGCTGGGAAGGGCTGGGAGATGCTGGAAAGCGGCTCTGCCTGCTCCGCTGCCTCCGACAGCAAGAGGTTTGCAGCCTCAGGGCTGCATGTGTGTGTGTGTGTGTGTGTGTGCTGGGATGTCCATGCATGTGTGTGCATGTCTGTGTATGTCTATGCGTGTGTATGTGTGTCTGGGCACATTCATGTGTTTATGTGTGCACACATGTACATGTGTGTGCACTGGTGTGCCCACACGTATGTGTGGGGTGGGTGGGTGCATGTGGTTCCATGTGTGTGCGTGCATGTGCATGGGTGGGTGCACGTGATCCCTCTCCACAGCTGCTTCCCGACAGGGTGGCTGCAGCCCCTGGTGCCGCTGACCCCGTGCCCTCTCTTCCCCGTGCTGGAGCCGGAGCCGGCACCGGAGCCAGCAGGCCTCGGCATGGGGGCAGCCAGCGGGACCGGGATGCCGGGCTCAGCGGGAGCACCAGCTCTCATGGAGACTGGATGCTGCCGATCCAGCACCGATGGTATCACCGCTCCCCGGGCGGGTTCTGGCTCCGGCGGCTCTTGACACCCAGCGGGAGCTGGGCAGTGGTGAGGGGCCTGGCCGGTCCCCGCTCCGAGTGGGCGCGCGATGGCTCCCAACACCATCGTGGGGCACATCCATACCGAGCTGCCAAGAAGCTGGGGGCCTGCTGGGGCTTGGCTGGGAGCTGGTGGGACCAAGCTGCCTCCCGCCCCCATGGCCCCTGGCCCCACTGCTCAGCCCGCAGCATCCTGTGCCGGGGCCCATTGTTCGGCCGCGCCGGGCTGCGGGGCAGGATTTCTTTGTCAGAGCTCGGCAATATTTTATTCTAACAATTAACCAAACACGCCCGGGCCCCCAAGCCTGTTTGTGATTATTGGAGGGCGAATTCCCCAGCCTCACTCCCTCTTGGTGTTGGCTCCGCCTGGGGCCGCACCGGGCGGAGGGGATCCAGCCCCTCTCCCACCCGCTCAGGGTTGGGGACCCCCAGCTGTGCTGACAGCCCCCCTACTCTGCAGACAGTGCTGGGGGCCTTGGTGGCCTCGACCCCCTTGTGAGCCCACGAGCATGGCCTGCATTGTCTCAGCAGCAGCGGGGTCCGTGGGGGCGCAGGGGCAGCGGTGATTCATGGCAGGGGGGATGTGAATCACAGCCCTCGCTCTCCGGGCAGGATGAGGCCCCGCGCTCCCAGCTTGCCTCATGCCAGCCATGGACTGCAGGCTTTGTCCTCCACAGGGTGGAAGAGGCTCACTGCCTGTGGTGGGATGGGACGGGGCCACTGCTCTTCCTGGGATGCTGGCGCAGCTTTCCCAGCTCCAGCTTTGGCGTGGGATGAGGGTGCTGTGGGCTGCGGGTGCCTCCTGCATCTTGGCTCTCTCTTGGGCTGTGTCCTCATCACAGCATCAGTAGTAAAGAAAGCTGGTACCTCCTTCTGCAAACTCTCCTGGAGAGTGAATTGCCAAACACAGGTTATCAAATCCCTGTAAAATCCTTTGCTTGGGACCTGCTCATCCCATTTCTCTGCATCCCTCTGCTGCGGTTCCACCCTCCAGGCATGGGATGCTGAGTTCCTGGCATGGAGTTGTGGCCTGAGCTGGAAGCCCTCTCCCTGTGTTGCCCGCTGTGGGCAAGGGAGTCCAGAGCGAGAGCTGGAGCTGAGGGTCAGGGTGAGCACTGGGTGATGCTGCCTGTTGAGAGTGAAGCAGCCAGTACCAGTGCCTTGCAGCAGGGTCATCTGGATTAGTTGTAGGTTATTAACCATCCTAGAGGAGACACCCTGAGCAGGTTGTTTCTCTGGCTGATGCTTGGGATGGATGGATCCGGGGGGTGACTGGAGAAGAGGAGGGGGTTCGCAGCTGCAGGGTGGGAGGATGGAGGAGGGACCAGTGCTCTGATGCTGACCCAGCTGATCCAGGCGGCTGGAGCCAGGCACGGGGCAGCAGCAAGAACAGGCAACATCTCCTGCCTGCTGATCCTGGCTGGTGATATTCCATGGTTCTCCTGGCAGCTGCATGCTCACCAATGCCTAAACCCTCTCCTTCAGAGCCAGGGCTCCTTCCTCAGTCGTGCTGCCTGGCCCTAGGCTCTCATCCTGACCTTGGAACTTAAAATACAGTGAGTCGTCGAAGCAGAGCCGCTCAGGCAGCCGGGCCAGGCAGGGCAGCCGGAGCACAGCACCAGTGAACAGCCCGGCGACAAGTGACACCCCGATGGCCACTGCCAGCCCTGCCGCCTGGCACAGCGCCTGCCTGCTCACCCCACCGTCCCCCTGCTGTTCTCCCACCACCTCGCTGGCATTGACCTCAGTGGGGGACAGCTGGGAGAAGTGGGATCCAGGGGTGTCCCTGGGTGCCACCAGGATGGCCACGGCGCTGGCTGCGGCGCCGAGGATGCCGGGCAGGCCATGGAGGTTGTGGATTCCGCACTGGTCCTGGAGCCTGAGCTTCCTCCCCAGGAGTGGGGAGAGGAACCTGAAGCCGAGGACACACGCCGTGGCTGAGAGGCTGCCCAGGGTGAGAGCGGCCACTGGTGGCATGGCCATGTCGGCCACCGCGCCGATGGCCACCCCACCGGCCAGGCTGCCGTTCTGCAGGTGGCCAGGGCTGAGCTTGCCGTCCCTCTCCAGCAGGCTGGAGGCCACTACAGTGGTTACAGCGCTGGCACTCATGGCCAGGAGGGTGTTCAGGATGGCACGGTGCTGGGCATCGCCCGGTTGGCAGAGGACAGCCACGAAGCTGGGCCAGAAAACCCAGAGGATGAGCATCCCCACCAGGGACATGAGGTCGGAGCGGGGCGTTGGGGTCTCCTTGGGGTGCAGTGGCTTCTGCCCTGCCCAGAACAGAGCCTTGGACACGCCGAGGCCAAAATAGCAGGAGAAGACGTGGATTGTGATGGTGCCACCCACATCCAGGACGCCCAGACAGTTGACAATGACCCACTCACTGGCGAGGTAGACAGGGACCTCACAGGTGGCCACGACGAGCAGCTGGCAGGGGCTGGTCCTCCCCAGGACAGCCCCCACAGAGATGAGCACCGTCACAGCGGCGAACTCAGAGATGAGGAGTTTGTGGAGATCCAGGTGGATCTGGCCGTGGTGGAAGTGGTGGATCAAGCCCTGCAGCACTAGCGCCCATTGCATGGAGAAGTTGAGCAGGAGGAAGTTGTGGGTGAGGGCACTGAGCCCGTAGCGGGGCAGGAAGGTCAGGAGGAGCCCCAGCCCCACCACCAGCATCACCTGGATGTCCTGGAAGAAGGGAAAGGTGCTGTAGACCTGGTTGGCCACCAAGTTGGCATCCTCCGCCTGCGGTGAGGGCTCATTGTAGGTGACGAAGAGGGCAAAGAAGACGAGCAGGGCGCCCTGGAAAAGCCCCAGGAAGAGGGGCAGGAGGCAACGGGGCCGGGTGAAGGGCAATGTGGCCATCCTGGAGTGGACAGGAGGGGATGGTGACCAGCAGGGTGCTGTCATGGAGCAGCAGCCCGGCAGTGCTCACAGGGTGAGCTCTGCTTGCTCCTACATAGCGGGTTTTATGGCCATGGTTAACTTTTAACCGAAGATCTAAGTTTGTTTGCCAGAAGAGGAGGGTTTTGTTCCTCCCTTCTTTAAATACAGCACCCATAAATTAGCCACATGCTCTTGTTTGGCCACCATAAAAGTGGACATTATGATTTTTTGAAGGAAAACAATAAAACCCTGCTATGGGGCAGAGAAGGGAAAAGAATGATTGGTGAGGAGCTGGCCAGGGATGGGGGTACCATGGCACTCACCCCACTTAACCTATCCCCTTCCAGGAGTGGGGACCTCACTGCAAAACCCCAGAGTGATGCTGGCAGCTCACACAAACCCCAGATCCCAGTCCAGCTCTGCCACAGCCCACTCCAGGTTGACTCTGGCACTGCCAGCACCCCCTTCTGTGGAATGATGCACGTTTTCTCCAGCGACCTCTTGGATTTTGAGAAGTGCCATGACTCTACAAAATCAGGACTGAAAAGATCATTTTCTCACAGGTTTGCGTTGGCTTAAATGGCTGGAAATTCATTAACAATTAAAGCGCGAGAAAAACAAAGCCCAGAGCAGCCAAGCAGCTACCCCGAAGTTTCTGGGTTGCTGCTTAGTGTGACATTTTGCCAGTGAATGTCTGGAAAAAAAAAAAATTAAAGAAAAAATATATGAGAACCACAAGAACAAAAGGCAGAAGGGTTGGTAAATATTTGTTCCAGAGAGGAGATATTTTTGTGCTGTCCCTGATCTCAACACCCCTGCCGCGGGCGCTGGCTCCGCGCCGCTCTTCGTCATTGTTACTGGAGGATGAGGCAGGCGAGGGCGCAAAATGGGAAACAATTGTTGAATAATCTGCGCGAGGCTCCTCTGCCAAACCCTCCCCGGCCATTTTTCAACCCAGAGATGCTGGAAATGGGGGCAATGTATAGGAGGAGGAGGTGCTTTGAAGGCAGCGCCTTTGGCTGGTGAGGAGGGGTTGTGTTGCACCCAACAGAGGGGTGGTGGGAGCAGTGAGGGTTTTGGGATGGGAGACAGGATGCTTTGTCCACCCCTGATATGTCCCTGCTGCATGGCTGGTGATGCTAATGGCAGTGGATGCTCCCGTGGGGATCCCTCACCCAAGGAAATGCGGGGCTGGGGTGCCCACAGTGCCATATGGCTCTCTCCAGTGTCCTCAGGGTGGCTGGGGATGGGATGGGATGGGATGGGATGGGATGGGATGGGATGGGATGGCAGGATGTTCCCACTGCTCCTGCTTCTGCCTGTACAGGGACACAGCCCAACCCACCTCCTGTGGCTGCTGCTGGCTCTCACCTCCCTCCACCAGGTATTGCGGATAAGCGATTAGGGGATGCAAGCAGAGCCTTCCTCAACCCTTGCTGGTATAAAAGAGGCCAAGAAAATGATTTCAGCACCTGACTCCTCACCTGTGACCCTTCATGTGCCAGCCCATCCAAGGGGTTTGCAAGGGGCCAGCCTGGTGCAGTGAAACCTCTTTGGTTGGTAGTGGGTGAGACACAACCCCAGGGACATGCTTGGAGCTGGTTGTGCTCCTGAGACGAAGGAGCTGGGCTGCTCTTACAGAGCTGAGGAGGTGTTTTGGCTCCAGAGAACAGGATGCACTGGCACCCCCCCTCCTTCTGCCCACAGCATCTCAGCCTGCCCCTTCCTGCTTTGGTTTGGGGGTTTTTTAAGGTGAGGTTAAATAAAATGCTAAAAGAAAAAGCTATGGAACGGGTCTTTTAAGAAACAGAGTGGAACATTTCAAGGTTATGGCAAAGTGCCTCCTGAGAGGGGGAGGAGGAGGAAGATGCTGGAGGGATGAGCCCTTGAGCATCCCAGTGCTGCCAGATCTGCTGGAGAGGACAAGAAACACATTAGGAGCTTTGAGATGTAAATGCCCTGGATTTTCTCTGGCAAAGGGTGGAGGTGCAGGGCACTGGAAGGTCAGGATGCCTCCACTGGCCTCTGTGTGCTGGGTCAGCAGATTCCAGGAGGGCACATGGGGAAGTGGCAGCTCAGGCCTGGGCTCAGTGTTTGGTGATGGGGTGTTTGAAGGGGTGACACAGCTCTTATCTCGGTCAGTGGGGGATAGGCAGTTGCAGGCTCAGTGGGATGTCCTTGGACACATGCTCTTTTTCCACCTTGATATATTGCTCTGGAAGCACCTGGGGTTTGAGATGTTTTTCTGGGCTCCCAGAGGGACAGAAGCCAATGGAGGTTCCCAGTGAGCCACAGCCTTTTACATCTCTACCAGCAGCACCCTCGGCTCTGCTGCATCCACAGGGGCAAACACCACCAGGCTCCTTTGACGAGATGTTGGGTACCACCATCCTCCTCCATTGGGAAAAGGGCATCCCATAAGCATTTCCATTACCACTCCCCAAACCAGATGAGACACAAAAAGCAGCGATGCCCAAGTGCTCCCGGGACCAAAGACCCAACAGCAGAGTGGGGGAAACCCCACCGAGACACAGATTAAAAAATAACCTTTATGGCACTCATAAAAGAAGGTCGAAATTCCAAGAGGTCGCTGGGAAGGTGAAAGTCCCCCCCTGGCCCTGGGGCACCCTTGCAGGCAGCGAATGATTAACCCCGTGGTGCAGGGTGTGCCTTCAGGATGCCACGGTCCCCACGGGGAGAAGGTCCAATCCCTCCGGTAACATTTTCCAGGCACAGCGACTTTTCTTTCGGCACTGAAGGAGAAGGGATGGAGGAAGCATCTGGCGAGGGCCTGGGCAGTGGGGAGGGAGGGGAGCATTGAATTCCACCCCCCACATCCCCCTTTCACTGGGGGGGCAGTTGTTTTATGGCAGGAGGACTGGGGAACCATTTTAGCAGGATCCACGCTGGGACTGCTGGAGGAGTTCCCTGCTGAGGGCTGGATACAAAGAAAAGCTGAATTAACCGAGGGTCATATAAGGCAACAGGATCTGACAGATCCGAGCCAATATATGCTGGCAGCAGCCAGTCCATGGCACTGTGAGAAACACTCCTGCAAATTTAACAAATCCCCACGGTCTAGAAAGTCATGTACAAGAAATTACTAATGAAGGGATCTAGTCATATCTGGATTTCCAGACGTTGGTCATGCTCCCACCGCTTTCTGCAGGCCATATAAGTACATGGATCTCAATCCCGGGTGCTGGAGACCGAGAGGATTGTTACGATCATCTTGTCTGACCTCCTGCGTCAGTCGAGGGCTCCCGGCGAGGAGAGGATGCCGGGCGGTGGCAGCCGGATCCTGCGGCCGTGCCGGGCTGGGGATGGATGGAGAAGCCTGAAGGGGTGAGAGGCTTGGGAATGCCTCCGTGGCAATGGAGTGGCCAGGTGCTCCCACCCCGTGGCGATGCACTGGCACCCAGATGGGTGCTGGGGACCTGCTGCTGGGCAGGAGGGAGCAGGAGCTCCAGCTTCATCCCTGCAGGGCAGCTCTGTGCGATGGGAAGGGGCCGCTGATGGCACCCCCAGCCGTGGCATCGTCTTCAACCCACTGCTCCCTCCAGCCTGGAGCACCCCAGAATTCTCCATTCCCTAGAGATCCTGCCAGCTTGCTCCTGCAGAGCTCCAGCTCTGTTCCATCCCCTCCGTAGGTCCCACATAACCACCCGCCTGGTGCCCAAGCGAGCCGGGAGCGAGCACGGCGAGTGTTTTAAGAGCTCCGGACCAGCTGTGACCCCGCGAGCCCCGGTGCCGGCTGTCATGTGGTGGGCAGGGGGCCAGACCCAACCCCCCCCCCCTCCCCTTCCCCAACCCCTCACAGCCAGGTCCTACCGAGGGGGGGAGCAGGGTGGGGGGGGGCACAGAGACGAACAGACGTCACCCCGGCATCACGCGGTCCGAGTGGCCTTCTCCATCTTGTTAGCACATTGTGTAACACAACATGTGGAGGCGCTGGGACCGCACACGCATGCAGCTCCCCGACAGCCCAACCCGGGGTTGTGGGGGGGGGAGTGAGGAGGGGTGGAAAAGAGGGAGGCAAAAAAAAAAAAAAAAAAAAAAAAAGAAAAAAAAAAAAAAACCCAAGAAAAAGAAAAAAAAAAAAAAAAGGAAGCAATTTAAGCTTTGAATCTTTCTCTTTAAAATGTTCTCATGGCTTCAT
This sequence comes from Myiotriccus ornatus, assembly GCA_036023395.1. Classification (NCBI taxonomy): domain Eukaryota; kingdom Metazoa; phylum Chordata; class Aves; order Passeriformes; family Tyrannidae; genus Myiotriccus; species Myiotriccus ornatus. Next base: position 7,684,268 of record JAYRBT010000054.1, read on the forward strand.
TAGAATTTGCAGCCACAGAGGCTTTGAAGAGCATGGTATAAGGAGTGAAACATCTGGAAAAATTAGGATTAATGAAAACATAATTCCCAAGACTAAAGGAAAGATTAATCCTGCGTTACCACTTGTGTGTTCCACAGCTTTTCCCCAGCTCGTAACGCTGAACTTATTAAATCGCCCTGAGCTGAGTTTTCCTTTTCTCTCTCCCTCCCCTATGGAGCCCAATGGAAGTGGCTGATGCCAAATGTAAGGATAACCAACTGTGCTGGGCAGAGCCAGTGACAGCACGTCCAACCTTGTGCCCAGGTGGGCACCCACTGCCCACCAGACCTGCGGGTGGGGGTCTCTGGGTGGGGGTGAGGGTCCGGCAGGTTTCTGGGGGATCTGTGCTGGGGTAGTGGGTGCTGCACCCTGGCAGGGCTGCACCTGCTCCTGCCTAGGGTCCTGAGCAGGATGGGGACCCACTGGCACTTGGGATGGGGGATGCTGGGGAATTAAAAGGTAAATTAATGAACCCCCTGCCCTTCTGTGAGATGCTTGGCCAGGGTGAGAACAAAGTGGCTCTGAGGTGCTCATGTCACTGGGTGGCATTCCTGAAAGTGTGAGGGTGATGTGTCCTGGTGATGTGCCATTCCATGTCATGCCGTACCACACTGTGCCATGCTTGGCCATGACATTCCACACCGTGCCATGCTGTGCTATTCCATACCATGCTGTGCCATGCCACATGCCATGCCCACACTGGCACCACCCTCTGCTCCAGGATCCGGGCTGCAAGCAGGGTGCTGGGACCTGCCAGCCCTGTGCCAACCAGCAGCCCTGGGCTCAGGGCACTCTGGGGCTGTGTCACACTGCAGTGCTGGAGGGTACTGGGGGGTCTCATTGGCTGTGCCAGACCCTGCTTCAGCCCCCCGGGGACGGCTGGTCTGGGGTCTTGGGCTGCTCTGAGTGGAGCTCAGCTGTGCTGAGGGGCCCTCTTGGGAAGATGGTCCTGGATGACAGACCCTTTGTCCCCGTAAAATCCTACAGCAATTCCTCTCTGTTTGGGACAGTGATGCCACCAGCAAGTACAGTGTGGATGCCATTGCTGGTTTGGGGGTCGTATCAGATGTTTGTCCCTGCAGCTTCCTCAGCATTTTGAACGCTAATTTGCACAGATGGGTGGGGCTGGGGTTGGAGTGTGTCTCTCCATGAACCAAGCAGCAGTGTAGCCTATGGAAGTGTGGTGCTTCTTGGGAAGAAAGAAAACAAGGAAAGCTCACTGCATTACATCTTTATCCATCCCACACTGGGCACGGGGAGGCTGGGCAGTTCCAGCTCCACACCTAGGCTGGGTCTGCTGACCAGCCCACCACAGCAATCCCAGCAGCCAGAGCCAGCAAAGTGGCTGCAGATGCCCACAAGGACTGGGAAGGAATGGAGGAACCGCATGAGGTGGGGACAGGGAGCAGCACCCGCTCTGCGAGTCTCTGCAGGGATTTGGGTGGGCTCTTGCCTGCTGGGCGCTCCCCACAACATCAGGGTGAGGGAACCAGATGTTTCCTGCAACCCCCCCTTCCCTGCTGCCCCTGATGAAGCCAGGACTGCAGATGGATGGGGCCAGAGGCGTGTTTGACCCACGCACAGAGAAAAAGGGCTTATTTGCCCCAGGAACGGGGGAAAAGGGCTGTGTTTACCCCACACATGGAGTGAGGGAGGAGGCAGCGAGCCCTGGCCACTCCCCAAGAAGGGGAGGCTCCCAAGGGATTCAACGGGACCCCCCTGCTCCCTCCTTCCCACGCTTCTGTCCCGCTCAGCTCCCTCCTGTTTTCCAGAGAGGAAACCGGCAACCTTGCTATTATTTTTTTTTCTTTCTTTCTTTCTTTCTTTTTTTTTCTCTATTTTCCTTGTTCTCCCGGTGTGAGCGGCGGGGCCCAGCTGGGGGGCAGCGGTGCCGGGTGCCGGCGGGCGCCAGGTGCCGACGGGGCGGCGCGGGAGGTGCCCGCCGGCCGCGGGGGGACAAAGCCGGCGACAGCCCGCGGCGCTCGCGGCCGCATTGTGTGAGCGAGGACGAGATGGATGAAGGTCACATCCTGCCACTCTTCCGATGCCCGGCACCAGGAAAAAGCTGCGCTTTGTAAATATGAAAATAAACAACAAACT
>JAYRBT010000054.1:7686419-7723963 GCA_036023395.1 Myiotriccus ornatus
CCCCCCCCCCCCCCGCCCCACAGAAAACAACACCAGCCCCCGCGGCGTCGCAGCCACCTGCTCGGGGAAGTGATTTTTCATATAGGCAGGAAACGGGGGTCTAATTAAATCTGGGGTCAAGAACATAAAGGGAGAACGAAGTTTATTTAGAGTCCTCTAGTGGGGAGGGAGAGGGATGCTCAGCAAGGCTGTGGGTCTGTGTGCCTTTGTGGGACAGCATTTTAGGGGGGCTGAGGGGGACCTGGGGGTGTTTTGGCCCCAGGGTGGGTGGCAGGGCATCCTGCCAGCCGGTCCAGCGTGCCATAGGAGACAGTGGTGGCAGTTAGGTCCTAACTAGGGCAGGGATGCTCTGGGGGACTCCCTGCTGTCCCCATCCCCCTGCGGGTAGAGAAAGGAGCCCGGGGAGCGTCACGCTCGGACCTACAAGAGTGTCCCCAAGCCTTCAGCGAGATCATATGAGGTTCCTGTTTCACAAGACGGAGGATGGCATTTCCATTGTGCTCGCCGGGGATATGTTGCAACGGGGCAGCCGCTTCCATCCTTTGTCCTCCTCCCCGCAGAGGAGGAGTCTCAGCCTCTGCCAGGGTGACCCGTCACACCCTGCCCCCCACAAGCCACCAAATTTGGCTCCTCTGGCCGCGGCAGCCCTCCTCGGCGGGTCCTGTCAACGGGCATCGCTCCACCACCAGCACTCTCCGGCTCCAAAGGTGCCTCCTTGCAGCCACCGAGCTGGGTGCCCTCGGCTAGGGGGTCCCCACTGCATTAGGGACACTCCAGGAAGGTGATGCTCATGTCAAGCCGCTCCCAGCATTGACTCCGGGGTGCTCCGCCTGCCTCCGCTGTCCACTGCAGGGCTCCTGCCTGATTTTCACCACCAATTAACAAACGAGGGGCTGACCCAAGCAAAGCCCAACTGTGGATCCCTGGGCGCTGGCAGCAGCCCCAGCTCCCCGGGATGATGCAACTCCCCCAACCCCTCTCCCCTGCCCGCAGAGGGCAACTTCCAGCTTTTAGGAAGCGCTGCAGAGACCTTTGCCTTTGGGTCGGGTGCTCCGAGCATGGCCCTGATTTCTATTCCCCAGCTGGGGTGTGCTGAATATAAAGTACCATGGCATTGTTATGAAAAATAATTCAAACCCACCAAAAAGTCGAGCAGCAGCTGGAAGGGCAAAATCTGAGCAAGCCAGGCTGTCTGTAACCCTTTGCGGGCAGGGAAGGCAGGGCGGTCAGGGGAGCAGCATCCCACATCCCGACCCTGCCGCTGGTGCCTGCCGGGGCGGAAGGGGAGGTCATGGGCTGAAAGTGTCCCAGTGCAGATTGCGGGCAGGAGAGGGAATGGTTTCCCATGGGAAAGGGGGAACTCGTGCCCGAGGGCTCATGAAACAGTGAGATTTTTGGACAGGCTTTAGGGACGCTGGGGAGTGCCCTTATGCCCAGATCCCTGTGAAGGATGGGACGTACAACCTGGGGACCATGCGCTGCCCATCCCACCCCACAGCAAGGCATCAGGTCTCTCCTGTGACCACCGATGCGACGCAGGTGCCACCCACCACACCGGGTCGGTGTCCCCTCCCTGTCACCGGCATCCCTCTGCCGAACAAGGTACCAGGGTTGGCGCTTGGGGCCGAGGACGCGTCCCCAGCCGCGGGCCTCGCTCCAGCTGGGCGCTGTTTTGTAAGGACTCCTGGGCCTCTGCGGCGCAGAGATAAGCCCAAGAATTCGCCGTCAGTTCCAAATATCCCGTCCGCTTCCTCCTGCCGTCCTCGCCGCCGCTCCAGCCCGCTTGTCTCATTTCCGCAGCAGCGTGCTGGGGAGCGCTTCCTGTTTTCCCCCTGGCCCCGGGGCGGCGGGGGGCTCAGGGGCGCCGGGAGGAAGGGCAGGACAATGGGCGCAGGCCGCGATGGGCAGCTGCCCACCGCCCGGGATGGGGGTTCCTCGGTGGCCCGGGATGTGGCTGTGAGGGAGTGGAGGGAATGCGGGTGGCAGGTGGCAGCAGTGGGGACGTGGGTCCTCGGCTGAGCTGAGGTTGCGGATGGGGTTTCTTTCCTTTCCTTTCGTGATTTTTTTTTTTTTTTCCCTTTAAGAGCTTCGCTGTAAATCAGCCCAAGCTCCCTCCAGAGCATCCTCTCTGCACCGCGGTGGGAGTCCCCTTCCAGCTGGGCATGAGGACAGGGATGAAGCCGGGTACCACTGCTCAGCCCAGCTGTGGTGGAGCACAGTCCTGCGTGGAGGAGACCCTGCCCTCTGCGCAGCAATGAACTGCCCCCCCGCAGAGCCACATTTTAGGGTCGGTCCGGTCAAACCACCCTCCGCAACCTCCCCCCTCCCCAGCCACAGCGTGGCGGAGCAGCATCCCCGTGGGACTGCCGCCTCCCAGGGGCTGTGCCGCGGGGCAGGGGAATGGGATGCTGCTCCCTTGTCCCAAACTGCAGCCACGGGAGAAGAGGGATCCGCTTTGGGGTTCTGCTCGCTTGGAGCTCAGCATCCTCCTGCCGCAGGTGGGACCAGCTGGTGGGCAGCCCCACGTCCCCCTGTTTTCAGGGCTCTTGCCCCCCGGCTCCCGGGACGAGTGTGAGTGTTTACTCGGCGCCTTTCTCACCGCTCGCAGCGTGGCAGGAGTTATTCAAAGGCAGGCGGAAGCGAGCGCAGCAACTGAAACAACAATGAAAAGGAAACGGAGCTCGAAAAATTCTCCGTTCATAAATCAACTGAACTGCAGGTGATCCCTAGGCAGGAGCAGGCTGAGGAAGAGACACGGCTCGGCTCAGCACGGCCAGCAGCCAGGCAGACTCCAGCCTGCAGGCACGGATGGGGGAGGCTGGGGTTTCCCAGGGTGGTCCTGAGTGATGCTGGGATCGGTGTCCATGTCCCCAGGGCTGCACATCGGGGGCTTTGGGGTGGCTGAGGTGCAAACGTTGCCGGGTTAATTTTTATTACATATTTTTATTATAAATCTGGGTGAGAAAGGTGAAGCTGTGCTGGGTGGAGCTGCATTTGTGGGGTCAGCATCGCACATGCATGTGCTTGCCTCCCAGGTCAGAGGAACACAACCGTTCCTGCTGTGTGATGGGGTGCAGGGGCCGTGCCACAGCCATGCCATAGCCTCTCAGGGCCAGCAGAGTGGTGAGACAGGGTAATTGTGGTGTTTGAGGGGTTTCTAAGCAGCCCCTGCCTCTCCCTTCATCTCCATGCCTGCTTTTTTTGGGGTGAAATGCATCAGTTTGGAAGTAGAGAAGCCATCAGGGTGTGGGTGATCAAGGCTCCAGTCCATGGCTGTGCCATGGAAGACACTGGGGTTAACGGCAGACAATCCAGGGCTCTCAGCAGCATCAGGCCATGGCTCCTTGCTGGGATCTCATAAAGGCTTTTTTTCCTCCTTAGGAAGTAGAGCTGCCAGATTGTGATGGGCTCCTCGGTGCTGGCAGCATCCCTGCACAGGCAGGGGATGGGCATGGTTGGAAAAATCTATCCCCCCACTCCCAGTTAGGTCCTGCAGCATCTTGCTGCAGGCAAGATGGGGACCAGTTTGGTCAAACCTACTTGTCCTCTCCTAGCTGACCCCACTGCCAGCCCCCCTGAGCTGAGACCCGACCCTGGGGATACCAAGAGGAGCTCGTGCCTTTGGGACAATGAATGGCCCCAAGGACCAGGCTGGTGGCAGCGGGCTGAGCCTTACAGCAGAGGAAATGATCTGGTTGTGTTCCCTGCACTGGGAAAACCGGGAGGGATTGCATGTCCCCCTCTGCCACTATCCGTCCTCCCTCCTGTGATTTCCCTGTCATCTTGTCTTTCGACAGAGCTGGAAAACCAGGAGACCACCGTAAATAAATCCTGTGTCTTTAAGCCGTTTTGTACAGTACAAGAAAATGCACTCGTTGAATTACAGCTTTTTAATCAAATACATGTAACCATGTCACTTAAAGTGCTCGCGAAAAGCAGGGGGAAAAAAAAAAAAAGCCAACACAATTGGAAGAGCACAATATTAAAACCAGCTGCCTGCTTACCCCCACCACAGTTAATAGTTTTTGAATGTTCTGAATGAGAGAGAAACCAGAGCCAAGCTCCACTTTCATGTCCATCTTTCTGATCAAACCCTGTCAGACTGGGGGGGAGGCCGGGCAGCCTGGCACAGAGGCGGGGGATGCGGGAGGGCTGCACTCCCTTCTCCTGCCGCTTCGCCCATCCCCTCAGGCTTTGTCCCCAATGTGATGGGGATGTGGGAGCCCAAGGCCTTTCTGCAGGCAAAGCAGCATTACCCATCAGGGACCCAACCTGGAGATGGGAGCACAGGTTGCCCTTAAAGCAGTGTGGTGGTGAAGGATGCTGCCTTGGGGTATTGCCACTGTGCTGTGCATCCCCCCGGCCAAATTCAACCTAAATCCGCCTCTTGATGCTTCTTCTTGCAAGCTGACATCACTGCTCTTACCCCGTGGCTGCCGAGGTGCTGCTGTACCGCAGCATCCCTTCCTCCAGGCGTGCTGGCATAGTCTCCCATGTCACATCCCCGTGCCCTGTTCCCTCGGGGCACACATACCGGGACCACCTCAACGTCTACCTCCGGCCTCGCTGGCCACCGACCTCCCCCCGCCCCAGCACAGCCTGCCAACCACCCCGAGCTGTGCGGTTCCCCCGCAACGTGGACCAATGCTCGTTAAGCATGAGGCAGAGACCACCAAATATGTCAAAACACACTTAAAATTTATTGTTTCATACCATACATTTGAGTCTCTTGAACGCCGGCCAGTGTTTCTCCCTCTCCGCGATGGGGCCTATCTGCTGTCACCGACGCTTCGCGTATATGTACAGCCCCAGCTTGCTTGCTGCCTTTTTTTTGCCTCTCTCCCCCCGCCCCGCTTCTTTCTTTAAATGCAAAATACAAACAATTGATGGAAAATGTACATTTGTTCCATATGGGATGGTCGGAGTGTGGAGAGGAGCCAGCAGAGTCATTTTTAGGCAGCCTCCTCTCTCCAGCGGATGGCTGGACGGCTTCCCAGAACGGCCCTGCGCGGCCTGGCCTGACTCTCCTGACGAGCTTCAGACGGTCTGTGACGCTCCCGCGACGGTGGGGGGGATGTGATTCAGTTCCCTGCAGGGTTCAGCCCCCCCTGGGGCTGCTGAGCATAGAAGGAGGGAGAGGTTTCCACCGAAACTACTGCAGCATCCCAGAAGGGCTGAGCTCAGCTCTGCAGGAGGCAATGGGGATCTTGCTTTAGGATTCGCACAGGATGTTGAGTTAGGCTTGTTGGGTTGGGTTAGGTAGGCTCGGTTGAGTTGTGTTGGGTTAGGTTGAGATAGGTTGGTCATGTCATGTGGTTAAAATTGGTTAGGATGGGTTAGGTTGGTTGTGTTGGGTTGATTAGGACATGTTGGGTTAGGTTGGATGGGTTATGGTAGATTGTTCTGGGCTGGGTTGAGTTCAGCTGTGTTGTGTTGGGTGGATTGGGTGGGTTGGGTTGGGTCGAGCTGTATCCGTTATATTGGGTTGGGTTGTGTTGAGCTGGGTTCTATTGGATTGGTTTAGGTGACCTCTGGAGAGCATTCTCAACCCTTCCATGACTCCTTGGCCCCAGGGTACATCACAGCTTTGCTGACTCAGCTTGGAAGAGGAGCACAAAATATTGTGGGGCTCAGTCAGCCGAGAGCCAGTGGGGAAGAGAAGCCCCTGAATTCCCCAGTGACTCCCCATGAGACCCAAACCTACCAAACAGTCCAAAGGGGACCCCAGCACAGTGCTGGGTGAGCACATGGTGGGTGTGGGGCTGGGGGCTGGAGGGTCAGGTTCTTTTAGGGGCCCTAAAGGTGTGGAAGGCATGTGAAGGCTGGTGGGGGCCATGCCAGGAGCTTCTGGGACACAACCAAGGCCCCAGAGGGGATGTAGAGGCTGAACGTTGCCACAGGAGAAATGTTCAAGAGTTTCAGGCTGCACAGACTTCCCAGGGGAGATTACGGACTCCTTGCTGGCTTATTTTCTTTTCCTTTGCAAAACCTGCAATATTTATGGTACCATGGCCCCTGTTCCCTGCAGGGAGCTGCCCTCCCCTCTCTGTGGCAGCCAGCAGAGCAGAGCTCGGTGTTCCTGCTGCCGGGAGCAGAGCTGGGGAGGGCACCCAGCCTCACCCTGTGCTTCCCTGCTGCCTGGCCACTCTGGGCACGGCGTGGAGGAAACGGGGCCTTTCCTGTCCTGCAAGGAGAGCTGAGATTTCCAAACATTTCCTTTCCCAAACTGGGCTGCGAGAAAGAAAGTTGGGGAAGGTTTGGGAACTTTGCTTCTGCTCGGCCGGGAAAGGTTGTTCTGGGAAAACTTTCTTTGCATTTCAACCTTTTCCCTTTGGTTAACCTCCCACCACAGAATGCTGTTACCTCTCCAAAGGCTTTGCCTCCCATCTAAAAAAACCTGGAAACACTTTTTTTTTTTTTTTTTTCCAGTGCTCTTTTTCTCGAGTCAGGAAATGTTTGGGAACCGTTTCCTACAAACAGGTTTGATTTTGATAAATCTTTTTTTTTTTTTTTCCTTTTTTTTTTGTCTGTGGAACCAGGCGGAAAAATATAAATCTCATCACGTGGTCTAAAGTAGCTGCCTGGTGCCACAGTGGGGAACCAGCACCGGCAACATCTTCCCACACACTGAGCACCCAAAATATACAGACCAAGAGGCTCTAATTCCATGTTCACATCCCAGCTGGGATGACTTCATGGAGGCTGTGGTGTCAGTGTTCCCTCCCCGACGGTGAGCTCTGGGCTGGGATGGCTCAGGCTGCCCCGGAGCTGCCTCCTGCCACCCCATGCATCCCACTTGCCCCTGTCTCCACCGCGGCCTCAGCCTCGGGAAGGGCGAGCCTGGAGCTGCGCGTCGCCGGGCTGGGCCGGCTGGCACATGCGGTTTTAATATTTGGGTGATGTCATCGAGCGCTCCATAACGCCGTAAAAAAACCAGAACATCCATAAACCCGGCCCGTGAACCTCCAGCAGAACACACACACACACACACACACACACACACACACACTCACACACACTCACACACACACATACTCTCACACGCGTGGGTGTGCACATGGATGCACACACACGTGGATGCACATGCATGTGCACATGTATACACAGACGTGTATCTGCAGATGCACGCATGGATACACATGGATGCACACGTAGATGCTCACAGTGGTTCATGTACACACTGATGCACACGTGCTTGCACACGTGTTCACCCTGAAGCACACAAATGCCTGCACACACACACACACGTATTGGGACACACAAACGTGGATAGAATCCACTGTCCCGCACTCCCAGGGGACACAATGCAGATGCCACCTGCCCATAAAGCCCATGTAGGACCCGGTATTGCCTCCCCCTCTCCCCGAATCCTGGGAAAGCCAGCGGGATGGGCTGTCGGGTTTTCCATATACCTGTCAAATACCTTCTCCATATTTCTGCAGTAACGACCTGCTAAAAGCCCCTCGCTCCTCCTCCCCAGCCCAAAACCATCCGGCCCCGAGCTTTGGAGAGATTAAGTCATAAAAATCGGAAGGGGCTGTGCAGTAACAGCCCCAGCCTGAGCCATAACGGCAGTGAAATCATCCCCAAACTATGTCAGCCCTGGCCATTTCCAGTCCCACGTCACACCTGAGCCACCGGCACACAGCAAAAGAAAATGCTGGGGGATGGTTTCATAGCCCCAGAGTGGCTGTAAGGGGACAGGGGAAAGACAGAAACAATATAGATGTTAAAAATATAGAAAGTAATATATAAAATATTAAAAGTATATAGCGATGTTAAAGGTACCAAAATATAAAAATAATATATAATGTATGAAAACAATATATAAACTTAGAACTAATATATAAAATATATAAACAATATATGAAAATAAAAAGAGAATATATAAAATCAGTGGTATGCTTAAAGCCCATCAAGGATCCAGCACCCTTCCCAAGGACCCAGCACCCCTCCCAGGGTCTGCTGAGCTCTCTGCCTTCCTGATAGAGCCAGATCAGCCCCTCTGCTGACCAGCCTCACCAAACTCTGGATTTGGAAAGGGACAAATACTGTCCTGGCCTTGGCTAAAACATGATGCTGCAGCACTGACACTGTGGGAAGGCGCCTGCTCAAACCACTGTTGGGTCTGTACCAGCCCCAAACCAAGATGGTTTGGGACACTTCTTAATAAACTTGATGTCAAAACAGTGAGTTTAGGTGAAAAAGGCTGTGTAGAACACCAAGTGATGGGAGGAGGTGCCATCCCCTGGAGTCTGGTGTGGGTCCTTCTGCCTACTTGCATCTGACCCAAACCCTGCTCTGCTTTTTTTCCTCTTTCCTTTCCCTTCTCTCTTGTTTCCCTGTGACCTGGGGTAGGGCTGGCCAGTGAGATGGGGCTTTTGCTGCAGCTGGGGTTTCAGCATGGTGAATCCTTGGTGCATTTATGGATGGGAACCACCATCCGTCACAGTTTTCAGTCTGGTATCTGCTGTAGACCCATGACAGCATCCTTGAGCATGAATCACGGAACAGTTTGGGGTAAAATGGACCTTAAGGATCATCTTGTTCCACCCCCATGGCCTGGGCAGGGACACCTTTCACTAGACCAAGTTGCTCCAAGCCCATCCAACCTGACCTTGAACACTTCCAGGGATGGGGCAGCCACAGCATCTTTGGGCAACTTGTGCCAGGGCCTCACCACCCTCATTATAAAAAAAGGGCTTCTTATATCTAATCTCCACTGACCCTCCTTCAGTTTAAAAACCATTTTCAGCAGTTTTGCAGTGCAGGTACTTTGGGAAGCTCCTGTCTGTGCCCATCTGAGCATCTGAATCCAGGACACGCTGCACCCAAATTGCAACACAACCAAAAAATCCCCCAATGGGTTTCCCGGCCATCCTCTGAGATTTGAGGCAAGCTGAGCCATGGGGAAAGAAGGGAGTTTCTGCTGCAGAAAAATGACTTAATGTTTCCTCCACAATGCGACGGGCAGCTGGGCGAGGACCAGACTGCGCATCGCTGCTTTGAACCGCAGGAAGTGACCGCATCCTCGCCTGGAAGGTACCTGGAAGCTGGGGGCTGGAAAATAACTCAGGGCTTTCTTCTTCCACCCCCTCTCCCCTCCCCTCACCTCCTTCCTCCCAGGCCGCTTCAGGGAGCGGAGCGGGATGGAACCCATAGCCGGCTGCTTCCTTTCATAGTCATCGGCAGCACAGGCACAGGATGCTTCTCATTTGGTGTTGTGTTTGTTTGCTGCAACGCGGGTTCTGGCACCCGCCGGGCGCCCGCCAGCCCTCCCGTGTAGGTAGTGAGGTCATTTTTCCATGTATTCCCCCTTTTTACATACTGTATATGGAAAGACAATGAAGCGCCTTTGTGGCGTTCCATGGGAACGCGTCGCCAGCCCCCGGAGTGGTCCCGTTTATTAGCGCTTCACATTCAACAACAACCAAAAAAAAAGTGAGTCAGGATTGAGTCCTGTTAACACTAATGTGAATTTAATTTAGGAGAAGCTTGAAAATTAATGTCATTTGTTAAATATCCATTTCCCCTAAAAGGCAATTCTTTGCCAACATCAACAACAAAAAAACTCTTCTTCTATTCAGTTTTTTTTGAAAAAAAAAATTTTTTTTAAAATAGCCTTTTTTGGCCATATCAGCCTGGTTTAAATCACTCGGTGCTCAAGGAACGGATGCCACCGGGTTTTAAGCAACAGATTGTTGTTCCTCCTTTTCAAATGGAACAAAAAAAAATACTGTAAATCACAAAGTGATTCACAGGAGGGGGATGAAGCTCCAGCAAAGCATCAGCAGCTCCGAGCGGGATCCGGCCGGGCATGGTGACTGCTTGGCAAGACCTGCCACTGCTGGACCCGGGAAGCAGCCAGTGAAGGCCAGGAGGTGGAAAGACTCAGGCGCATGGGGTTTTCTTCCATCTCCGAGCATTGGAGAGAAGGCATCGGAGCAGCCTGGCTCTGATTTTTGGGGGTTTCATGGGGAAACAGGGTGAGCCGTGGGGACCAGGCAGCGGCGCGCTGCCAGCTTACCAAAGCAATGACCACACCAAGGCTCGTTTTGGAGGAGGGTATCACATGTTTTATTATATTTAGATCTGAGAACAGCTGCTTTTCCTGCAGAGAGCATCTCCAGGTGACACAGTGCGGTGCCGTGGGGTGGCCGCCAGCATCCCATCCTGGGCCACCATCCCATGCCGAGATGAGCTGAGCCGAGCCGAGCTGAGCCGAGCCGCGCTCGTGGAGCCTGAGGCGGCTGACGGGGCGGGCGGGCGGCAGCTTGGAAATTAATACATTTGCCAGGTTGTCAAAACATTAATCAACGGATACAGAAATCTGGAAATGGTTGGGACAACATGTATTTGCGGAAAATATGTGTTCACACAACAAGCACACAAGATGGGAACAATTATATGAAGATGTTTTAATAATTAACCAGTATAAAACAGTTTGCTCTCCATACAGTTCTAGACAATAAAAGTGTTTGCAGTCATATTTTTCTTTTGTACAAAATTCCAGTCAATTGTTCCACAGTATTTACATTTTCATTCCCTTTTCACAAAATATCTCCTTTTTTTCTCCCCCTCCATTTTTTTTGTTTTGATTTTTTTTTTAGTTAGTTTTGTTTTTTTTTTTTAAATCCAGCTTTGCTACATAAATGCTTTAGATCTCATGGATATCCCTTTTTTTTTTTTTAAAAAGTCTAATAAAAAAACCCCAAAAGACATTAAATACCATTTCATATATAAAAATGCTTAGTAAAAATATAGTTTTGTTGCCCAATTAAAATATATTGCTGAGAATACAGTAAAAACTGTCCTAAAGCCCACCCCTAATGGGCGCCGACTCTTTAACAGCCCCGGCAAAGTCTTCCTAAACATTTCCCCCCCTACAAGTTTGCCTGCCCTTGGGTTAAATACTGGGGGCAGGTCACTTTGGCTCATCCTGGTGTGGTTGTTTCAGGCAGGATTTACTGGAATTGGCTTTAAAATGCCCCTTGGAGCTGGTGGGAGCTAGAGCTGTGCCCTGCCGAGGGCTGGAGCAGGGAGCGCGGCGGGGAAAGGCGTCTATCTGTGTTATATAGTTATACGGTATATCAGTGAGTTCAGCACGGTCTGTCTCTAAAAAAATAAAAATGAAAAAAAATCAAAATAAAAAAGAACAAAAAAGAAAGCGATGCATTTAATGAGATACTCTAAATATGATGGAGCTCGTGGTTAAAAGAGGATGGCTTTTTGCTTTTAGAGGAGAGTCGGGGCTCTCCTGGTGCACATCGGGCCGTGGGACCAACCTAACCGGTGATGCAGGGGCTATAGTAAACAGCACTGCTGGCATCGGACAGGGCGGATATCAAACTGCTCTCCTCGCAGGAGATACTTCTAGGAGTCACTTTGGACAGGGAGACATGGTAAGGGAGTCCCGAGGCTTCGGGACGAGTCCTGCTCATGTTCAAATACTGGTCAAACTCGTTGCGGTCAACGTCTGTCCAGAGCTCGGTTTGGTTCAAGTGATCCACGCTCTCCATGTGGTGGGCTTCGGGCGGGGGCGAGAGCTGGCCCAGGTGGGCGGAAAGCCCGTTCTGAGTTCCCGAGCACATCTGGTTGTAGTATATGCTGGAGGGATGGGGAGTCCTCATGGCGTCGGCCAAGTGTGAGGGGGTCTGCGCATAGGGCACGGCCACGTCCCGCCCCATGCACTTCTCCTGGGGAAACTCCATCTGGTGATGGTGGTGGTAGCCGCGAAAGGGCATCATGTTGCAGTCATCCTGCATGTGCGGAGGGAAAAATGCCGGCTCGGTCTGTTCCAAGACATCCAAGGGAGACATCTCAGGAGTTGGCAAGCCATAGTTTTCAATATCCGACCCCATGGAGTGGAGTTCTCTGAAGTGGTTAAGTGGGGGAGGCTGGGGGTGGCCCGGCTGGCTGCCGCCATGGTGACTCATGCTGAAGTTGTCACTGCAAGGCTGGGAAAGGTTATGCAGGAGGATATTGGGTTCCATCCTCTTGATTTTCTTGGCTTGCTTCTTTCTCCTTGGGCGGTACTTGTAGTTGGGGTGATCCTGGAGATGCTGGATTCGCAGTCGCTCTGCCTCTTCCACAAAGGGTCGCTTGTCGCTGGCGCTCAGCGCTTTCCACGACTGGCCTGGAAGGGGAAAGAAAAGCTCTGTGACAACAGCTCAGCCACCCAGCAACGGCCAGGGCACAGGGACACCTCAGAGGAGGCAGTCCTTGGGTGGGAAGGGCTCCCTCGGATGGCTTGGCACCTGAGTATGGTCCCAGCGCTGGCACAAAAGGAGCTGGGTAATGGGAGTCCAAGCCAGGCTATTCCATGTCCAGCAGCTGTGCCCAGCACTTCAGTGCTGTGGGAGAACGGGAGAACACCCAAGGAGGGGCCATGGGAACCCCTCTGCCAGGGCTGGGGATTCTACCTCCCACTGGCCCATGGAACAGTCCAGCCCCTGGTGTACCTCCTTCCCTGCATCCCACCTCCACAGCCCTGCACCTCTGCAGCCCAAATCACCCATCCCCAAACCCCACAGTGTCGTATCCTGAATCCCAAATCCCCACACCCTGCAGCCCTGTGTCTCTGCATCCTGCTGCTTCGTCTGGCCATATCCTGCTTCCCGTAGTCCCGCATCCTGCAGCTCCATCTACCCATATCCTGCTTCCCGTGTTCCCACATCCCGCATCCTACAGTCGTGCATCCCGCATCCTGCAGCCTGTATTCCCATATCCTGCATCCCCACAGCTGCGAATCCCACAGCCCTGCATCTCTGCATCCTGAAGCCCTATTTCCCCTCATCTTTCATACATGCAGCTCTGTATCCTCACATCCCACACCCCATAGCCCCCCATCCTCTAACACCACATCCCACAACTCTTGATCCCACAGCCCTGCATCCTTATAGCCCACATCCCTGCAGCCCTGCATCCTTGCAGCTTTCAGCTGGTATTCCTTCAACCCATATCCCTAAAGCTCACAGTTCACAGCTCTCTAATCTTGCAGTCTGTAGTCCGGCATCCCCCATCTTCATATCCCACAGCGCCCTATCCCTGTATCCCACAGCACCCCATCCTTTTTATGCAGCTCCTGGACCCCCATATCCTTGCAGCCTGGCTGGCAGAGCCCCATATCCTTGCATCCCATATCCTGCTGCCTCGTATCCTCACAGATTGCATCCCACAGCCCCATATCCTCGCAGCGCACATCCCAAATCCCGGTACTGCTTCATCCCACACTCCCAACCCTGAATTCCTGTATTCTATACCCTGTATTCCTCCATCCCACTGCCCTGGACCCCTGCAGTTACAGGAATACACTCTGTATTCCTTCATTTCACTGCTTTGGACCCTCTGACCCATAACCACCTATCCCTGCAACCCCAGCCCTGTACCCCAACATCCCTAGCTCTGTACTCTGTACTCCTGTGCTCTTGCAGATCACATTCTCAACCCTGTACCTCTGCACTCCTGTATTCCCAACCCTGTACCCCCACATCCTTGAGTCTTCAGCTCAATAACCCCATTCCACAGCCCTTTACTCTCGTAGCCTGAATCCCCAGCCCCACATCCCCACGTCCCCAGCTCTGGACCCCTGCATCCCTGTGCTCTCGCAGCCCACATCCCCAGCCTGCATCCCCACGTCCCCAGCCTGCACCCCCGCATCCCCAGCCCTGTAACCCAGCATCCCCGCATCCCTGGCTCCAACACTCCCGCATCCCGCAGCCCTGTGCTCTCGCATCCCGCATCCCCAGCCCCGTATCCCCCCGCATCCCCCCCACCCCCAGCCCTCCTCCCGCACCCCTCCCGCTCACCCAGCATCTTGCTGAGCACGGCGTTGTGCAGGTCGGGGTTCTGCTGCGCCAGCCGCTTGCGCTCATCCTTCGCCCAGACCATGAAGGCGTTCATGGGCCGGCGGATGCGGGAATCCTCGGCGGCCTTGCCCTCGGGGCGGCCGGCCGGGGGGCTGTATCCATAGCCCGGCTCGGGGCTGGGCGTGCGGCTGGGGGCCGCGCCGGGGGCCGCGCCGCCGGGGCCGGGGCCGAAGGCGAAGCCGGGCTCGGGGCTGGGCGTGCGGCTGGAGGGGGAGGCGGCTCCCGGGGGGCGAGGGAAGGCGAGCCCGGGCTCAGCGGCCGGCACGGCGGAGGTGACCCATGAACAGTCGCCCCGGGGTTGCGATATCTCCTCTCGGCAGTAGTTAGACTCAGATATATTCATTCCAGCTGGACAGCACTTTGTGTCAGACCCGACCGGGTGCCGGAGAGAGAATCGGGTCCCGCCGCGTCCCACCGAGTCCAGCGCCGCTGAGCAGCCGCTCACCGCTCGCCTCCCTCGCCTGCCTTCGGGGGACTCGGGATCGCCTGCTTTTGTTTTGGTTTCTTTTCTTTTCTTTTCTTTTTCCTCTCTTTTTTTTTATTTTTTCCCCCTTTTCCCCCCAAAAAAAAACTTTTGGGATGATGCTGGGCTGGAAGGGGCAAAATATAGCCGGGCTGGACCAATCAGCGGGGCGAGGGGAGGAGGAGGAGGAGGAGGAGAGGGAGAGGAGGAGGAGGAGATGAGGGGGAGGAGGAGGAGGAGAAGGAGGAGATGAGGGGGAGGAGGGGAGGAGGAAGGGGGGCGTCCCCAGGCACCAGCAGGAAGAGCCACCCGGAGAGGGCCGAGCCAGGACCGGTGGGGACGCTGCTGCCCAGTTCCCTTCCTTCCAAGGAGGAGGATTGTTAAATTTTTCTCTGCCTTCTCTTTCTTTCTTTCTGTCTTCTTTTTCTCTCTTTCTTCATGCCTTTCTGTATGCCTCCCTGCCTTTCTGTATGTCTTTCTTTTTTTCTTTTCTTTTTCTTTTTTTTTTTTAAATTATTGTTATTTATTTTGCAAGCCCCTTTTCTGCTCCGTTCCCTACCCTTGCCTCCCAACACGCACCATGCAGGGAAGTGCTCAGATTTGCCTGCCAGGCAATGTGCAGGAGCACAGGGATGCTCAGGGCTCGGTATCTATTTTTCTCATTACTTATTCCGTGTGTGTGTTTTGGCCAGCACTCCCCATCCGGGGTCGGGAGCAGCCCTGGGGTAAAGGCAGGGGCAAGCCCTTTTCCCTCGGCAATTTTGTGGTGGGAATTTCAATGCTGAGGGTCGGAGCGGGGGAGAGAAACGGTTCCTTTATTTTAAGCACCGTTCACATGAAAATCAACGTGTTTTCTGGGGACTGTTATGGAATGGGGGGTTCACAAGCAGCCAGGTGATCGCAGCTAAAATCAGCCCCCGGAGCTGCTGGGGCTGGCACGGCTATGCTGATGTCTTGGGCATGGCACGCTGCTGTCGGCAGCCGCGCCGGAGCAGCACGTCCCCTGACACCAGGTCACTGCTCCGCTCCCTTGGCTGCCATCCAGCAGGGATTTGCAGCGCCAAGCATCAGGCTAGGTGGTCCGAAGGTCCTTCCTGCCCTTGGCACCGGGGAGTTATGAACTCTGCGGAACCTGTTTGCGGTCAAGGAGATGTGCCGGCTCACTGCGCCTGCCCTCTGACACCCCCTGGGCAATTGGGCTGACTTGGGAAAGATGTCCCAGCTCTGAGCAGCTGCCCCCAAGCCCCTTCTGGCTGTGGCCATGCCCCAGACCCCAGCATGAAATGTGAACCTTGGTGTTAGGAAGACTTGGGGCACCGGGTTGCGCAAGAGCCCAGCTCCAGCCTCTCGCAGCCGTGGGGTATTGCATGCCATGGTTTCTGTGTGTCTGGAAGTGATTTGGAAATGCCGATCTGCTGTTAACCCTAAACAAAACAAAGGCCTTCAAAAAAAAAGAAAAAAAAAAGAAAAAAAGAAAAAATCGTGTCTCACTTATTCTTCAATCAGCAGCCAGGAGCAACAGAGGTTTTGGGCGAGACTTCCTTCACGTTCCTGGAGCTTCTTATTAATATTTTGCAAGAGCAAATCAGCACCAGTCCACGGGAGAGCCCATGTGGCTTCAAGGAGCCTCCTGTCTTCTCTCCCTCGTCCAGAGGGAGCCACAGCATTGCCATGCCGGAGGAGCAGCCCCTGCTGCCGTCTGGAGCCGAGCCCCAGGAGGCTTTGGTTCTTTGCCCCTGCCGTGGGAGCAGCAAGGTGGGTGCTGGGGGATTTGGGGGCCCTCAGGCCATGGCCTGTGGCTGCTTATGGGGTGAAGTGAGAGCAGCCTTTGGAGCAGTCAGTCTGGGCAGCTGCTGGGGACGTCCCAGGGACATCCCTCTGACACTGATCTTGTCCCTTCTCCCAGGCTTCAGCCAAGCATGTGCTGCTTTCCCTGGTCACATCCTCTCCAAGGCCTCCCCCATGGCCCTGGCAGCATCCTCGGCCTCTGGGTGGGCTCAGAACGTCCCGGAGCTGGGACTGGAACCAATGCCTCCAGCTGGCACTTGGGACGAGGTGGGGATGAGCTGCAGCAAGGTGGGAGTGGGGGCAGCTCTGATTTTGCTTGCCCTGGAAATGATGCTGTGAGCTGGGGCAAACCCTCCCCAGGGCAAGCAGAGCATCTTGCTCTCCATGTTCTTTGTGCAGCTGCTCCAGGCTGGGTCTCCTCCCCGTGGGATGCTCTCCCTGTGCAGGGCCCGGGATCAGGGCAGTGCTACTGTTGCAATGGGGTAGTTTGGGACCTTCTCTGCCCATGGAGAAATGCTGGGCATTTAGACCTTCAAGCACACGTGAAACCCAACCTCACACTGGGTCTGCAAACCCAGCCTTGAAGTAGGGATGTTTCTCATGCACACATTTGCTGTTGGTGCTGCATCATTAAGAAAATCATTTAGGAAAAAAAAAAGGAAAAAAAAAGAAAAAGGGAAAAATGGAATGGGGGGAAGAGCCATGGCAAGTGGCATGGTTTTTGGAGGAGGCAAAGCAGGGGAGAAAGAGGGGAAGGAGAGCTACAAGGGGGATGGAGCAGCGCGCATAGCACCCAAAAATGCCTGGGTGCAAAGCACCCAAAAAATACCTGACCCAGCCTGTGAGGGGCATGGAGGGGGTGTGCTTCCTGCCATCATGGGCAATTCACCCTGCTTTGCTTCCTCTCCCCACAGCCAGCATGGGAGAGCTTCACTCTGCACGGTGAAAGCCCTCTCACCCAGCCAGGTCTGGGATGAAGCTGCTGTGCCCGGCACAGCTTTTCTTGAGAGGGAGAAGGACATATAAACCCCCTCCTTTCTCCCTGCCACTCATAGGGATGCAACTTGGTGTGCTGGCAACTCACTGGCTCCTCACCAGCTGCATCTGCAGCAGTGTCCAGGGAGGAAGCTCTGGACATCCCTGGGCAGGGCCAGGATCAGCATATGCCAGCCGAGTGACCTCTCCCCCCACCCTTCTCACTGTCCTTGGAGTCGGGTGAGCTGACCCCAGTCCAGCACACAGCTCTCGGGAGTTATGTACTCTTTAGTTTAATTTTTTTTTTTTCTTTCCCTCCTCAGTTTTATTGAGCTGGCAGCTGGCTGACCCCACCCTGGCCCCTGGTTTCCCTTCCTAGCATCCCACACAGCCCAGCACCACACCTAGCAGAGGAAGCGTGGCGGGACGGCTCCCCAGCACAAAGGCATTTTCCCTCCCCGCCCCCAGCCTGCCCGCTCGCTCCCGGTTGTTCCTCCCAGCCAGGTCCAACGCCGAGCTCCCACCCGCCTAAAAATAGATGCGGCACCGCCTGGACCATCCCAAGGGGTGCTGGGGATTTGGGGGTTCAAAGTGGGGCTGGTGGGGATGGCAAGAAGTGAAAAGTGAGAATTGCCGGACGAGCCTGGTGGTTATTTCTGCTGCTGATGGCTGCAGGTTGGTGCAGGAGCCCCAGGCTGGGGCTGTACAATCAAATCCAAGGGATTTACCCTCAAAATTTTCATCCAGATAATAGAGGTGGCAGGTGGATGCTGGCCAGACCCTGCATCACAGCAGCAGCATGAGCACAAAATGTGATGGGAAAATCGCTTTTTATCCTTGTTTTGCAGAGGGTGCAGGGCACAAGGGGAGCAGGTGATGGGACAGGGGTAGGTACAGGATGAGTCCCTGGGTCTTGTGCCTGGGTGTAGGTGCTGTACCCTCCTGTGGTGTCCAGCACCGCCTTCCCTGGCTCACATGGACCAGCCTCACCTGTAGATGTGTCCACGCAGCTGATTAATTAATCACCACGCAAATTAGCATCAGTGCGTGGCTGGTGTTGTGGTGTGTCTGACTGGATGAATGAGATATTTCACAGGAAGAGAATTGTTATTAATTATAGCTAACAATTACTGCTAGGCCACACTGCACGGGTACCCTGAGCGGTGCAGCCAGGTGGGATGGATGTGACCTACACCAGCTTCCTCATCCCAAAAGAGATGGGGATCCCTGGGGTGGCTGAGGGGAGTAGGGATGTTCCTCGTGCAATTTGGGGGGACCTGTGAGGGGCTTCCCAGGCCAGGGGCTGCTCCAGTGCCCCAGGAGGTGCCCCCGTGCCAGTAGGTCCTGTGGGCTCCCCTGGGGCTGGGGCTGCTCCAGCCTTGCTGGAACAAAGGCTTCCCAAAGAAAGGCGCTTCCTGGAGAGCAAAGAACTCCGGGCTGGGGCTGTGTGTGAGCCCTGCCGGGAGGCTGAAGTCATCCGCTGGGAAATGCTGCGTTCACCGGAGCCTCCCTTTCTCCAGGGCCCAGCTCAGCGCCCGGTTTCCTCGGGCACAAATAGTTCAGTGGGTCAGGCGGAGCTGGAAAGCGCCGAGCAAGGCAGCCAGGGGCTGCTGGGCGCCGGCAGACACGACAGACACGGTTCAGCATCCGTGCGAGGAGCATCCTGGCTGCAGCCGTGTTCCTGTGTAAAGGGTGACATGTCCTCCCTGTCCCCAGACAGCAATCAGACTGTTACCAAGTGGGGCTGAACGGGCGGTTGTGCCAGTCCCAGTCAAGAGAATATCTGGCTCAGCTGTTTTCTGCTCTCTTGCTCTTTTTCTTGGCTTCCAGCTCCCTCTGACAAGTGAAGGGCACCTGGGACAGAGGGAAGGTGTCCTGGGCCGCAGTAGCTTTCTGCTCAGGTGCTCACAGCCGCTCTGCCCTGCTGCCAACCACGCCGGCAGGTCCCCGACAGCCACGGGAGCTGAGCCGGGTGCGCGGTGAGGATTGTACCGGCCAAGCCCGGCAATCAGACACTGCATCCGAGGAAGCGGAGAAAGTTGTCTTTATTTTCAGCTCTTTTCAATAACCAGAGGTCAGCCTTGTTTATATAGGATTATAACTGGAACGACAACAGCGATACTCATTGTGCAAGCAGCGAAACCCACAGCTAACCTGAAAAAGCTGTTTGCTCCACACAAGCCCCGCTGCTGCAGCCTCCTGGGCGATGGCCAGAGCCCTGGGACCTCACCAGGGCTGTCCTGCCTCCCCTTCCCCTGCCTTTGCCCTGCCACAGCCCCTCCCAGCACAGCCCTGACTCTCTGGTAATGGTCCTGCCAGCTCAGGGTGCCACACTTCCAGCCACATCACCCTGTGTTTGCTCCCCAGCCTGCTCTCTGTGAAACCTGAAGCACTCACGCCCCAAGCATGAGCTGAGCTGTTGCAAATCCCACCCATGGTGCTTATGGCCTGACTAAATCCAGGGAAAGGCTTCGGCACAAGGGGATCTGAGCGTGCTGGAGCGTGCAGTGCACACACGCTGCCTGGAGTCGCTTCCCTGGCAACTGATTGCAGCAACACTCAGTGCTTTAATACCCAGTTCCCATCACAGAGAGAGCCCGGGCTTTTAGGAAGGAAAGTCTTACACTTCTACCAACTATTTCAAGACTCCCATAAACACATTTTTGGTTGAGCATTAATGAATTACCTCAATGCAGAGCTACTCATGCCAAATACATGAATACAGAGTGTAGAAAAGCCGCCGAGAAGCAGATTTGGCTGCAATTCAGCTGCTCCGATCGGCACAATTTCTTTTCTTGATTACAGTAAGAAAATGCTCTCTGCCTGTGGCACTGCATCCTCCCAGGAACAGGCAGCTGGCCGACAGTTGGGCTGTGCAGAGCCTGGGCATGCCAGGGTTATTCGCTGCTTCCATCACTTGAGCTGGCAGAAAATGCTGCTCGCTGGTGTCTGTGCAGGAGATGCAGCCAAGAACTGGGATCCTGCTCCCTCTGCGTGCTCAGGTTGTCTGCTCCAGTCTGCCTGACCTCCTTTCGGGTGCTGGGGAAAGGAAAACTGCAGTTAGGAGGGTTTCTGAGCCTGGATTTTTGAGGAGGTGGGTCAGGGCTGCCCACCTGTGGTTCTGCAGCCACACGTGCCCACGAGCACCGCGGCCGGTTGCTGCTCCACCGTAGCCCCTCTCCGTGGAGTGGTGAACCCTCACCTGCAGCCTCGGGGGCTGCCAGGAGATGATGTGACCCCCAGGAAAAGTGCAGCCCCCCCTTTGCAGACGCTTTTCTCTCCAGGGCTCTGCTCTGTGGGTTCCCAACCTCCAGGCCTCACTGGGTGTCTGCTTATCCCTTGCTCCTTGAGCATCATTCGACTGGAAGCACCATGGACAACCACTGTGGATGAGGATGCCACTTTCAAGGAGGGGAGAGGAGCGGGATGAAGGAAGGCAAAAGAGCAATTACACCTCGACTGTGTGTCTCAGACCTCAGGAGCTCACAACAAGGGCTGAGATGGTTATTGTCTTTCTGCTCCCTAAAATGAAGTTCCAGCAGCAGGCGAGCGGGGGTGAGAGAGTGGCTGGTGGCACCCCTGTGGGCATCAGGCCCCCCCAGCTGGCAGTAGGAAGGTCATTCATCTTCTTTCTTGCCGGGAAGGCTGATGCAGCAGCACAGGACTTCTCCATCTGGGAAAGGTTTGCTGTTCTCAGGAGCTGCTGTGGCTCCTGACATGGTTTAACTTAGCATGAGGCATTACCTCACCGGGCAGCTGCAGATGGCAGATGACTGCTGGCTGCACTGTGCTTCCCTCTCCCTTCTCCTCTCTCCCCTTTTCTCTCTCCCTGCTTTGTCTGCAGGCCCCAGCCCAGGGCTTTCTCCTCAAGTTTTCCACACATGGGCTGGTTTGCTCACAGTATCCTGGCAAGGTGGTTGCCTGGTTTCTGAGCATCACCTCAGCAAGGCCTGGAGGAAAGGGTGCCCTTTGCAGCACGCCTGGAAGCGACAACCTTCGCCCACTACATTGTGCACAGGACCTTGTGGCCACCTCTGTGCTTCGCCAAGGTTTTCACCACCCGGCAGAAAGGATGATGATGTTGCTGAGAGAAGCTTGCCTTCACATAGAGAAGGAAACACAAGTGGAAGAGAGGAGTTTTGGCTCAGAGCAGTGTAGATGCTGTAGTGGCTCTGTGCCTCAGTTTCCCCATGTGTGGTGCAGCACATGGAGCCTCTTCTCAGGCCCAGCCTCTCCCTGGGCCCTTTAGAGACAATAATCTCCCCATCAAAGGCAGGATGTATCAGGGTAATTTTGATAGAGTGCTTCTATCCTATGGGAGAATGATAATAATAATTACAATAATAATACTAAGAATGAATCATAATTACAATAATAATACTAAGAATAAAAAGAAGGACGTGAGAGTTTTCTCTCCCTGCCAGCAGAGGAACAACTTTTGCTTTTTCGGTGCTGCATTAACAGAAGGGAAACGGAACATGCTGCATTTGCAGCTCAAAACTCCAAGAACTGTGACATCCCTCCCACAAATTGGACTAAACACGAGATTTAAAACATTGCCAAAGGCAGCACTGTTTTCTTTACTTTCTGATTTCAGAGCATCCTTTGTGCTGCAGCTCGGAAAGCAGCAGTGAAATCCCCCAGCAGCGGAGCTCGGGGATGCTGAGAGCAGGCACGGAGGGGTTCGGCACAGGGGCGCAGGGTGGGATGAGGAGGGTGCTGCGGACCCCCAAGGCTGTGCCGATGCCGGGGATCCCGTGGCTGGCGGAGCGCAGGGGGCCGGGGCAGGAGGGAGGCTGCGGGGAAGGGCTCCAAGGGAAAGGCTTTGTTCGCGGGCCAGCCGGGAGCGTGCGAGGGCCTCCGGGCTCCAGCATTTCTCCTCCACTTTGCTCCTGCTGTGCGTGGGAGCCGGGCCAAGGTGGAGCATGGCAGGGTGGAGCGGGTCCCTGAGGAAGGCAGGGGACGGGGGACGGCCATGCATTTGGCCCTTAAATTGCCTGGGAAAAGCAGCTCTGTCTTTCCACCTCCCCCCAGGGCTCTTCTCTCACCCAAGCTGAAGCTGTTTCCCAGGCTGCTTGCCCTGAACACCTCCACCTCTGCCCTTTGCCAGCGACCCTTCTTCTTGGCCCGAGGAGCCTCACTCTGATCTGCAAGTGCTCGGGGAGGATAAGGAAAAGCTCACGACAGAATGGCCCTTCGTGGAGCGCTGAAGCTGGAGAAATAAGGTTAAAGGCTCTTATCTGATGGAGCTGCAGCCTTGCCAAAGCCTGTTGCTATCAGCTCGGGACACATGTGCTATTGGCAAAGCTTCGGGGACACAATAATACAAACAGTTTTCATTGTCGAGTCAACAATGATGGGAGAAGGAGCCTGGTGCTATTACTGGTATAAAAGGCACTGTAGGAAAGCTCAGGACAGGAGGATGCAGTCAGGATCAACAGCAGGGTTTAGCAGATTACAGTTATATTTGTATTCGGGAAGGAGAAAGCTTCCATCCCCAGTGGGCTGGAGCCAGAAGGACGGAGCCAGCGGTGGGGGTTTAGGCTGCAAGGAAAAACTCTTAGAGCAGCACTGGAAGCAGCTGCAACAAAATGCTGATGGCAGCGTGTTTGGACAAGGGCAGGTTTGCAGTGCATCAGCCCAAAGTTATGCTCTGCTCGTGAGGGTCACCCAGGTGAAAAAAAACTCATGGCTGCAAGGTGAGGGAGGCTGTGCAGCAGCAGCCTGAGGCTTGCTGGATCCTCCACATTTTCACTACAAAGTCTGTGTATTTGGAAAAACCCACACCAGGTGTGCAGGGTAGATGGGTGAGGCGGCACACACTGCACCCAGACCTTGCTGTCAATTGGGCAGATACAAGGATGGTGGGGAGCAGGTCGGTGCCTCCACAGGCCTGGTGCATGGTGCATTCCTGCGCTTCACAGGAGGAATCATCCTTCCAACACCTGTGTTGTTTCCCCCCACATTCCTTCTCCCCAGCCTTCCTGGCCTCTGTCATCATAAACAGGGGATTTTTGGAGAACACGTACTCCTGGTCTGGACTGAATCTGTAGGTAGGTGGGTGAGTGGGATGGAAGGATGAGAGGGATGGAGCTTGTGGGGCTGTCACATGCTGGCACCTCAGCCTGCCCCAGCCCCGATGCTGTGCTGTGCCCCTTGGATCAAGGCAAGGTCCTGATCCGTGATGCCACACACTGGTGAGGGCAGAGGGAGAGTGCTTAAGGAATATAGGACACAAAGTGGAAGATGGAAGGTCTCCAGCCACCCTGTTCACAGAGGGGTGGGAAAGCAGGTGGAGCATCGGGATCAAGGCGCAGTGCCATCCTGTACCCTCAGATGTGGATTGTGAGGTGACAGAGAGCATCACCTCCCTTGTGCCCACGGTAGTGAGGAGGAGAATGCAGGTTTGCCAGCTGTCGTGCCATGGTGGCAGGAGTCAAGCATATATATATATATATATATATATCTCAGATATATCAGGCACAAAAGCCTCCACACCATGGGGGGTTGTGGGAGGCTGAAAAGCCAGACAGGAGGTCAGGAAATTATTGGCTAATGTCAGGGACCGAGTGGGGCCAGGGTGGCCATTCCCACTAGGAGCAATGATGTCAGGCGGAGGCCGGGACCAGGAGGCAGGAAGCCCGATGCAGCCAGCGAGTCTGTCCTCCTTGGACTTCCCCATGTGTTTTCATGAACAATGCATCCCATGTAAGGGACATCACAAGGCTGGCCTCCTGCACTGGGGACACCACTGAGCCCTGCCAGGTGCTGCTCCCCATCCGTGTGGGCTGCAGGATGGTGCTGGTGTTGCACCTTTTGCATGGGGATTTGGCATATCTGCTGCATCACTGTGAGGTCTGAGGCTGCAGCTCTGCTGCTGAGCACCCTGCCTGCCAGGCAGGGCTGCTGCTGGATGGCACATCTGACCTCCTGTGTGGGCAGACCGGCTGGTGAGGTCCAGAGGAAGCTCTAGAAGAAAGATGGCTGTGCCAGCTTAAGGGGCCCTCTCCCATTCCCAGCTCAGCTGGGGCAGGGTAAATACCTGCCTTGAGCATCCAGCCATGCCTGCCTGAGTGTCCAGATATTTCAGCTGGAAGGGGCAATAGCAATGACTCAACTGTGATGAGGAAAGGCTCTGGCAGACTGAGTCACTTAGGGGTACTGTGAGATGTGGAAAAGCCTCTCCAGGATGGGGTTCCCCGCTGGGGTGAGGAGTATCCTGAGACCTGTCTCTACCCTCCCAGCTTAGGCAGTCAGGGCTTGTTTTTTCCTCCTGGCCCCTTTGTGACCCCAGCAGGCACCAGGAGCGATCAGGGTGACAGCACACAAACCAGGGCCTGCAAACAGGGAGGCTGGGACTGGGCAACACACCTGGTAGTGAACACCCAGAGGGAGAGGTACTTCCTGAGGACGGGCAGCTCATGGGTAGCCCCAAGGACTCCAGCTTGGCCTCTCCCTCCACCCCACCCAGCACACCCTTGTTTTTGCAGAGGTGCCTCCTCGCCGGGGACGCAGCAGGCTGCCTTTGCCAGCGGCTGGCAGCGATGTCCGTACTGGTGCCGACAGGCCGGCTGGCATGCTTTTCCCCAGGGAGGCTTTAGCAGGAGGCTGTGCATTTCTGGGAATTGTGTCGGGTAGGGAAGGAGGTTATTGTTCGAGCTGCAAGTGTGCGGTGCGCTGATGAGATCAGGGCTCAGTGCTCGGTGCTGGCAGTGGGGCAGCGGAGCCGCTGCAGAGCCGCTGATGGGGCGATAAGCGGGAGAACGCTCTTATCTGTGCTCCCATCACTGTCGGGAGCAGAGGGCGCAACCCCGGAGACCTGGCTCGGCTGGGCCCTGATGTCCTGATGGCACAGGGCAAAGGGGTGTCCAGGGAGCTTCAAAGGGAGTGATGGAGGCAGCGAGGCAGGGAGCACGCTGCCTTCGCCCTCTTGCACACCAGCAGATCACAGCTGAGGCACCAAGGGCCCCGTCCTTTGGCAAAGCAGCTCGAGGGGAGTATTAGAGAGAAAAGGTCTCAGCCCTCTTTGCTGAGCCTCTCCTTCCTCCTCTCTGCCAGTCAAACCCAGTCTCCAGCATCTCTTAGGTCTTGACCCCAGTCCTGTCTGCTCTGCCATGTGCTTGCTTCTTTGCAGATAGGACACAGATCCCGTTGATCCCAAAATCTGCAGGAGAGCGTTTCAGAGCTCTGCTTGCAAAAGTGCCAAGAGAAAGGGGCTGGGGGGGTTCAAGCCCTTTGCAATCCCTTGCTGCAGGTGAGTTGAGAGGTGCTGTGTTAGCCCATGAGAAGCCAGTCAACCACCCTCCTCCTCCTCAGGAGGACGCCTCCTTCCACAAGCCATGGCTTCTGACACAGAGCAAGTCACGGGATCCTGAGGGGGACAGACCTGCTGCCAGGGAGGGGCACGGCCATCCGGAGAGACTGCCTGGGTTTGGAGATCGCACGGGGGAGCAGGGACAGCATAGGAAACGCTACATGGGAAAGCCCTGTATGGGAGCCCAGGAGCCCCTGCCTTCCCACAGCAGACTTATCAAGGCACCAGTTCAGAGTGGCGCTTTCCATGGGCCAAAAGGGAAGTGCATACACACCAGACTTCTCGGGGTCAAGGATGCTGGGCAAGCAGCAAGCCGAGAGGCTGCAGGGGGCAAGGGAGGGAACCGGGGCGTGGGGAGGGAGACACAAATAGCAAAATGAATGGCTTGAACTTCCTATGTTTTATGGAGGCAAATAAAAGGAGACAGAGAGGGGGAGAGAAAGGAGACCTGAGTGCCTACACACGCTCTCACGCTCACACAGGCCAGCCCAGACTCCCAAAGTGCACTGGTGGCTGGTTTGGTGTGACAGCCTGCACCCACTTGGCTGGCACAAGTCTGGGCTGGCTGCTTGTCTGGCCCAGTGTCCCCAGTGGCACCTCACAAAGCGTGACAGGCTGCTGCTTAGCATTGACTCCTCTCCCTGTCATTATTATTTTGAACAGCAGCCAGTATAATTAAAATTGTTAGGAGGAAGAGGTTTAGGGAATATCCAAAGTGTCTCAGAAGAGCATCTGCAAAGCTGGAGGTCCAAACTCCACCCTGGCACTTGTGATGAGCAGGGCCCAGGGGAGCCATCATCTCCTCTGTGTCCTCCCTTCCATGCTCCCTGTTTTGCAGGGTGGCAGAGGCTGGGCTACCACACAGGGTGGTCCTGGCCACGTTCCCCTTCACAGCTGCTGCCCACTGTAGCCAAATCCTGGAGCCTTTCCTGGTACAGGACTTGTCCCAGGAGGTCCAGATGGCAGCGTCCCCAGGCACGGGCTGCTCACCAGCAGCTCCAGGACAGATGCAGTGGGAGGCTGTGGGGAGTGGAGAATACGGAGATTCTGTGGGCTGCTCTTTCAGAGTGGCATGGATGAATCCTGCAATATCTCCTGGGAACCATGATGCTTTCTGTTGTGTTAGGAGGGCTGGTGCCACAAGACAAGGTGTGGAGAGGTTCCTTGGCTCAAAGGAGAAAGCAGGATGGTCTGCAAGTTGGAAATGCAAGACACAACTGATGCCGAATTAGCCAGGTTTCCTAAGTATTTGTGTGGAGGATTTTGGCCTCCAGGGTCAAATATCGCCAGAACTAGGAGATTAAGGACATCAGACAGCTGCAGCAAGGACGGAAAAAGGCAGATCCCTTCCTCCATTCCAGGGCTGGCACAAGTGTGTGGTTAGAGCTAGGAGTGGTCTGCTGCTGCCAAGGCAGGCTCACAAGGGTGAAAAGGAGGGAAGACGCATCAAAACCCCTTCCCAAAATAAGTGCTGCTCTGGCAAAGCCTACAGCACCTGCTCCCTTCTCCTGGCTTGGGTTCTACCAGCTACTGGCTGTCTGTTGTTCCCTGGATGGGGTCACTCACTAGCAGCTCAGAGCCTAGCGTGTCACCCAGGGACAGCCAGTCCTTCAAGTGGTGACCCCAAGGCTGAGGTCCTGGAGATGTGGGCACCCCTGAAGTTAGGGGGTGTCTCAGGCCAGAGCTTCCCTGGGGGATTCATGGTTGGTGGGTGGGTGGACAAAGTTGAGTCCAGGAGGGCCTCTCATCTCTGCCTTACCAGACGTGGACAAGACCAAGCCTCCAGTGGTTGGGAGCAGGGAAAGGGTGGAGTTTGGTGGCTGATTTCAAAATGAATAATGGTGACTAGAACTTACTGGGGATACTGGAAGTAAGAAAAGCTCCTCTGACTTGATCTGTCCCCACCACTGCAAACAAATCTTCTGAGAGTCACTTGGGAAATACTGTAGTCCAGCGGAAAAGCCAGGTGAGATTCTGTGGGGTTTTATTTTGCAGGAAACTTTTCCTGGCTCCCCCAGCTCTGCCTGCTGAAGGCAGCTGCCAGCAAGGCAGCACATACAGAGATTTTCAGGGTGCCTCTTGGTGTGCAGGGTCAGCTAAAGCCCCCTCCCAGCCTCTCCCCAGAGCTCCGCTCCAGCGACGGGCTCGCCCCTGCTCTGTTTTTAGCACATTCAAGTAGCTGCTTTCACAAGAGGTAAAAGAAAGTTCATGGATCCGCTGACAGATCAGCCCATGCGGGAATTTCTTTGGGAATTCCTGCAATAGCAGGTTGGCTGCCGTGGAGGTGGAGTTTCCTCTGGATCTACCTCCACCCAGGCTTGAGGAGCGCTCGGGCCACCGGCTCCACGCTCGGGGGGCCGGGCTGAGCGACGCCACCGCTGAGTCCCAGCCAAGGTCAGCCAGAAACCCTCCCCGCTCTGCAGAACGCCTGTCCTGTTAACCCTTGGGAAGAGCAGAGCCGCAGGCTGGCAGGGTTGGGCTGCAGAGCTGGCCCGTGCCCGTGGGCGGGTAAGGGGCAGGGGATGTGCCTGGCAGGCAGACGAGGCCGGAGGTGTGAGGATTTCATACCATCTTGCTCTCTGGGGACCTGCTGCCAGCCAGGCAGTGGTGGGGCCCGGGCGAGGCTGGTGGCCATGGTGGGGGGCCAGCGCTGGCGGGGTGACGGGTTCCCACTCACAGGCTGGGAGCGATGGGGTGACGGCGCTCGGCATCGGTGACTGTGCGCTCTGGAATCTGAGACACGTCCCCGGCCATACTTGTGGTCAGGAACCATCTTCGCGTTGCAGTGTTACAAACCACAGGCACAGTGGCAGCAGTGCCGCTCGAGCGTGTCTCTGACGCCAAGGACCGGCGTGACCCGACCCCACACACGGGACAGGCAGCTGCCTGCTTCCGAGGACCTCCAGAAGGTCCCTTTGCTGGGACTTGTTTCCTCCTCCCTCACAGAGGTGGGCCTCTCCAAAATGGCACCCCCCTCACTCCACAGCCAGACTCTGCCAAGGGTTGGAGGTTTTCCAGATGATGCAGAGGTTCCAGACAGTGGGTTGGAGGGAACTTGCATTCACAAACGTGGGGACATGCCAAGAAGTTTCAAGGTATCATGGCAGGGAGAGGGTCTGGAGCTCAGGTTTGGTCTGGGGACACTCTGCTGTTCTGGGGATGCACCGAACTGTCTCACATATCCAGGGAGCAGTTCTTGCTCAAGGAGATCCCAGAGGTCTGTCCAGCTCCGTGTGAGCTGCCATAAAGAATGGCAAGCTGACAGCTGTAGGTACCTAATGGGCAGATTTGGGGGACAGCCACCCAGCAGAGCTTTAGCACTGATCTGTTCAATCCTTCCCTCTCTGGAGATATTCAAAACCCACCTGGATGTGTTCCTGTGTCACTTGCCCTAGGTGAAACTGCCTTGGCCAGGGGGTCGGACTGGGTATCTCCAGAGGTCCTTTCCAGCGCTAATGATTCTGTGATTCTGCCCTCAGTGACTCAGCTGTCCCAGGACAGAGCATGGGTTGGAGCGGAGAGCTGTGAATTCTGGTTCCCAAGACCTAACTGTGCAGCCCGAGGCCACACGTAGCACATCCCCGTGCTTTCATATGATCAGCAGCCCCGCCGGGGCAGGACGCGGCCGCTCTTTACCAGCACAGCCAGGGCTCTCTCCGAAGCATCGGTGCTTGGCGAGGGCTGCGAAGGCGGCTGTGCAGGAGGAGGCACGGGAGTTCTCCATCTGCCAGGCGCCAGCTGCAGGGAGAGACAGCGCTCAGCAGCAGCTCCCGGGGAATGCGCTGCCCTCGCACAGTGTACGAGTGCCATCTACAGGGGGGTCCAGCCTGGGCCCCCCAAACCGTCCGGCCTCTCGCCATCCCGCCAGCCCCGCTGGTATCTGGTGTTTAGTCCCCAGGGTCGTGCGGGGGGCACAGCCAAGCGCCTCGGTTTATCCGCAGAGCGGGGCCAGCGCTGCTCCAGGGGCTCAGTGAGCCGTGGATGGGAGTCAGAGAATCACAGCGCGGTTTGAGTTGGAGGGGATCTTAAAGCTCATCCATTCCCACCCACCTGGCATGGGCAGGGACACCTTCCACTATACCGGGTTGCTCCAAGCCCCGTCTAACCTGACCTTGAACAATTCCAGGGATGTGGCAGCCACAGTTTCTCTGGGCAACCTGTGCCAGGACCTCACCACCCTCCCAGGGAAGAATAATTTATTTCCAATACCCAATCTAAGCTTGCACTCTGTAAGTGAGAAGCCCCTCCCCTCTGCCCTGTCACTCCATGCCCTTGGTCAAAGTCCCTCTCCAGCTCTCCTGGAGCCTCTTTAGGCACTGGAAGGGGATCTAAGGTGTTCCTGGAGCCTTCTTTTCCCCAGGCTGAACAGCGCCGGCTCTCAGCCTGTTTCCAGAGCAGAGGTGCTCCAGCCCTCGGAGCATCTCCGTGGCCTCCTCTGGACTCGCTCCAGCAGTTTGGGACGGGCCGTTCCTGCTGTTTCCCGGGACAGCCCCTCGGGCGGTGACCGAGGGTCCCTCAGCCGCGACCCCGCTCGGAGCCCCCCCCCGCGGGGCGAACCGCCCCCGCACAGCGCCCCGCGGCGGCCGGGCGGGGCAGCGCGGCGCGGGCGCGGAGCGCGCTGGGAGCTGTAGTCCCGCTCCCGGTGGCCGCGGGCGGGGCTGGCCCTCCCCAGGACTACAACTCCCGTCGTGCCCCGCGCGCGCCCGCCCCGACTGCGGCACCGGGCGCTGGGGTGGGCACCGGGCAGCGGCTGCAGCTCCCCCCGCCCGCACCCCCGGCCGGCCCCGGCCCCGGCCCCGGCCCCGGGCAGCGGCGCGATGGGCGGGGAGGACGAGATCGTGCGAATCGCCAGGCGCCTGGACAAGATGGTGGCCAAGAAGAACGCGGTGAGTGGCGGCGGCCGGGCCCCCGCAGCCCGGGTGGGGTGAGGAGCCGCCCCGTGCCCCGGGCTCTGTCTGGCGGCCGCGGCTCCCCATTCTCCGCGGGGTCCCCTCCTCGCCGCCGTGCTGTAGGGACCCCCCGCCTCTCCCTCGGTGCCCGCTGTGAGGGTCCTCCCCTTCCCCAGCCCCCGTTTGGGGGCCTCTCTCTCAGTGCCGCCCCCGTCGTTGTCGGGGCTGGAGCAGAGGCTCCCCCCCGTCAGGGTGGGCATCCCTCCCCCAGACCTGCTCTCCTTCTCCCTTCGCCTTCCATTGCGGAGGCGTGGGATCCACCCACTCCCCGTAACTGGGGGTGCAGCTCCTTGTTTCCCCTATGGTGCTCTGGGACCCCCCCATCCCAGGCCTCATTCACTCCCTGCCCCACCTCTCAGCACCCTGGGGCTCTCCCTGTGCTGCCTGCAGGGTGTTCTCCTCCGGGGGAGCATCCTCGGTCCTGCTCACCTATTCCCTTGGGAGCCCTTGGGAAGGGGGATCCGCCCTGGGGGATCCTGAGGCTCCAGTGTGTCCTCAGGGAAAACCCCAGTGCTGATGGATTTGCCTCCTGCATCCCCATCCCATGCCAGCACCGCTTCTGCTCACTCGTGTGGCCACTGGAGTGTGGAGGGCTGGCCAGGCTGCACCCGGGGGGTCTCACAGGGTGAGCTGTGACCGGTGTCACTGCCTGGGGGGACAGTAGCCAGTATTTCCCTACTTAATGGGGGACGTCAGTGCTCGTGGGAGCACAAGCAGCGTCATGCAAGTGCTAAGGCAGGAAGCTGGCAGGGGGTTGTGACGGAGGGAGGCTGTACATCTGTGCCTGTGGGGTGGGGGAGAGGGATTCTGGGGCTGCGGTGGGTGGGGGGTGATGGGCGAGGAGGTGAAAGGATTAAAGGAGTGTGGTATTCCTGTGGTGGGATACTCAGTGCTGATGATATCACATGAAGGTTTGGATGCTGGACTGGCCCTGCCAGCCGTGGGTCGGGTGAGTGCTCTCACTTGTGTCACTGCTGTAACTACTCAGGGAAGTGTGTTTGGGCTAAAGCACAGCCTGGGATGTCTGTTCTTGGTGGCAGGCTTTCAGCTCCAGTGTTGAAATAGGAAAGGAGCAGCTTTGCAGAATTTGCTTCCAGCTTCTTTGGTGAAGAAGCAGCTTCTTACATGACGGCTATGCAGCGTTTCCTCCTGGCTGGCATTTGAGATGGTGCTGAACCCGCAGCGTGTTCGTTGTGTGTGGGCTAATCTGAGAACTCTTCCTGCAGGACGGTTTCCCGGAGTACCTGTTTGGTGCTCTAGTTTTTGAGTGGATCCTCATTTGCTGTGCCAAGCGGCCCCATTTCTGATAATGGAGACGGGAATCACTGGGCTGCTTTGTGTGTTCAGGGCTGGATGTAATGGAGTCTGTTGGAGGAGCGGAAAGGTGGGAAGCTGCCTGAGGGGGAAGTCAGTCCTTCTGGGTACGGGTAACGGTGTGGTTTGTGCTGGTGTGAGTTGCTTGTGTGCACGCTGAAAGCTTTGACTCTGCTTTGGTTTTGGCATCTGTTCTGTAGGGTGGATCGCAGCTGGATTGCTTCCTGGGATCAGTGGGAAATGGCCCTTCTGCACAGGGGGGACGGGATCTGAGGACAGGGCTGTCAGTGCAGGCGGCTTCGCTTCCCTTCACTCGTGGGCCATGCAGGCCTTGTGCTGCAACTGGGCTTGGAGTGGTCTGTGTTGTAAATGAGCTGCTGAATGTGAACACTGGAAGCCTTGTTTGAGGGAAGGGGGTTGGGAGGAAAGAGCCAGCTGAATGGAGACAGTCTGGAGTGAGATTAGTGACTACCACTAGCGACTCTGAGTGACTACCAATTTTAGGTATCTGCAGATTCCTGGTGAGATTTTTTCCTGGAGCTGGGTTCTGGGATGCAGAGATGGTATAAGGAAGCTTCACAGAACAGTTTTCAAGTGGCCAGCTCTTCAGCATCTCAGCTTGATGGCTTTGCTCCTGGTGTCAGCTCTTTTCCTGCACAGAGTTGGGTATTAATATGAAAACTGGGAAACAGCTACATGAAGTTTCATGCTGTAGAAACTTCTAGCTCTGGCTCTGAGCTTTAGGTGGGTGACCAAACTTCTTGCAGCTATGCTAAATTGTTATTGTGAGTTATTATCCTTTCTCAGGGCCTCAAAAATAGTGAGTTTGAGAGTAGGATTACTCCTGCCAGCCAAGTGGTTTGCTGAGGGGACAGTTGTGCTTCAGAGTGTGTTTCTCAGGTGTTAAAAATGTTCAACCTGCCAGGTAAGGGTAATAAACTAATACTGCAGTTGTACCATGCACCAGCAAAAGCCTGCAGCACTCCAGTCCTCTTTTCTTTCGCCCCTTCCAATAATTCAGCTGCTTTCAGATTGCAGGATGAACTGTCTTTCCAGAACAGCAATCCCAGCGGGAAGCTTTCTGATGTTTCAGGGAATGCTTGTTGGGGGATTTCCCTTTGAATTCTGCTTTCTGGGTCTGTTCCCAAGCTGTTGCATTTGTTTACTAAAAGCTGAGGCACTCATTCTGTTTCTCTTTTCCTCCCCAGGAAGGTGCAATGGATTTACTGAAAGAACTGAAGAGCATGCCCATGACTTTGGATTTGCTGCAGGTGAGTCTCACAGGTCGGGTGAAAAGCTGAAGTCTGCATCTGGATGAGTTCAACATGTTGTTTAAATAACAGATGTCCTCACACTTCTTACCTCAAGCAAAGCATCAAAAACATTAAATCCGATCAAATAGTGCTGAACTTGGGTTTTGGACTGACAGTTAAATAGCTCTGGGTCACCCTGTCCTGCCTGAAACCTGTGCAGAGGTAGTGAGACAGATATAGGTAACTGCTCAAATCTTGTTTTTAGACTGCAAAAAAGAGGAGATATTAGATAAAAGTAGCAAACAAAGGGCAGTCCTGGGAGAAGTTCAGATCTTTGTAATGGTAGTATTCAGGAGACACTGGGGAGGTGTGAAAAGAACTACAGTTTGGAGGTTAAGAGGCATCTTGTAGTTTTTCACTCTAAGCCTGAATGTCACTTAGAGGTGTGTAGGAGAGGCACTTGTGAGTGATTGGATGTTTCTTCTGATAGGCTAGAGAAGCTGGAGAGTGTCATCCCACTCTTCCAAAGTTGTAAGGATGGTAGAACCATTCTGAAATTCCTTGCAAACTCATATCTTGGTTATTGCTTTGACTTGGCCATGGGTATTTCAGATTTCAGGTAGAAACAAACAATGGATCTGTTCTGGAGTGATTGATTCGAGTGTTCTCTTTCAGTCCACCCGCATTGGGATGTCGGTAAATGCACTGAGGAAGCAGAGCACAGATGAAGAAGTGATATCGCTTGCCAAATCCCTCATCAAATCTTGGAAGAAACTTCTAGGTAAGGAAATCAGCATGTTCCTATCAGATTCAGCTTGTGAAGGAGCTTGCTTCAGTGGGAGGCTGGTTTTCTTGGAAGAACTTACCTACTGATCTGAATAAAACATTCTAGCAAATCAGCCTTTACAATTCCACCCTCGTGTCTTTCAAGTTTTGTGTCCTCTCATGCATCCCTCTGGATTTAGCTCCTGTTTAGCCAGCTCATCCTTGGAAGAGCATTGAGAGCTTCAGGACTATTAACATGTACCTGTCCATATAATAATTAGCAGCATTATTTGTAGAAACAGTATCTGTGCCCTGAACCCTCCGACCCCACTTAACACAGTGTGTGCTGTTAGCCTTGTGCAACAGTTTGGAAAGGGGAATGCTGAAATGCATTTTGGGTGATGGGTTGGAGAAGGCCCTTAGTTCACCACCTTGCAGATAAATTCACATGGACTGTTTCCAGCTGTGGAGGCTTTCACAGTGATGGGCTCCCTGTTTCTTGCTGGGCTGGATGAGCGTCACAGGCACTGTTTTCCTGTCCTGGCTGGACTGTCACGTCCACATTAGGCTGGGTGTGTATTAGGCTCAGACTGTTAACTTCTGTGTCAGACTTGTTCTACAGTGTGTGACAGTCCTCTCCAGGGTTGTGCTGCTGGCTTTCAGCAGCACTTGGGAATCAGGAGAAACTGCACTCCCAGAGGACCAGCCTGTACTGGCCCTTCGGGAGGTGTTGGCTGGAAATGCTGCTTTTAATGGTGCTCGAGAGAACTTGATCTAATCCCTGCTCAGCAGCCAGTGTGTCTTTGAAAGAAACTTTTGTGATGAGGCATGTCTTGTGAGGAGGCTTATCTCCCAGGCAGGGAAGGTGATTGCTCTCTAGTTTGTTGAGAAAAGCTTCTGTTTGAATTAGGTTCTACTTAGAGGCAAGAAAAGGATCTGTTGTAAAGTAGAGAAGGCCGTAAAGGCTTTCTTTCTACTGATTCTTTATGGAGAATAATAACTTGCCTTAGGCCAACTCTAGGTAGTGTGGAGACACTGATGAGTGTGTGCAGGGCTGTAGCACAAAGACCAGTTCTGAACTCATTCCTCTTCTTATGAATGTAGATGCTTCTGAAGAAAAAGGTGAGGAGAAAAAGAAAAGCCTGTCCTCGCCAACATCTTCCTCCAAGGAGACTGGTAACTCAAGAGACCAGAGGTAATATTTCCCTTTAACCAAAGATGACACTGTTACAGAATTTAAATTTTCTTAAGGCACCTTATTTTAATTTATTTTTAAGTGTCTGAGTTGGGAATTTTGTGTAGTGAAATTCCTGATCAGAGACACTGGAAGTGTTTCTTCTTCAGGATTGATCTGTGTGATGTTATCAATAAACTGTAATGCAGAAATATATATTTACAAAATACAGTAAGTATTGAATTTTTAAATTTTATTCACATCTTATTTTATGTTGTTTTTGTTTTTTTTTTACTCTTGGTTATATGTTGTTTTTCTCTATTAGTAAAGCATTCCTCTGTTCTTTATTCATCTTACATTTTTACATATTTTTGCTTATTTCTAACTTCAAACTCCTTAGAATGAAGATTATTTTTGAACATTTGCAGTCTCAAGTGATGGATGGGATTGATTGATACGTTACTATAGTAAAACTGCCATTTCTTTGTCCTTGACAAATCCCAGCAGAAGTCCCCTTTTCCTTGGAGGCTGATGTCCCCCCAGCTGGCAGGTCTCCTGCAGGCTTTTGCTCCTTGCCGTGCCTTGAATGCTGCATCCTGCTTCCACTGCCCGTGACTGCAGCTGCTGAGTGGAGACAGTGATCAAAGGGGAGGTGTAAAATGGGATTTAAAGCTTTATTCCAAAGACTTCTCTCAGCCTCGGATCCCAGGAAGGTGTGTGCTTCGTGGGTTTGGCTCTTAAGTGATTTAGCCAATTTCCCAAGTTTGACAGAAGATTTAGAATGCTCAGGCTACAGTCCTGCTGTTTTGTTCTGCAGGATGTTCCGTGTTTGCAGCCCTTGTTGGTCACTTTCTTGTCACTTTTTTTCCTTTTTGCTGAGCTCTCTCAGGGCTCGGCACTTCGGTAAGCCTTTGCAGCTCAACACAGAGCTGTTGATGGAGGAGGCTGCTGATGCTGAGCTCCATGAGTTTAATTGGCTGGTATCTTCTGTTATCTTGCTTCCATAAAATGGGAAAAAGGAGGTGCTGAGTACTGCAGTGAAAGCACTGGGGAGACTTCACGGCCAGAATGGAGTTCAGTGATGCAGTGCAGCACGGGAGTGAGGGCTCTCTAGATCTGTGTGGATCTGTGTATGATTTCACTCACAAATCCTGGCTCTGGGCACAGAGGCAAAGCCCCACTGCCTCCTTGCTTTGTCATGTATCGTGGGATGTGTGGAGTGGAGTTTTCTGGCTTGTGCTGCTCATGGTCCCCTGTGCCTTGATGTGCTGCAGATACTGCAGTTTTCTGTTTTGTTTTTTTTTAATCCTTGATGCTTTTTACATGTATTCAGCCTCCATCTTCTCAATGGCAAAACCCCCCCAGGCTGTGAAGGATGAACAGAAGCCAATGGATTAGAGTAGCATAGACCAGGAGCCCCAGCCAACTCCTGGTGTCAGTCTGTTGAGCCAGGCTCAATTTCCAGAGGCAGGAATGCTTATTCTCCAGTCCTGCAAAATAAACTACTGGTCCGCCTTAAAAAAATAGTAATTTATTAGCAGCAAAGAGTCTTTGTTCTTTGAAGCACAGGCTGTGATGGAGTCTGACTGGTTGCTCAGTGTGTGATAGCTGGTTCAGATGAGGCTGCAGTCAAGACACCAAAGAGAGATCAGCTTGTATTCAGATATTTCAGCCTCTTATTCTGATAGATTTTGGCCAGGCCTTCCTCTCCTGTTGGGGAGAAATACTTGAGCAGCTCTTGGCCTGAAACTTGCTTTCTGGAGCACAGATGTAGAAATCCCTCTGTAGTGACAGGAGGTATCACTGCAAGACCTGAAGGCTCTGAGCCAGCCAGCCTGGAGCTGGCACCTGTGAGTTTAGATGCTCCATTTCTCTAATCCAAAGCATATTCTGTTGTGCTGTAGAATTTCAGACCCTTAGAGCAGTACGTGTTAATGGGCTGTGTCTAGTGTTTCTGTCCCTGGCAGCAGGAGCTTTTTTTTTTCCAGGATTCTCTAAACTGCCTTTATTAGGAGGTTTTAGAACTGTGGCCTGAATGTAGCTTTTCTGTGGGATTTTCTTCCAGTGCAGCCCTGAGTTCTGCTTTCAGTCCCTGGCTGCTGCTTTGCCACCATTTTGTTCCAGCATGGCCTTTTTTTAATGTATAAACTTTTGTTGCCTGGATAGATTTACAAGCTCTTTCTCCTGTTTAACAGGAACAGTGTGAACCACAAGGATTTCCTGAAATAAGTCTTCTAGGTGTGTTTGAGCTCTATTTCCCAACTAGTCTATTTATAAACTAACCTCTAAACCTTAATAAATAATTTTATGTCTCTGGAATGGCTGAGAAGTCTGTTTCATCTAATTTGTGAGGGCTCAGCTCTCATCTCACGGCATGTATGACATGTCTGTATGTAGGCGAATATGTCCCTCCTCATCAGCTAACAGGAGTGGGATTACCATGCATCTTGACTAGCTTTTTTCTACCTCCAGAGAATAAAAATCTTAATGTTTAAGTTGATGGCATTTGCAGATAAAACCTTCCTGAAAATCAAGTATTACCCCTGCAAGTATTAGTTTGGAGACCTGGCTTTAAGGACTGCGTGTGGTGAAGGTCTAAGTTCACACTGAGTTCACGCACAGTGTTTTGCTCTGGGAGACCTTAGTCTGTTGACGAACAGACAAAATTTAAATCTGGAAGA
>JAYRBT010000054.1:7736822-7762257 GCA_036023395.1 Myiotriccus ornatus
GGACTGAGTCGAGCCGGAGTGGACGGAGCAGCCGGCAGAGGTCAGTGCCGGATCAGCCCACGGCAAAGCCGCCGTGAACTGTCACACCAATAAATAAACAAGGGTCCATTGGTGACACCCCAGCACCAGTTCAGCCCGGAGGCAGATTGTGGGATGGAGGTGCTGGGGCTGGGGGATGCTGGTGTCCCCTGTCCCCCCCTGCCCCTAGCCCCCAGGGGGGCTGGTGGCACAAGTGGAGAGCAACCATCAGCCAACTTCCCTCGGGCCCTTGAATTTTGGCGCCCGGCACTGACCACAGCCCTTCCTGCTTGCGACACCGTCCCTCGCTGCTCGCACAGGACTGACTGTGCAAACCTCTGTCCCGGCGTGGGCGGCTGGGGTGGGCAAAGCTGCAGGCATGTCCCTGCCTGTGCCACCCCCAGGGCTCGCTGCCTGCTGTGCCTGAGCCCCAGTGTGGCTGCCACCCGGCACTGCTTGCTCTGGGAATGGGATACAGGATGCCACCTCCCTAGGATTCTGTCCCATTTCTGCTCACAGGCTCTTGCAGAGATGGAGGAGAGACACAGGGAAGGGACACTCTGCCCATGGCCAAATGCCACTGAGCCCAGGGCAGTGTCCAGGAAGGAGATGCACAGGGTTCAGCTCTGGGGTTTGTTGCTCACAGCTCTCAATGGCCATAAAGCCCAAAGTGCTGGAACCATCAGCAATCTCTAAGCAAGCAGATGATGAGGATGAAGAGCAGGTGGGCTCTCCAAAATCTGGGCTATCCAGAGAATAAGGAGCTGTGAATCCTCAGCGAGGACAGGGGATGCAGCTGGAGGCAAGCAGCTGGTTACATCCTTGGCTTTGGGTAGTACTGGAAGGGCAGGGCTGGACGCTGCACCTGCTGCTCCAAGGCAGAGCTTCCCAGAGGGCTCACATGGACTAGGGCCATCCCTCCCTGGAGACCACCAGTGCAGCACCATTGGATCCCACTGCTGCTTTCTGCTCTGTGTATTCTAAAAGATTTCG
This sequence comes from Myiotriccus ornatus, assembly GCA_036023395.1. NCBI lineage: Eukaryota > Metazoa > Chordata > Aves > Passeriformes > Tyrannidae > Myiotriccus > Myiotriccus ornatus. The sequence goes on from JAYRBT010000054.1 coordinate 7,737,834, forward strand.
CTGATGGACAGGAGTCATGGTGCACTCAGGCTCAGCTCAGGCTCACCTGGCTCTGTGCTGGGGAGAGCCCCATGCCACGGTTCCACTGATGCCCATCTGCTTCAGGGCACCTGGAGTTTACACCTGTCTAACCACATGCCTGTTCTGCTCTCAGCTCCCAAGCCAACGAGCACACAAGTGGTCTGGAGGCTCAGCGAGTGGGGCCGGCTCCATCCCAGCTGCCCTCCTGCACCCACTGCCCTGCACCCACTGCCCATGGTGTGGGTGCTACAGCTGTACCACAGGGCTGCAGAGAATCCAGCAGTGGGGGCTGCCGTGGGACCCCATCTCACTCACACCTGGTTGCCTGCTCGGACAGGAGCCACGTCCAAGCACTTGCTGCTGCACAAAGCACAGACAAGCAGCAACACGCGTGCAATCCCTGCATCCCTGGAAATGTTCAAGGCCAGGTTGGACAGGGCTTGGAGCAACCTGGTCCAGTGCAAGGAGTCCCTGCTCACAGAACACGGTTGGAACTGGACGGTCTTTAAGATCCCTTCCAACTCAAGTCTTCCTATGATTCTGTGATCACCGCTGCCTACGGGATCCTTGAATTAAGGATGACAAGGTGGGTGGGTGATGCTCACTGGCCCCACAGGAGCCTGGGCTGGGGTGGGACGTACCATGAGCAGCTGCAGCAGCAGCACCAGCAGAAGCAGCAGGCGTTGGGGCGGTGGTTGCTGGCGGGTTGCACCGTTGTCGGAGAAGTCTCATGTCGGGACATCGGAAGGGGTGTCTCTGCGGACGCGGGTCCTGCGTACTGGAAGGCAGGAGGGCAGGGAGCAAGTGAGTGAGCTGTCCACAATCAGCCCCCACCACGTGCAAGCACACAGAGGTACATGGGGTACCCCTGTGCAGTGACTTGCTTTGACTCAGTTTTGGCCCCTGCTTGCCACCCCGGCCCCGGGTCAGTCACCCCTCACCTGCGTCCCAGCCTCATACACGGTGGACGGGGTCGGGTCGTGCTCCGGGGGCTGTTGTGCCACTCTCCGCTCCTCCCAGCCTGTGCGTGAGCCGTGCCCAGACCCCCCAGCTAATGTCCCTGCCGCCTCCTGGATGGAGCCTGCGGGGAGAGGAACCACGTTACTTCAGTGGAACCCCCAGCCTTGAGCGCTCAGGGGGCTGCTCCGTGCCAAGGAAGGTGGCGAGCTAGGGCAGGGCAGCAGGCAAAGCACAGGAAAAGGAAGCCAGAAGGAAAGTAGAAGAGGAAACACATCGGGAGATGCTTTGCCAGACCCCTGCCCTGCCTGGGATCCCCTCCCATGTTTTGGGGATGCTGTGGGGCTTGCTGCAGGCAGCAGTGGGCTGGGCAGGGTGTGGGGCTCAGTGCTGGCCTTGCACATCCCTGGTCGTGTTGTGGGGAAGTGTGGCTGGACCCCCTGGTGCCTTCAGGCACGAGATGGGGAAGTCGGAGCTGCTCCACGACATCATGTGAGTGGAAGGAAATGGGGTGGTGGTGGGGAGTTTTCACAGCTCCCAGTGCTAAACCAAACCTTATCCTATGCCCCCTGCCTGCACCACTGGCTCAGCCTGGAGCAGGGATGCTCCTGGGCAGGAGCAGCACCCACCTCTGCGTGGGCAGCGGTGAGGACATGGGCACAGCTGGCTCTGCCTCCCTGTGCCCTGCCAAGGGTGATGGGCAGCAATCCCAGTCTGTTCCCTGTCAGAAGGAAGGAATGGGAGCAGGGCCGACAGGCAGGCAGAGCCCCCAGACATCTCAGCCCCAGCATCCCCACTTTGAGCTGCCCCAGGTCTCACCACCTCAAGCCTGTGTCCTGCTGTGGACTCAGCAAGGGAACAGAGCCAGGGTGTGGGTCCCAGTTAGGGACAGAGCTGTCCCCAGAACCCCCACTGAGTCCCAGCAGTGTGGCCCTCCCTGTCCCAGCATGGCCATCACCCAGCAGCATTTTCCCGGGCCCTTGCAAACCCTCCCGCTGTCCCAGTGCTCCTGTAGGAACGAAAAAGGAGAGAGTCTGTGTTTCACTCCAATTGTCCCTATTTATAGCCCCGAGTGCTGGCAGGATGGCTGTGACCTTGTCGCCCAGTTCAGCAGCAGCTCTGCTCCCTCTCACACTCTGCTGCCCTCAGGTCCATTTAACTCCCCATTTTTTCCCTCTCCTTTGCTCCCCCTGGCCCAACCCTCTTCCACCCCTGGCACCCCCCTTCCTGCTGCCCACCCACATTCCACTGCTCACCCCATGGCACCCGGCGCTGCCAGGGGCTGCGGCACCAATGACAGCAACTGGTGTCGAGACTGTGGGAATGGGTCGAGCAGGAGGAAACCCTGAAGGCTGGGAAAACCCTGCTCCTTCCCAGCCCACCCTGGCTCCGCCATGGCCCTTGGGTGTGGAATGGGAGGACTGGGGATGACCAAGGGACAGGCACGTGAGAACAGCGTGTGGCTTTGCTCTGGGGGCACTCCCAGGTACTTCGCTTCACTCCGTGGCCAGAGCTGACCCGCAAGGAACTGAGCCAACACACCCTGGAGAGGCAGCAGGACCAGGCACCATCCCTCCATATGGAGCCTCCCCTCCCCATGCCAAAGGGTGCACTCAGCACCCTGCCAGGAGCAGGATAAGCCCGTCATGGATGCCGTGGCACGCACCCAGGGCCACCTCGACTGTGTGGGCTGCGCCACAGGGAACAGGGAGGAGGGAGCTGTGGGCCTTCAAAGGAACTCTGTCCCATGGCACCAAGAGGTGATGCTGGTGTGATCCTTGCTGGCACCAAAAGGCAACACCAGCACATCTGGACTGGCACCAAAGGGCAATGCCAGCACATTCTGACTGGCACTGAAGGGCACTGGCATCACGCTCCAGATTTGCAGGAATGGTTTCCCAGCACTGTCTGTGCCCCCCTTGACACTCCCAACACACCCCACCTCACCACGCTGGCGGGGACTGTGTGCCATGGGACTGTTACCAGCTGCCCCGGTGCCAGACACCACCGTGGGGCTGCTGGGGCCAGCAGATAGGGAAGCCCTGGCGGGTGGCGGAGCCTGTGAGTGCCGGAGGGAAGGCGAGGGCATGCGCACGAGGCTGCAAAAAGAGGAAGGATGACAAAAAGGCGACTGTTTCCCCACAGAGAGAAGAAGGGACGCCCCAAAAGCCACCCTCACTGAGCTCCCCGAGGTCCCCATGAGCCTTGGAGTCTCAGTTTCCCTCAGCTGTGCCAACTCATGCACCTGGGACATGCCCATGAGTCTGGCACCATACTGTCCTCTCGCCAAATGCAGACAGGACCCCACCACACAATCAGACAAGACGAACCTTCCCCAAAATCGCTGTTAAAGGGAAACCTTCCACATGGCCTTGCCAAGGTGCCAGGACAGCTTTATCCCATGCACTTGCACACGAAGCACCCTGGGCCCGCTTACCCCAGGAAAAGCAGATGCAAAAATCAGCTGCAGTGGGAGCCGTGGCGTTGTGGTGCCCAGGCAGGCCACACCAAAGTGATGGCAAATACTGGCCTTGAGGATGATACTTCTCCACGCACCCCACATTCCCCAAGCTCCCTGGCCAGGGATGAAGCCCTGAGAAGCGCTTCATCCCCCTCCAGCCACCCCCACCTCTGCAGTGCAGGGCACAAACCAGTGCCCACCCGGGTGCAGGGGCACCCCCAGCACAGCCTGCACTGACCCCCGTGCTGGGAGGGCAGGGCGGTGTGGGGGGACCTGCATGCCATGTCCGTACCTGCAGCCTGGCCATCACGTGGTGGCGGCGGGTGCCAGCCAGGGCAACCCCGGCCAGCTCAGGGGGCGTGGGGCATCGCCAGGAGCGCCGGGTCTGTGGGCAGGGAGGTGGGGGAGAAAAGAAGAGAGAAAGAGAAAAGAAAAGCGGCCGAACACATCCTCTCACAGGAAAGGGAGTGGTAAGGGAAGTGGCAAACTCAACTGTAGAGTTCAGGCCTTTTTTGGGAAAGCCCCGGCCCAGCCCGGCTGCTCTCCTTGCTGCTCCATCACAGGGCCAGCAGCCCTGACGGGGCAGGAGTGGGGCACAGCGGGTCCCACCAGTGGCTGAGCCAGCCCAGTTTCTTGCTTCCAGGTCAGCCTCCTGCTTCCCAGCCCTTGGATGGATCTGGCGGCTGCCACAGGCACGAGGGCTCCCCAGCCAGGACTGGCACTGACAGCGGCATCTCAGAGATAACCCGGGCACGCTGGTGCTGGAACAACCCCAAGACCGAGGAAGCAGCTCTGCCAAGGAGAGACTGGCAGGATATGTCCCCAGGGTGGACATGAGCAGGTTCTCGGTGACCAGCCGAGGCTACTTCAAAGCAACAGTGCTTCCCACCAGTGTCCCTGGTGTCTTGGGCGCTGCCCGTGGGGCACAGACACCGGCAGCGAGGTGGGCAGTGAGGGAAAGGGCCTGTGCCCGAGGGTGGGCTGAGTCAGAGTGGCCGGCAGTGTCTCCTGGCAGCCTCGTCCCTGTGAGGTGGGATGTGCCAGCCCGCCGCACAGAGCGCAGCCCTGCTCCCTCCGCCAAGAGTGACTCACAAACAAAGTTGTTTGGTTTTTTTTCCTCTTCAGGAAAAAAAAAACCAAAACAACACAGAAACAGAAGAGAGAGAAATCAGATGCCCAACCTCCGTTTTTCTTGATTAAATTCACCCTCGGCATTGCTGTGGGCGGAGGAAGCTCCAGCCCCAGCACACACCAGCGACCAACACCCCTTGTGGTCCCTGCTGGCGGCTGCCCCTCACTCCCACGGTCTCACCGCAGGTGGGAAAGGGGAGAAAACGGGAGAAAGAGGAAGGGGAACGACAATACCTCTCACGCGCTCCCCTGGGGCTGTGGCATCTGCCCATTATCAGCTCGTCCCAGTGCTCTGTTAGACTCAGCCGCTTCCCTCCCTCACCTTCCCAGGGACTCGGGCTGTTATCTCCTCTCTTTCTAACCCTGCAAGCACTGGCACCCAAAACCCAAGGCGCCTGTGCTGCCGTTGTCCTCATCTGGACGTTTCCACCCCATCTGGATGAAAACGTCCAGATGGGGACAACGGCAGCATCTGGATGGAAACGTCCTCATCACCCCAAAGTCACCCTCTGCTTCAGCAGCTCCTTCCTCTGCCACCACCTCTCAGCCCTCGCTGCTGCCCACCTGGTGCTCCGGGGGCTCAGCTGGGCCTTGCTTCTCAGGGCACCTGAACCTCATTTATTTCATGGATGGTTTTCCAGGAATCTGTCTGCTGCTGCCAGGCAGGCTCCCCTCTGAGAGCTGGGGGATGCCAGAATGCAGCCACGCTCCCATGGGGAAGCCCCTGGCACCCCAAGCTCACTGGCACCAAGAGTATTTTTGTTCTTTGACCGTCTCTGGCCATTCCCCACCCCAGGAGGGGACCTTCCCTTCATATTTTATGGCTCAAAACTGGGATGGCAGCTTTGCTGCTCATCACAGACCCCCACAGGGATCATTTGGGTGGGGGTGATGTACAGACCCCCGGTGCTAGCAGGGACACCATCCCTGGCCAAGTCCCTGTCACAGGCCAGTGATGCCTCAGTGGGAAGCAGTGCCGGATCCAGCCCCTCTCCATGCCTCAGAGGAGCTGCAAACACCCATCACCTGCAAGACCAGCCACGCTGGATCAGCATGAGGAGAGCTTCGCCTCCCCAGCCGCCCGCGCGCTGCTGGATTCTCCAGTGTCTAATAAGGGCTCAGCCCAGCCTGAAGCTTCCCCACCCCCTCCCTGGCATTCTCCCAGGAGGTCCCAGCACCTCTGATCTCTGCCAAATTTGGCTGAAACCAGCCACCGAGTAACAACCAGAGGCGAGGCAGCCCAGCAGGCAGCCGGGGTGGGTGACAGGGGGCTGGCACCTCCTGGGACCCGTCACCCGGGGTCACCCCCGGGGTGACCACTGAGACACCGTTGCTGAGCCCCACAGCTGCCTCCCGCCCCCACAGCCTGTCCCAGCCACCTGCCAGCAGCACAGGAAGTTTTAGGAGTTATTTTTAGACCTCGTTTTCACCCCCCCCCCCCCTTTAGCAATCTACTCGAAAAAGATTAAAGAGGTTGAGGGCTTGAGCCCCCTGGATCTGCAGGATGGGGCTGGGCTGACCCCAGTACTACCAGGATGGAAGTGCCAGCGATCCCACCAGTGGCTGAGTTGGCTCCCTGGGTCTCGCTGGGATGAGGGGGTGGGTGATGCTCATGTGGATGCACCCTGCCGTGTCCTCACTGCCCTGCGAGCGCGTGGCACTGATAACACCGCAGATGTGCCCGCGCACGGGGTGGAGGCGGCAGCAGCCAGTGGATGCCTTTGGAGAGATCCTCTGCCCTGCAGTGATTTTTCTGCCATTCCCAGGGACTGGGAAGGCAGGTCCTGCCAATGGGAACTGCGAGACGCTGCAGTGTGTCCCAACACCTCCCTGGTCTTTTGCACCGTGAGGGTTGACTGCCCCACGGGCACCTCTCCTGCCAGGATGATGTCCTTCTCCAGACCAACCACATCCTCTGCTCCCAGTGTACTTCTGCTCAATCATCCTCCAAGCCAAATCCCACCATGAGCCCTCCAAGAAGGACCACATGAGCCTCTCCAGCACCTGCTGGGAAGAGAACAGACCCGTGGCTCTGTCCTGGCACAGCAGCTGCTGGGTGGCACAACGAGCACAGTGCTGCCAGCACCCACACCCTGACCCCAACTTTGGCAGTGAAACAGAGTTGATTATTTTATAGCATAAAAATAGCACCCGCCCCAATCAGCTGGATGGTTTAATAAGGCAAGCCTGCAAGCCCTGACAACTGTGTTTCTATTAGTAGAGGTATTGTGGCGTTAAGGCAGACGCCTGTTCCACCTTCGGAAATGATCCATGGGAAAGGAGGAGAGAAATCAGTGATCAATACTCAGCAGGGGATAAACAGTTCGGATGAAGCCTGGTGGCTGATGGGAGGGAAGAGGAGAGGAAAGGGAGGGATACAGCATTGGCATAGCTGGGGTGAGAGCTGAGCTGGGCGGGTGGTGGGGTGCTCTCTGTCGATGGGGTGCTGCCAGACCAGGACCTGCTCGTTCCTATCCCAGCACATGCCAGTGTGGGCAGCATCACGACCCCCTGGAATCATGGGACAGTGGTAATCTGGGGGATGAGGGTGCTAGGAGGGGTGCTAGGATGACTGAGGATACTATGAGGAATTGCACCTTTCAAGGAAACAAGGAACCAGACGGAGAATCAAGGTGGAATTGGGATGAAAAGGAGGGACACAGGGAAATGCTGAACCAAAGAGCTCACTTACCATGGCTCCCAGACCTCCCAGTGCAACTGATTTTCCCCCCAAGCCCCAGCATGAGACCAAATCCCGCCGGCTGCATCCAGAGCCCTGCATGGGAGGCACCATCTGGGCATGAGGTGGCTTGGGAGCGTGTGCTGGCACAGGCAGGAGGTGGGTCTGACCACGCCAAGGACAGGTCTGGCCCTGCTCTCCAGCCACACTCCCTGCCCAAAGTGTGGCCCTGCGCGGCATTGATGTGGTCAGGGCAGGGCTGAGACCAGCAGCTGGCTCATCCAGCAGTGGGACCGGCCAGGCTGGGGTCACACCAGCAGGACAGCTGGGGACAAGGGGCAGCATCTCTCAAATGCTGCACCCCAGGGCATTTGCCCACCATGGTTTATTCGCCTGGGCAGCTGTGGGTGCTGCTGCCTTCTGAGGTCTGGCTTCAGGCAGATGTCACTCCTCACTGGTGAGTGCCTAGGCCCAGCCCCAGTGCCACCACGGGTCCCTGGACCAGAGCTTGCAGAGCTGAGCTTTCACTTGCACCAGTAAAACTTCCTCCCACATCAGACTTTGGTCCCATGTTAAAACAGTGGGGGACTGCAGAATGAGCCTCCCAGGAGACCATCCTGCAGGCAATTACCCAGGGCAACACCAGGGGATCCAGTGACCTGATGCCCTGTCCAAGTTCTGGAGCATCCCAAGGGTCACAAGTGACCCCTGTGCTGTGATCACAGTGCCAGGACAGCAGTGAGGCTCTGCCCTGCCCCGGCTGTGACAAGGAACAGGGAGCACTGTCAGCAATTCGTGCCCTCCGAGACCGGCTGCCCCGGTTCTTTAAACCCCAACCAAAGGGGAAGAATGATGGCAGGGCTCAGCTCCGTCACCCCGGGGAGGAGCTGGCAGAGTGGGGAGGAAGGAAGCACTGTCACCCTGTGTGGCCTCATGTCACAGAGGTGGCCCCTGGCCCTGGGGCAGTGCCAGGCAGTGCAGCTGCTGCATCCCACTGCTGCCAGACAGAGCAGCAGAAAACGGCTGGGGTGCAGGAGCCCGGCCATGGTAGATGCCCATTGCAGGCATTCTGGGCTCAGAGGGAAGGAATGGGCCTTGCAGGGGATGCCAGTGAGAGATGCCCTTCCCCGAGCCCCGGGGATGCTGCAGAGCTTGAGTACTGTCAGAGGACATGCACTGCTACCACAGCAACACATTTCCCTGGCCCCAAATCCCGTTTGCCAGCTCTCTCCTTGTGGGGAAACCCACACCAGGTGCTCAGGCAGGGTCTTTCCTTGTTTTTTTGTCATCTTTTCCAGGCTAGCGTGAAGCTTTCCTTTCCTTTTCCGGGACTCCTGCCCGCTAATGCCAATATGCACCTGTTTGCTCTCCTCCTGCCCTTTGCCCTGAAACACTGCTTGGGCATTCACCTTCTTGCCAGAGGAAACTAAAGCCCTGGTTGGGTTCAAGCCTGCAGGAGTGTGGGGGGGAACTGGAAAACCCAAGCCCTCACCCTAAACCCCTTTGCTGACCCTCTCTAAACAGAACCAGCAGTACCTCCAGCTTTGGGAGAAGGCTGCCAGTGCACCCACAGCCTGTCCCCTGCACCCAGAGCCATGGCCATGCACAGGGATGCCAGGGGCTCTGATCCCCCTGTGCCCACCCTGTTGCTGCCCGAGCCTCCACAGTGTTTCTGCCTTCAGAGCAGGCAAGTGCTGACAAGCGAGTCTGGAGTGTGGCAAACCTGGGCCCCCAAACCCAGCAGGTCTCCACAGCTGGAGTTAAGAGCCCTCAAAAGGTCAACCAAGGCTGTTTCCAAGTGGTTAGAAAACTGGAAGGGTGGCTTGCTCTAAAATTCAACCATACATTTTCCTGCTGTCAGGAAACCCCCTTTTTTCCATGTCTAAGATGAATGGTAAAGCTGAACCCCAAAGGACTTTGTTGTTGTTTTCATTGCTGCTCCACCCTCCCCCTGGTTAAATGTCTGCTTCCATGAAATGGCCAAGGGCAGGAGCTTTTGCAGGATGGGTGAGTGGCAGAGTTGCTCCCAGGCCTCTCCTGGTACACTAATCTGGGATGGCTGAGGTCACACGGACTTGGAGGAGCCGATGGGGTGGGCTGGGGCATCACCTTCCATGCCCACCACAATGGCTGGGGAGGGGGAAAAATCACAGGCAGGAGGTTTTGTTACTGGTCCCCCTTGAAGAAGGAACCCAGTGGATTTCCAGCCAAAAATAACAGAAATAACATAATTCTCCACGCTCCCAGGGAGTGCTTTCGCAGAAGGGTGAAAGGTCGATCAGAACTCCAGGGTTGCTGCCTTGTTTTACATGGCAATCAGGATCCAGACGGAGCCAGGATTCTGCCTTCACTGTAGTTTTACCCCAAAGACACCAGTTCCTGTGTCCCCAGGTCCCAGCAGCTCCCAGGCAGGGTGGGCAGTGCCCAGGGAACTCACCCCATGCCTCGTGGATCAGCACAGCCAATGCCTCCTACAGAGCATGCACAGCTGGATTTAAGATGTTCTATCCCAGTGAAAAGTTATGGATGTCCTCAAACCTGTGGGTGCAGAGGGGAGAGCCAGCCGGTGGGGTTATTGGAGTTACCATCATGCTGTTGGATGGCAAGTGAGGATTCAGGGCTTTCTGCAGGTCACCCCTGCTGTGCTACACGGGGCAGCCTGTGGAGAAGCAGCTGGGGAAGGAGATGGGCTGGCTGAGCCCAACATTGATGGGAATGAGCTGAAGGAGGCTTGTGTGGCGCTGGACTGGGACGGTGTGAATAGGGAGATGCCTGTGGGGCTGGATGCCTGTTCCCTGAGCCTCCAGAGCAGGGACAGTGATGGTACCTCAGAGCTGCTTCCCAGTCTGTGATAGGGTGCTTGGAGTCCCTGCAAGTTCAGTGCTTTCCCTTCTCACACCACAGAAAATGTCAGACACTCTTCACCTATCTTGTACTCCCTACAGGCAAAACCCATGTTGTAACACGTTGGGGGATGCAAATAACAACTGAGAAGGTCCAAGATCTTTTCCTCTCCCCAGAATAGGAGATAGCTATGAAATAGTGTATATAAACACCTGACTTCGTATCTCCCCCTCTCTGAACAGCTTCTGTAAAGGAAATGCAGAGAGATGTGCAGATGAATAGGGAACTTAGCAATAGGAAGTCTCGGCGAAGGCCGTGGGCACTGGATCACCCGGGATCTGCTGTTATTCCACACCAGAGCCCAGCATGCTGAACCCTGAGAGCATGTGGCACGCCAGCAGTGATACCTGCTGGCCTTGCTCTGCCCTGGCCACTCTGCTTTTTTTTTGGGGTGCTCAGGCATGGCCAGGGAGGTGGTGCAGGAACCGATCCAAGGAGCAGGAGCAGCTGGAGGGGAAAGGTAGGGTGGACTGTAGGATGGCTCAGGAGTGGCACCAGCACCAAGCGTGGCTCTTACCTCCTCTTCAGCTGACTTTCCAAAATCATTTTATCCAGAGGACAAAAATTTGGAAAAAAGGAGGAAAAGCCACACCAGCTCAAGCTCACACTCTGCAGAGGTTGAGGAATGACACAGTTGTTGCTTTGCCACTGTGGACCTGTTGCTCACAAGGAGGAGCCCTGAGCACTGAACTCACCCACACCCTTCATACCAGCCCAGCTGAAACTTGATGCTGGAGCCCAAGACCAGCCTAAAATTGAGACTAGAACCAAAGCTCAGCAAAGATGGGAGAGGATGCACTTCCAGAGGCGGCTGGAATGTGCTGCTCCAGCACCTTGGGCAGACTCAGCACTAACTACCCTACCAAGGTATTTTTCTCCCTTACCCTCTCCAGGTTTGAGTCGAATTATCCGATTATCTGCCTTCCGTTCCTTCTTTTTTTAGTAACAATATCAAGACGGGCCCGTACCCTGATTGAGTTGTATTCCTGTCACTAAACTCCTGCTTCTCCACTATAATCCTGCGAGGTGGAGTTTGTTTAATTGCTGAAGAACATGACTGTATTTTGATTAGTGGCTTGAGTCATTTGTGGGGAAGGGCTGACGCGGAGCAGCTAAAATCCTTGTAGGGAAATCTGATGTGGCGCTCTCCCTTGGGAGATACTCTGAAATATGTGCCCACTGGGGCGACCCATTTTCCCAAAGAAAACCATATCCAACAGGCCAGCAAGTGCCACGGCTTCGCTCATCCAGTGTGACATGGGATGAGTGTGTCTATTGACAGGGATGGAGATGCATCCAGAGGGGAATGAACTCCCCTCGAAGCAGGGGAATCCCTCCCACTCGCTTAACACTTTTTGTTTAGTTTCTTAAATAAGGCCATGGATCTGTGCCAGAGCAGCCTCATGGAAGCGGCGGGGAGAGGGAGCTTCCCGAGGGAACCTCTCCGTGCCCAGGGACGCACGCACAGCGATCCACAGGCGGAGCAGCTCCGGTGGCCGCGCCCGGACCTCTCCATCCCTCGGCCGCGGGAACACGGCGCCAAGTCGTGGCATCCCACGACACTGCCCACGTGATGGGCTCGTGTTGGGTGATGGTTGCATGTCACGCCCCAGCGGGGGACAGCCGTGTCCCGGGCACCACCGAGGCAGGTCCCTCTGGTCAACTCTTGGTTGTGCCACTGCTGGAGGACACTTCGGGGACCCGAGCTCATGCCTGCCCTGACCTCAGCCAACCTCTCCGAGCCCCGGTGCTCCCCGAGCCCTGGACGGCCAGGTCAGGGCTCCCCATCGCCCCGACGAGGCTCAGCACCCTCTGCACGGGCGCACGGTGAGCTGCACGGGCAGGGAACCTGCCTGGCCATCCCTGCGTGGATGCTCCGGCGCCGCCCTGGCACCCACCTGTGGGTGCAGGAGAGCCGGGGAGGCCTCGGGGGGGGATCCTCCCTGCAACCTCCGCCCCGGGCTGGGCAAACCCCGGTGCAGCCGGCCCTGCGGCTGGAGGGTGCCCCCCTCCTTCCCCCTCTCCATCCTCCTCCTCCTGGCAGGAGCCCTGCCCTCCCCCGGGGGGATGCGGCGGGGAGTGCCCGCTCCCTGCTCGGAGCTCGGGGTCCCCCCGCCCCGCCGGCCGGTCCCCACGGAGCATCCCCCCGCCCCAGCGCTCGCACACGGGGCCGGTGACAGGCAGCAGCCGGACACACGGACGCACGGACAGACAGACACACACACAGGCAGGGCTCTCCATCCTCCGCGGGGCTCCGTGCGTGTTGGGGGGTGGCGGGTGGGGGAAGCCGAGCAGGAGGAGGGAGGATGCCCGGGGCGCGGGGCGGGGGGGGGGGGGAGCGCTCAAAGAACGAGGGGGTGGGCAAAGCGGGGTCCGCCGGGGGAGCGAGGCTGGGCTGGGCACCGGGCGAGGGAAGGGGCGATGGGCGCGCGTGTGTGTGTGTCTGTGTGTGTGTGTCCCCCTCCTCCTCCCCCCGCCCCATCGGCGGCATCCCCGGTCCGGGGCGCGGGGTACTCACGGGCCGGGCATCCGCGCCGCCGCCGCCGCCCCCGGGCGCCGCCGCTGCGCTGCCGCCGGGCTGGGCACCGGAGGGAGAGGGAGCGGCAGCGGGAGCGGAGCGGCGGCGGCGCCGGCACTGCGCAGGCTCCGGCCCGGCCCCGCCGGCCACTTCCGAAAGCGATTGCAGCCCTGGCACTTCCTCGCGGCACACGCAGCGCACACACACGCGAGGGAGACACACACACACGATCCCACACCCACACCACGCACAGCCACGGTGCCCGCATGGGCAGCCAGCACCAGCCTCAGTTACCCACTGCTGTCACCCATCATGTGTACTGGTACCCAGTACCAGCGCCGTGTACCCAGCAGTCGCACCAGCACGCAGTGTCAAATACTGGAACTCAGGACCAGCATCGCATACCCAGTCCTAGTAGCCATACCAGCACCGTGCACCCGGTCCTGGCACCCAGTAACAGCCCCCGGTGCTCACACCCGGCACCAGCAACAGGCACCAACATCATGCACCCAATACTGGCCCCCTGCATCAGCACCCAGTACCGAATATCGGCACCCAGCACCAGGCACCAACATCATGCAGCCAATACTGTCACCCTACACCAGCACTGGGGGTCCCCTCTGCCCCTGTGGGGTGCTCACCCATCCTCGGGATGTGGGGAAGGGCTGCCTGTGCAGCTGCCCCCAAACCTCTTCCCACCTAAGGATCCCTGCCCAGGAACAGTTTTACCTATATCAGTGGTTTCTCAGTTGTTGTTTTTTTTTTTTCCTCAAAAGGGGTGATTATACATCACTAAAAATAAAGGGCGATACAACTTTGGGAGAGGAAGGAGGCATAAAAATTTCATGATCTTGCCAGCCAGGGAAATTATCCCACTTTATTATTTAAAACTTCATTAAAAACCATTTCCCTGGGAGAGACAATGATCAAACCACCGTCTATTTCAATCCTCGAGACGTGCACTCTGCGACGTGGGGAAGGTGTTTAAAATAGGCCCCCAATGTGACTGCTGTGCTGAAAACACCACCCCAGCCCTCACCCATGCAATCAGTGTCTCAGAGCTGAGCCCTGCTACCTCTGCACAGCAGGGTTGGGCAGACCCGATGTTGCCTCCCACATTTTCAACCTGCCCAGTCCAATTCTCCAGATTTTCCTCTTTTCACCCAGCCAGCTCACTGCAGCGGGATCTACACGGCTTTCACCCAGGGAGGGCCTGCCCAAGGACCTCTGTGGACAAAGCAGGGTCCTTCCTCTGATTGCAACTTCTCGAAAGCTTCAGAGCAGCTCCAGTGTGGAGTTGTGACTGCCAGTCTGCCCCCTCCTGCTGTGTGACCGGGCCACCAGCTCTCCTGATTTTCTTTAGCGACTCATTTAACTGGAAGCTCACAAATGCCCATAAAGGCTCCCAGGCCTTCAGGAACTGCTTTGTAGTTGTGTGCTTGAGATTTTTAGAAATCCTCATGGACATTTGCCCCATTCCTGGAAGTGTTCAAGGCCAGGTTGGGCGGGGCTTGGAGCAACCTGGTCTAATGGAAGGTGTCCCATGGCAGGGGGTTGGAAAGAGATGAGTTGGAAAGAGAAGAGGTGCCTTCCAACACAAACCATTCTAGGGTTCCAGGATTTTATGATTAGGGCTTGTGGTTCCTTGTGATTCTCCATCCAGTCTGTTCCTTCAGATGATGAAAAGAAATCATATTTTTTTCTTTAAAAAAGAGAAAAAACAACAAAGAAGTGTGGATTGAGAACAAATGCTTGGCGCTCCCAAACCACCTGCTATCAGTGAACAGCCAGGGTCGCAGCACTGGGTGCTCAGGGTGCGGCAGCTCGGCCTCTCGTCTTTTCTAGCAGCTGAAAATGATCCGATCAATAGCGAGAACACTTCTCCTGGTCTGGAAAGCTGCTTTCCCCCCCCCTCCGCTCCAGCCTGAGGCGAGAGCAGGAGCTCCCGGGAAGAACGGGCAGCATCCCGCCGCGCCCGGAGGCACCGGCGGAGAGATCGGCAGCCTGGGTCGAGCCGTGTCTATGCTGGAAGGTGGCAGTCGGGGGGCGGAGGGCTGCCCGGAACCCCCCTTCCCCTTCTCCTCCCCCGCGTCGTTACCGCACCCGTTCCCCACCGGGCCCGTCCCGCCGGTCCCAGCCCCGCGCCCGCCGCTGCAGTAGCGGGACCTTCCCGCAGGTGCCGCCCGACTCCGCCGGGAGCGCGGCCGGCGGCGGCCCGGGGGGGTCTCGGGGGGAGCGGGCTGTTCGGGGATCCCCTGCGGTTCGGGGGTCCCCGCCGGTTCGGGGGTTCTCCCCCACGCCGGTCCCGGGGAGCCGGGAGCGGACCCACCGCGGAGCGGAGCAGCTCCGGCTCAGGAGCGCGGGGCGGCCGCGCATCATCCCGGGAGCTGCGGCCGCGTTCCTCGGGTACCCGACGGGCACATCCGAAGCGAGATCGCCGGTCTTGACAGCAGGAACTCTGTGGGCTCTCCGTTGAAGTTTTCCCTATTTTTCTGATGGTGTTGCTGGGTGGGCTCAGACCTGGCCAGCAGGACCAGGACAGTGACTGACCCCCTGTGCTGGGCATTGCTGGGGCCACACCTCATATCCTGTGTTCAGTTTTGAGCTCCTGATGAAACGAATGCCGCTGAGGTGCTGGAGTGTGTCCAGAGAAAGGGAAGGGGCTGGAGCACAAGTCTGATAAGGAGCAGTTGAGGGAGCTGGGGGTGCTCAGCCTGGAGAAAAGGAGGCTCAGAGAGGACCTTCTCACTCTGTGCCAGGCTCTGAAAGGAGACTGGACCTGGGTGGGGGTTGATCTCTTCTCCCAGGTGACAAGTGGCAGGACCAGAGGAAATAACCTCAAGTTGCAAGAGGGGAGGTTTAGGTTGGATATTAGGGAAAATTTCTTCACAGAAAGGGTTGTCTAGCATTGGAACAGGCTGCCCAGGGCAGTGAAATCACCATCCCTGAAGGGATTTAAAAGATATGTAGATGTGGCACCTGGGGACGTGGTTTAGTGGTAGTCTTGGCTGTTCTGGGGTAAGGGTTGGACTCAGTGATCTTAGAGAACTTTTTCAATCCGAGCAATTCTGCTGCATTCTGATTCCATGATTCTAAGAAGGTGCTGGGTGAGCAGAGGTGAAGTCTGCCACAGGCAACAGCGAGCTGTGAGTACAGCACAACGCAAGCACCTGCTGAGCTTGTTTTTCTCTTCAAAGAGAAGAAGTCCAATAATTCTAGGCAGGATGCTCAGAAGCAGGAAGCCTCTTTTGATGAATGTCTGAAAGGAGTCAGCCTGTGTCAGGACTGAGATACACCAACAGATCTGAGAAGCACTATTTGATGGAGAAATCCTGTCAACAGTTGCTCAACCCCATCTCCAGAGTGTTCTGCAGTATCAGTCTGGCTGCAGCAGCAGAACGGGCTGATCCCTCCCAGGGTGTTCCCAGCTTGTGTGCTCCTTAAGAGGCCAGCAGGTGATGAAGCTGGAGGGATGAAGGCTGCAGAGATGCTTTGCTTTAGAAAAGCCTCTTTTTCCTATCGGCTATCTGGGCTTTTTGAGGCTTTCCAAGCAGCAGAGCATGTTTGGACTGGAGTAACCAAAGGAGATGTACCTGGGACTGGGCTCTGAGGAAGCAACAGTACGGGAGCTACTGTGGCCCAAGTGGGAGATCAAGGAGAAGCAGCCCCGTGCTGTCAGCCCACAGCTGAGATTGCAAACGTCGTGTTCATCCTGTCCCTGAATATGCACCTCCTGTCTGCTGAGGGCACATGAGGACACAGGGAGGTGATGCTCTTGTGTGTGCACAGGGGCTGGCACGTGTGGGTGCAGGAAGCAGAGCTGCTCTGGAGGCCAACCCTGCTCCGGGTCATAAATCCGCCCTGTGCACCACAGTCGTGGGGCTGCCTTTGCAGAAAGCCTGGTTTGAGCTGTGCAGTCCCATCGCAGCTAAGTTATCCCCTTTTGAGAAATACCTTTATAGGTGCCCTTTATAGCCTTTACTTACCCTTTTAAAGCCTCAAAGCTTCCTGGGGAGTGTCAGAGCCACATTTCCCATCCTGATCTCTACCGTAGTTATCAGGTGTGCTAAAACCTGCGTATCTCTCTGGCTCCCCATGGCTGCTCACATGCTGACTTAAGAGTCATTCTGGCTGGGGTTATGTTTTTTCCACAGGGGCCTGAAGTGCAAAGATTGTATCTCCTGTACTCAAGCTTGAAGATAAAGCAACAGCTTGACATTCTGGAGTGTTGCTCTCCACAGGTCATAGAGCAAAGTTTAAAAGAGGATTTTGCACTACCAGGAACAGCCCAGCTCCAAATTCTATCACATTTAGAAGAAAGAAGGTCAATTACTTTGATTTTCTAATATACTAGAGCTTATGCAATCACACTGTATATCAGCACACTCATATTATTCCAAATTCTTCTCTTTAAATTTTTTTTTTAACCCTTTGGCCAGTTTTATCAAAGCCCGACACTAGTTAGAGCTCAGTTCCTGCCATTAAGAACAGCTGGGCAAAGAATGACCTTGCCAGCGCTGCAACTGTGAGAAAAACCAACACATGCTGTCAGACCCTATTAGACAGCAGAGAATCCACATGGAGCTGACATTTGACCGGTGCCCAAACCGTGGGAAAAGCTTCAGTCAGTTTGTGCCCTCTCCGGCACCCAGGTCAGTCCCCCAGGAGATGCCAGCCTGCTGAAAGCCGGACTCTGCAAATTCTGCAGCTCCCAGAGCTGTTTGTTTGCTTTCCAGTGCCAAGCTGGGAGGGAGAAGGAGCTTAGCAGAAGTCTTGGCCAAAAGGACTAATGCTGGTCTTCCAAGATGGGTCTAAAGGCCCCCAGACCTGCCTGTGGTGGTGTAGAGATGCCCTCCTTGAAGGAATCAATGCAAATTATCAGCCCTGCCGTTGGATGGCACAAGCTGGTAGTGTCTTGGAGGGCACTAAAATCCTTATTATCACCATGGTTCTCACCTGAGCCTTTCAGTGAGCTGCAGACTTTCTCTCAAACTCTCATCAGTGTTTGAGAGGTGGCTGAACACTTGTTATGAAGTATGTCAGAAAAAAATTGGAAGATGACAGTAAGGGCAAAACTGAGGTGGCTGGTCTCCTCTGGTTACTTTTGGCTGAAATTAAGACAGGCAGAGGAGGCCTGGGCAGCTGTGCCCTTTCCCTGACCACAGGATGGACAATGGAAAAAGCTGGACCAAATCCAGTGTATTGCTGCTCCTGCAGGTGTGTGGGGAACTAGTGGAAAGTCTCCACTCTTTGGCTGCAGGGGGAAGGTGATTCTGATGATTAGAGATGGGAAGAGCATATCCGAGGGGAAGGTTTGAGAAGTCAAGTGTCTTTAATGAAAAGAAAATAATTTGCATTAGAGGGAAGATACTCTCAGCTGTATAATCTACCTCAAGAACTACATTATCCAGTTTTTATTCTGCTGGCATGAAGAACATCTCTCTGTTGCTTCCTCCTCTCTAAATCGTTTAGTACACAGAGTTCATTAGAAATCTGGTCTGTTGAATAGCAAAGTAATGAATCTTAGTGCTTTCCATTTCCTCTTTCTGAACTGGAAAGTGTTTTTCTCACACCATCTCAGTCTGGAGGGGTAATAACAAAACCACAACTTCTGTTGCAGTTCTTTGTTTGCAGGTGGATTCCTCTGTGGACACATGTAAACACCCGTGTACACGACCTGCTGACTACAAGACCACAGACAAAGAAAACAATGGTTATGACTTGTGTGAACAAATATCATCCTGATATTTACGTTTGAACACAGCAAGGTCCAGGGCTCGTTGTCAGGAAAAGTTGCTCATGACTTCGAGGTTTCTCAGTTGCGTGCTAAGCTGAGAACAGCTTCGACATGTAGAACAATGATTTTTGTATGTGGTTTTTGGTTTAACACCATGCAACCCTCATTTCTCATTGATTGGGTGACACTGAAATGGGTAAAGCTGTGATTACAGCCTGAATGACATGCATGCACTTCCAGAACAAACACAACTAAGTTGCAGGATTTATGTTTGCATCTTACATCAGTAAGATCCTGTGTGTGAGATGATGGAGTAAAGGAGAGCACGGTGCTGTGCTCTGAGGAAATGTTAGCTCAGATGAGAGTTCCCAAATTGTATCAGTTGGGAGATTTACTTCAGACGAGGGGAATGAAGACAAGAAGGAAGAATGCAGATGTTTTCTCACTTTCCCCTTGTCTTTGTGTAATGGATGTGAGGCAGAGGCATCCCTACACTTTTAAGATATTTTCCTTACAGAATTAAAGGAGTCAAAAATAAGAGCCTCCCCTCTGCCTTGCAATGCCTGGACCAGTGTGGGAAGAGTCGTTTCTGAAGGGAAAGGGTTTATTTTTCTCAGTCTTGAACAAATCTCGGCTTTCCCTGCTGTGAGAGCTGGAGGGGGAGGGGAGGGCTGTCGGGCTTGTGTGTGAGGATTCATTTCCTCCGGGTCACTGAGAACCATCAGATAAGGTAGCACTGGGGTTCAGCTGCCATGAGCCCATGCTAAAATTGAAACAGAGGCCCCACATGAAGTGCCCTGAGTGTTTTGGAGAGGCATCCCTGCCTTGCTGCTTGTAGCCAATCCCCCATTTGCTTCTTCTGCTGGAAATGGGTGTCAGGAGAGATCTGTGCCAGTCTGATCTGAACCCTGTTGGAGTAGAGACCCTCTTGCTGTTGTCCAAGGCCTGTCTTGGGGACGCACTTAAAAATATCCCTAAAAATTGACTGAGGCATCTCTTTGTGTGACACGCTCCTGGATAAGATGAAAGGAGCTGTTTGCTCCTTCCCTGCCCCTTTTCTCGCTGATACAGATACAAGCCATGCAGCTCTTCCTCTGCTTTGGCGAAGGGAGGGGCGGCTTCCTGTTTTTATAGAGAAATTAGATTGATCCAGGATGTCTTTGTGCTGCTGCTGGTCCTGATGCACGCAGAGGGGCTGACAGCGTAGGTGGGCTCCGGGAATTTTGCTTTGGCTTTCCTGCTCGTGCATTTGGCTCTCCTGACACTGCCCCATGGATGGAGCCTTGGGGTTGAGATGTATGGAAGGACACCCCTCTGACTGACCAGTGTGGGAGACTCCCAAGCACCACCAAAAAAGCCTTTCTTGCAAAAGCAGGGCCTGCATCTCCAGTGGCCCATTCCAGGGTGTTTGCAGGTTCCCGGAGCAGGAGCACAGCTCCATCCTGCTCAGACCATGGGACTGCCCCTCCCAGAGCAGGGCTGTATCTGGCATTAACATGCCAGGAATCTGCTCCAGGCGGGCAGGAACAAAGTGGAGAGACATGTTTACAACTGCTGGGGGGGAAGCACAGGCGGGGGAGCAGAAACAGCCCAGCGTAACAGTCTCACGGTCTAGCTGTCAAGGAATTGGTCTTGGATAAGGAGAAATGGAGAGCAAGCAGCAAATTGGCTTTGCTCAGTGCTTTGGCCACAATTAATAAGGAGGGTGTTGGGCAAAGGTACTGTATAATTAAGCTGGCTGATAGCAGAGTTCTGTCCAGAGCAGGAATGTGTTGTAGGCTGTCATGCTATAATTAGCAACGTTTTGTTGTAGTGCTTTTCCTTCACAAAATGCACTTGGGTAAAGTTGCCAGCTCCCCTCGGGGAGAGAGGCACCACGGCCTGAATCCTGTGTGGTGGAAGGGTCCGGGTCTGGCAGAGGCTGTAGGATGAGGCTTTTCCTCCAAAAAACACCCATCTGGGAGACAGAGTCCCTCTGCCTGGGGTGACCTGTGACATGGGTGATTTTGCCTGTGAGAAAGCTGGAGCATGGAGAGGTGAAGTGGCTTTCTAAGGTCACCAACTGAGTCATGGGTAAAGCCAGGAATAGAAGGCAGCAGTCAGGCTCCCAGCTGCTGTACCTATGGTTATTTCTGTTTATGCTCTTCACTTCTCTTGCCCATGGTTTACTGAGTGCATTCCAAGAGTACATTGCCTGCCAAACTTCCTCCCCTTTAAAACCAGAAATGGACAGATAAGATAGTAAAAGAAATCACTTTAAACTGCTGGTATGTGCACAAACATACCTGAACCCCGTCCAAGTTATCAGCCAGTTTTTTTTTTAATTCTCTTTTGGGGCAGGAGAAATGCCTCCAATCTCAAAGTGCCTATGGCAGTTTGCTGGCAGGATGTCAGATTTTGCCTGTCATCAAAAGGAGAAAAAATTTAAGAAGGAAAAAAAATAAAGAAACATGTTAGACATATCAAAACCCGGTCAAGTGACTCCACTATAAATCCCATGAAGGCAATGGGAGAATCGTGGCTCTGGGAATTGGAAGTTTAGACTGTAAACCAAAATAAAACTGAAACTCCAAATAAATGCTACATTCTCACCCAATAAATTTTCCCAGAATTCCTTATCTACTTCTCAGTGAAGGCCTTGAGACTTTCTTCCAAGGGCCCAAGGCCAGAGTATCTGGAAGGCCCTAAACCCGGGGGTAACTATTTCGCTCCTCCTTGTTCTTGGCCTAAGCAGAATTACACTGCTCTGTCAACTGGTGTTCTGAGGCAGCATAATTCAGGCAGTTAATTCAGGTGGCAGATCTGACGTGAAGTCAGACAGGTACATCAAATGGAATGTGTGTCCAGAAATGCTGTGCTGTGTCTGTCTCTCAGTCTGCTGTCCCAGAACAGGCACTGAGGAAAGGACTTGCCTACACTGTGACCTGAGCTTAACTCACTGACTGCCCTTAGTTGTGGATCAGTGGATGGGCTGCCCTTGCATCCCAGAGCAGAATTCTGTCAACTTCTTCATACTGCTTGACTCTGTCTCTCCTTTCTCCTCTGTTTTACTTTTTTTAATTTTTTTTTTTTTCATTTTGCCCTTTAAGTTCCTATTTCAATGCTTTTACTGCAGTCTTGTTTTATGGTTTTTTTCAGTCCCTGACTGAGAGGTGATGTACTGTGTGAGGCATGCAGAAGCTCCTGCTGCTGGCATGAGTCCCCTCCAAGAGCAGAGCGGTGTCTTGGTCCCCAGACTGTCATCTGAGCCTCAGGATATGTCCATGAACGTTCCTGACAGTGATCTGTGCCGTGGAAGTGGGAAGCTGCCTGATCTTTGACCAGGAGGGATTTAGCATGGTGTGGTTTTCTATGTTTCCTCTGGTCTATTTTGCTGGATTCTTCCCAACCTTCCCCGGGATCTTTGTGGAGGGATCAGAACTGGAATAATGTTGGTTTGGTCCCCAGATATGTTGTATACACAAGGTATCCATTTCGATGAGGTGACTTGCAGAGTGTCCCAGGCATAAAAAGCTGAGCTCTCCTCTTTGCCCTCGTGGTGATTCCCCAGTGTTAGAGCTGTTGAATAGTGTAAAAAAAAAAAGCTCTCCCTCCTCCTGCCGGCCCTGGCCCCGTGCACTGGGGTTCCAGGTCCTTTCACGGAAATTAACATTTACTTTAAGAACTAAAACAAACAAAACCCAAATAAATCCCCTCGCAAAATAAGATCAATAAAAACATAGCCAAGTGCTTTGTTTTGCTTAGAAGACGCATCTTTGTACATATCCACTTGTGTGTTGCCAAGTTTTGGAAATCAGCAAAGGCTGACATTGTTTACAGCAAATTAAAGACCCTCTGGAGACACTCTGTCTTGCTTTCCAGTGTAGCCTCGGGCAGAGGGGAGGGGGGCAGTTGGACAGTAGCATAGAAGAAACCCTGTTCCAGTGTTGCTAACTATAGCATTAATTTCAGAGTCATAAATAACTTCAGTACCATGGTTACAGCACTAGCCAAGTATGATATCATTTAGTTTAGGATTAGGGGAAAATATCTTCCTTGAGGCTGTGGGTTCTAAAATAAGCAACTTTTCCAGTGTGAGTTTTCTCCTAAAGACTACACAAACTCCAGCCCGTGGCCGTAAATTAGAAGGATTACTTTGGTAGAACTGACTGGATGAGAAGTGTCAGCAGGTAAAACAGCTCAGAGAGTAGATTCTTCCAAGTTTTCTGAGGGAATGGCAGCCTGGCACTCCATCAGCTTTCTTAGAAAACAGCACCTTCCGGGAATGAGAGCAAGCACAGTCCTTCCAACTCAAGTTCTGAAGTATGGAGCCACGGAGAAGAAGGTCCCTTCAGAAATCAGATGCCACTAATGAACATTATAAAGATGGATTGAGAGGTCAGCACTGACAGTTCCCATGGCTGCAAGGGTAACAATAGAGGAGCTGCACAAGCAAATGACAGCTCGTGTGCATCCGCTGGCCCGGTCGAGCAAACAGCTGGGATGTTTGCATTGCAAAATTTACACACAATTACACAAAATGTACACACAACATTTACATACAAATCTGCAGAACCTTGGGAGCGACAGTGAAAGGCTGTGAAATGCAAATATGTATTACATATAGTACAGCACTGCCATGGATTACAAAAAGGACTCAAATGGGATAAGGGTCTCTCATAACAAGGGAAAATTTTATGGAGGAACACTTTAAGCACAGCAAAAATGATAGGGGAAACCTGGCTCTAGGACTCCTGGGTACAAAATACTAGACTACACAACCCAAAGCACTGATCCCATTCAAAACTGTTCAAGAAGTTATGACATGAAGTCTGTACTGGTAGGCTTTATGCCAGATTAGATATTGTCTTTCTTCCTGCTGCCGGCATAGAGCCAGCACAAACGCCGTGTTATGGACTCTGGATAATTCAACAGAAACCTCTTTGTGTGCCCAGGCATGATCTGGATTGAATTTGCCCTGCTAAGTGATCCACTAGTGCTCAAACCTGGTATAAGGGACCAGAGAACTGTGGCACGACCTTCCATTTCAAATTTCCTTTCTTCTCTAGGGCAAGGAAAGAGAATTTTGCCCTAAACAAACACTTATAAAAATGTTTTCCCTCCTTTTAATGCCATTTCACAATATGGATTAGAGGGTGTCCCCCCATGAAATGCAGTGGATAAACTGAAGCGCACAGTGAAAAATGAAATGTACTTTTTATTTCTGCTCTCCCTGGTTCTAATCACGCAGAGAGCATCTGAAAGTGGCATTTCGGGATAGGTTGAACAAGTCTGACTGACACACCACATTCATTAGCCCTGTCTCTCACTGCTAACACCCTGATCCCTGCTGAGAGATCCTCTGATGGTTAACTTAGTCTCAGCTCCCGAGAGCAGACTCTCAGGTTTCAAGGTGATTTTGGGCTTCTGCAGCTCTGAGCAGCCTGACAACCCAGGCCGCTTTCTTTCGCTCTTTGTCTATGCTGAGCTTGGCTTCTGAAGTAACTGTTATCCATCATGAAGATGTGGGAGGCCAGCATGGTTTTCATTTTCTCAGCAGTGGGCTCGGCAAATACCACATACCTTGCCCTCTCTTGGGCTGTGTTGAACAGAGGGATGCTTTTGGTTCAGGAATAGTTCCCCTGTGTATGTGTGAGCCTCTCTGTCTTGAAGTCACCTTTATTGCAGCTGTGAGTAGCAAAGCAGCCTAAAGGAGAGAAAAGAAGGAAGATTACAGAATTATGTTTGTGTATGAGGACAGAGGTTTTTTGAGTTACCTGGTATTAATTACACGAAAAAATATAAAGGCCATCTGGCCGAGGGAGTGGCTAGAAGAGGTCAACTGACATTAGTACTAATTAAGGGTGCCAACAGCTTCTTTACTATGGCCAGTGAATAAAAATATTGCTGCCAGGCTCAGAAGATGCTCGTGGCTTTGACGCTGACCTGTCCTTTAACCCTCACAAACTCAAACCTTTGTAATTTCTTGTACTAAGCCCGTTTTCTCTGCCTGAACTGCAGGACATCTATTCACTG
>JAYRBT010000054.1:7762357-7869097 GCA_036023395.1 Myiotriccus ornatus
CTCACAAACTCAAACCTTTGTAATTTCTTGTACTAAGCCCGTTTTCTCTGCCTGAACTGCAGGACATCTATTCACTGGGATTTCTACCACCACTCTTAAAATGACCCAGTCCTACTTCATCAGGGTTATTTAGAGCTTCACTGTTCTGTTCGAATCCTCTGCTGTCAGGCAAAAGGGTCAGGCCTGGTCCACTTGAGCTATTTTGCAGGTAGTTGAGCTGCAATATGCCAAACAGCCTACTCCATGTTTGGGCTGGGGCCTGGCTAGTCCAAGGAGCACTATCTCCTGTGAGGAGAAACCATCTGCCAGAGCTGTGCATGCATCTCTGCTTGGAAGCTCCTGGAAGCTGTTCTCAAGTGTAGTTTAGAAATGTGCAGGCAATTATGTACCACTGCTGTTGTACTAAGATTGCCAGCTGTGGGGTCAGGTTGTCCCCTTTGTTTTCCAGTACTTACTATTTTTAGTGCAGGTTTCATGAGCCCAAAGGTCCTCTGGCTGTGCTCTGTAACAGCTTCAGAGAAGACAGATGGGGCATTACCGACACAGTGTACTTAGTCCCTGCCACTCATGAGAGTCAAAGTCCAACTCATTTGATTAAAGAACATTGTTTTCAAGTTCTGAGGAAACCTGTCTCTGGATGCAAGCAGAATATCTGCAGCAGAAACGTAACTTAACAGGGAATAATTTTGCCTACACAGTAAAACAGGAAGATTGTAAATGTTCAGGGATCACAGGGAAAGTCTGTCACGGCTCGTGTTTTGTTTCAGTAGCTCGGATCATGTCAGCCTGTCAAGTGCATCCTGAGAGATTCATAACCCTCCTCAATTCCAAGACAGGCTGAGACCTAAACCAAACTGAAATCTAAGGAAGGAATTGGGCAGGCAGGCTCTGGCCAGAGTAAGTCAGCACAGCTCCCCAGTGCAGAGCAGTGGGGAAGTCGGGCCAGGCAGCATTCCTGGAACTGTGGTTCAAGCTCAGTCCAAACGCTGAGGGGCCGTCCCAGCTGCAGTGTGAGCTGAGGGCATGAGTCAAAGCCACGAGAGGCTGCCATGACCTTGCCAAGTATAAAAAGCCCGGAGATGCTCTGTGCTGCCTTGCCTGTGCTGACTGCTTCTGGCTGAGAGCAACGGAGAAGGTACGAGCCACTGGCTACCAATTGCTCAGGAGACCAAGACAGCCCAACACATCTGTTGCTCAAAAAGCATTATATATGTTCTAACCTTTCACATACATTAACAGGCTGATCCTTGTAAGAGGCCTGGGAAGATCCCGAGTAGCGCAGTTCTCGTTTTACTGAGGCCACAAATGGTAATTAGCTGACTGAAGGTTGCAAACTCAGCACCCATATTAAAACTGGGAGTCAGGGAGTTCTTCCGCTCATCCCTTGCTGCTGCTGACATGTACCTGCAGCATTCATGGCAGCTGGGGAGCACTGGCCGGAATCCCAGCACTGGGAAGCCACAGCTCTTGCATAAAGCCCTATCACACAAACACAGGGGTCTCACATTCAGGATGTCATCATGACAGAGAAGCCCAGTCAGGCAGGGTTAGGCCAACAACTTCTGAAAACAGTCTGTGTAAAACAGAAACTACTGTTGAATTTAGCTTGTTGCTACTGAAACAGGTTCCTTGGAGTCTCTCCAGTATTCTAGAATAAACCCTGCAGTCTAGCTCCTGGTTTCAACCCTCAGTGTAAAACATAGCTGACTGCAGATTAACACAAGGTGACCAATGACTGCAGGTCAGAATTATACTCAAGGTGGATTAAACACAGATATTATGGCTCGAATGTGACGAAGGCGCTGCCAGAACTGAAAGACACAGGGAGAATTAATATAAACCCATGGAGGAAGTCTGAGAGCTGAGATTGTTTTCACCAAGCCATGTGAACCAAACCTGTCAAGTTCCACACGAAGAGCAGCCCGAGGCATAATCGTTTAGTTCTTAGAAACTGGAATTTGTAATAAATATGTGACACCCTGTGGTAACCAGAAACTATTATTATCACAGGAAATGCTTCTGGTCAGGAGGAACAAATGTGTTTGATCCCCATGGTGCAAACAAGTGTTTGAATTTGTCTGTCCTGCACAGATCCTCGGGTTTATTACATGGGCAATGTTCTTAATAACAAGAGAGACTGGGAAAATTGGTTTGACTCTAAGCAGACAAGCTGACAAGTCATGGAGAATAACATGTTCAGAGCAGAGGGATATTGTGGAGTGTAAGCAGTCTGCCTTTGCCTCAGCTGGGTTCTCCTTAGAGTGATCTGTACCCTGATGAATGTGACTAGAAGGAAGGTAAATAGATTTAATTTACATATTAATAGAAAAGGAGAAAGTTTGGAGGGTTTATAACACAACAATGGAAGGCAGGTGGCAGTTTGAGACTAAAAGAATCTGATTGAGTGAATAGGAGGTTAAATGTCTGCCAAAACTCAGTTTAAAGAGCTGCCAGAAGATGCCAGCTTAACTTAGGATCCATCAGAGCAGTATTAGAGTTGGGTCTTAAACACTGTCAGCAGTTTACATGCCTGTGGGAGGGAGTGATATCCCAACAACAGTGGGAGTGGTGCATCGTGCATGCAAATTGCTCTGAACACATTAGCTCTTCACCGTGGATTTTGGATGAAGATGGAAAAGAAATTAATTTCTTTTTGAAATAAAGCCCAAGATGTTTGTGGTTATTAAGATCAGTAAGTGATTTCAGTGAACAATTAGTTCCTGTGCACGAAATAAAAAATTTGGTGTGCTGTATCTCAGAAAATATATTTTGTTACAGAAATAGTGAATTTGGGGGCTTCTATGTTTTTTTTTCTTTAAAAATGAAACAAAACAACAAAAAAAGAGGGAAAGAACTGTTACTCTAGAGAAAAATACTCTGAATTCTAGGAAAAAAAGAAGAAAAACAAAAAAGAAAAAAAGAAAACCTGTTAGAAAAATGCTTTAAAGAGGAGGTTTGTAAGTAGATTTGAAAGAAAAGCTGCTAAAGACAGAAAAAGCCCTTCTATAAATGAGGCATCCTTTCATTTGTGCTGGTCTTACAAAACAACGCAGGAAATCACACAGGATGTGCTGACGGGAGGGAGGAAGTGGTTTTCAGGATGACACTGGAGGCTGCAAGTGGGATGCCAGACGTGTCAAATTCATATGAAGAACTGATGTTCTCTCCGATTAACATGCCCTGGACTGTTCCTGCCTTCTGTGCCTCAGGGGAGCAGCACAAACACTGGGATGAGCTCCGTTCGAGCCTCTGCAGCTCATGAGCGAGCGTGGCCGGACTGTCTCTGTCACCTCTTGCTTCAGGGTGGTGTTGTTACAAAACCTGTTCAGGAACTGAAACTTCTGAAGCCTTCCTGAGCTGCCTGGGGAAGGCCCCACCTTCTCTGAGCCCTGCTGAACCCGGGACACATCATGTGGGAAAGCAGGCAGGGCATGGGAAGGCCTTATTATAGAAACGGGGCAAAGTACTTGACTCCTGGAGAACTCGAGGCTGGCCCGGCCGTTTTCAAGTGGTCGCGGCAAACAAGATAATCCGTGTTTATTGAGGTCCTCGGCGGGTTATTTTCCTTTCACTCTTGATGTGGAGTACAGGTTCAAAGGCACCAGCACAATACCTTTGCCTCCACAGGCGGTGAGGGAGGTGGTTTCTCAGCAGACAGCCTTGCGTGAC
The DNA here is from genome assembly GCA_036023395.1 of Myiotriccus ornatus. Taxonomy (NCBI): domain Eukaryota; kingdom Metazoa; phylum Chordata; class Aves; order Passeriformes; family Tyrannidae; genus Myiotriccus; species Myiotriccus ornatus. The sequence goes on from JAYRBT010000054.1 coordinate 7,766,027, forward strand.
TGCTGCGATTGCGTGTGGGTCAGCGTAACTGCAGATGAAAACAGTTTCAGCTCTAGCTAGTCATTTGCTACAGATTTGAATGGCCTTCAAAATAACTGTGCACACAAATAATGAGTAGGGATGCACCTACAGAATTTGTGTACACATTTGTGTGTGTATATATATATATTTGGCATATTTTCAGTGAAGGTGCCTGTGTATTTCTGCATGGAGTCTCAGTCTGTGCTCCTTTTCCTGTACAGTTAAAGTAGCTCAGATTCTTTTCAGCTAATCTACACAGCTTTTAAACGGTTAAGTTCAGGTCAGCAGCTACGTGAAGCTGAAAAATCTTAAAATTTCTATCAGAGCCCTCAAATAAATCCAAACTAAGAGTAAAACAGTTATTCATAAGGCTTGCTCATAAACGGTTCATTATAATGTTATATGATGAGTCTATAACAAAATGCAGGCTCCCACCTCCACGTTGTTTGTTACTTGTGAGCAGAAATTCAGGACACTGACTCCACAGTATTTAGTTTAATCAGACCCAGTGCAGATCCAGCTGCCTGTTTTTCTGCCTTTAAATCTCCAAATGCAGGAATGCATCAATTCTGTCAATTCCTGCTGCAAAACTGACATATATTTTCCCACTGTTACCTAAGCATCAGAGGGATGAATATCAGAAGGGGAAAAAAAATCCCACCACTCATCTGTGTGGCTCAAAGGGTCCCGCCTTCAGTGGCACCTGCCCTGTGTGTCCTCAAGCACATGAAATGTGCTGTGTGCCTTTGCCTTCCAGGAAAAATGTGGCTTCGCTTCCTGACTCCTGTAGCAAAGCAAGAAACAGCTTTTTCATCGGCGAGAAAATATTCTGGACAGGACAAGTAGGAACAAATGTAGTCCCATTTTAAATTCGCGATTTATAAAACACAACTGAGTTCCAAGTACCCTGAAGAAAGAAGTACCCTTGCCTAATAAACAAGGTCCACCTGCTGCTTGGCTTTTTAGTTTCAAGGTTTCTCTTTGCTGCTGGAAGTGGCCTTTGTGAGGGTTACACTCTATAAATGGTTGCACAAAGAGGTTTAGTATTTGTCCAGTTTCCCAAGAGGAGGTCAGCCCCTGATATTTGTATGGTCCAAGGTAAAACAACACAGGTTTAGATGATGGTAGAAATGAGACAAGTGAGGTCCCTGGTCTACACCACTCTAATAAAAGAGTCCTGGGGCCAAGACTATCCCCACAGATGCCTTTCCTGAGCTACATCAATTCCCTGGCAGAAGAGCAGAGAGCAGGGATTGCTTCAGTGCACTGCACTCCCAGATGGAAAACGCTTTTGCAAATGAAGGAAAGATGGATTTCCTGCCAAACACTGTTTCCTAGGCTAGTGCAAAATACTTCCCAGGACATCCTGGATTGCTGCTGCTTCAGTGTGGATGCAGCCACACGTGTTTAACCCGAAGACAGGAAAGTCTCAGGCTGGAAACTTCTTGCAGGCAGCCTGCGAGGCTCTGGGTATTGCCCGGGTGTGTGGGAGCCCCGTGGCCTCACAGCCCGGCCGTGCAAGAGGCTCAGTGTTCAGAGGAGCTCAGCTGCCGTCTGCGCGCTCCCGTTAGCAGCCAGGCTTTGAGAACAGCTCAGCTCTTTAGAGACTGAGCTGTCGAAAATCTGGTCAGTTGTGTAACAAAAGGAGCTGCCACATGCTAATTCACAGCCACTGAGTCTCTAAGAAAAACCACTTAGCAGATCTGGACAAGGGCTGAAGCTGATAAGGAAAGAAATCATTAAACTGATAGAACTGGAGATCTCTTTTAGCCTTCCTCCATCTGTCTTTTGGCACCTGTCACTCACTGTTGTTTCTCTAACTCAGAACAGTGAGTTTGGGGAGCAGAGATTGTGTCTTCCTGCATCTTTTGCTTAAGGTTCTTTTAACATTTCATAATTACCAATAACACAAAGGGAATAAGGTATGAGAACTGCAGAAATCCAATTTTTGCGATGCTGCTCTTGGCAGCAAAAAGACCCTTCTAGTTCACAAATCCTTTATAGTGAGTACATCTCCTAAATAAAACATGATAAGACTCAAAAAAAAAAAAAAAAAATCAAAACCCAGGAAAGCTCTCTGGAAAACCTCTGTAACTAAAAAGCTGATGGAGCCAACCACAGGGATCCTCACAGGCCCAGCTGTTGACTCAGACAGTGCTAACTCTGCCTGAGAACAATTCCAAGAGCAGATGTTTTGGTTCAAACACCACGTTTCTCATGGACCCTGAAGAAACAGACCTTAAATATATTTATATAGACATAGATGTTTTACATTATCTTTTTTCTTTTTTTTTTTCTTTTCCCAAGGAAGGCCTGGAAGAAATCACAGATGGAGGAACACAGCTTGGTACCAAGTCATTGGGGAATTACCTTCTGAACCCTGATACCCCACAATTTATTGTCCTGGGAAAAGTCATCACAGGAACCTCTCCCTGCTGCCAGCATTGATCTGAAACTGTGTAACTGCAGGGTCTGTTGCCCACAGTTATCTAGATGATACATACTATCATAGAATCATAGAATCCCACACTGGTTTGGGTTAGAAGGGACCTCAAAGCTCATCTGACTCCAACCCCCTCTCATGGGCAGGGACACCTACTGGACCAGGTTGCTCCAAGCCCCGTCCAGCCTGGCCCTGAACACTTGAACAACTGAGATGGGTCACACATTTTATGTAAAACGAGACAAAACTCAGCTCATTTTTAGGGCCAGGAGTTGTTGCTCCTTTTGCAGTGTACTCAGGCTGGGCAGCACCAATCCTCACCACAGCGTGTCCCGTGGGGCTCCCCACACCCTGCCCTCCCCACACACACATTTGGGGGTTCCTTTGAGGTCTGGACACAATAACAGCAGCAGCACTTTCCTGGCCAGCCCATCGTGGCACAGGGTGGAGCAGGGCCCGTGCTGCCCCATTCCCAGAGGGCGTTTTCCATCAGGGTTATCCCTCCACTCCCCTCCTCACTCCCCCACTCCCCTTCATTGCTCCAGAGCAGTGCAATTTGCCCTCAGGGGCTTGGTGTCAGCTAAGCAGTTCACAGGTATCTTGTTTTCCCTTTTCATGTTACAGCTGGAAGCAAATGGCTTGTCTAGCACAATCATTACATTTTTTTAATGTTGTTTAAATGCTTTTTTTATGTCAGGAAAAGGTGTAGGGTAAACAGATACTAAGGCATGCTGCTTTATATACTTGTTTTGTTTTGGTTTTTTTAAAAATATATTATGAAGACAAATACTTTCAGGAACTCCATTTTTATTTCCCAGCATCTTTCATTTCTTTTAGCTGGGCATCATCATCCAAATAGGTATAATAAAACCATGGAAGAAAGCAAATGTGCAACAGGGCGCTTTACCTGAACAGATGTAAAATTGCACTCATTAAAGAAGCACATTTAGGCATAAAATGCAGCTCAAAAATCCCCATTAAGAGCTTCCACCAGGGAAAAAGATTGCTTTGACCTTCAGAGATTGATGCAATGTGCAATGTTTATTAATAGTTTTAGCAAGAAAGTATCTGTATGGGGGGGTGTCTTGCCTTTTATTTGGCTGATTTTGAGTGCCCTTGCCGTTTCTTGACTTGCCTACTGAATAGGATTGATGAAAAGCTCTCAGGTTAACGTCGATCAAAAGATTTCTCTGCTCCTCTGATGACGAAAGTAGCACTGTGAATGCTGCAGGACCCTGGGTTTGGCCCCATTCAGCGGCTTTACAGAAAGGGAAGGTGGCTCCAAGGCTCTTGGTAGCAGTTCTGTGTATGAGGAACACTCTCTGAAGCATGAGGGAAGCTTGGGAAGGCGCCTTGCTGAAGCATCCCCTTGTTTCTTCTTCGGCAATACTTCCTGCCCTCTGGGAGATTTTTCTATAATCAAGATTTTCAGGATCCGCTTTCACGTTTTTGCCCACAATTTGTGACGGGTGTAATTACTCCTGCTGAAGGTCTTTGAACACCACAGCTCTAAAGCATCAGCAGCACAAGCCTATCGCTTTGCTGATGTGACTTCCAAGTGGAAGAGTTTCTCCACCTAAAGCAAAGATCAGCTGAATTTTAGCAAACCACACGTTTGTCTTTGTTGACGAGACTCAGGCCGTGAGGGGTAAATCTGGCACAAGAATGCCACTCTCAGGTCTGTTCACTCACATTTGGTGAGCTGGGGCCTGGGAAGGGTTGTGATGTGACTTTTCACAGGCAGATGAAGCAGGGATTTGTTTTTCTCCTTCCCCACCCCTGGAAGTGTTCAAGGCTGGGTTGGATGGGGCTTGGAGCAACGTGGTCTAGGGGAAGGTGGGGGGATTGGAGCGAGATGAGCTTTAAGGTCCCTTTCAACCCAAACCACTCGGTTATTCTATGATTCCATGGTTCCATGAGAGCTTCCCCAGAGCCTCTCCCCCAGCCGAAGAGAGCCTGCCAGCAGAGGGAGCGCAGCACAGGGACTCACAAAAATAGGAGCTTGCTAAAAAAAAACCAAACCACCCCAAACAAACCCAAACAATTAGCAGAATGATTACGGTCTTTAGCAGAATAAACAGAATAGTCAGGGAAGTCAGAAGCTTTTCCCCAGGCAATGAGATCCAGCTGCAGGCTGGATGGGGAACAGGCACTGCATCTGGCAGCGATCGTGTTCCTCTGGCGGGCAAGTCCCCACGGCGAGGATGTCCCCACGTGGGGACCCCTGTCTCTTTTCTCACCCTCCTTGATAGAGCCACCTCTGTAATTCCACATCAGAGCACAATGATTTTAGATGAATCAGAATGGAGCTTCCTCTCCCACGGTGCAGCAAGAGCAGGGCACGAGTGCAGGCGCTGGGCAGGGTGACGGTCTCACAGCTCCCGTGCTGTCCTGCTCGCTCGTGCCCTGGCCATGCTTCAGTTTTTGGCTAGAAGCTGGGAAGTTTGGGGCTTGCCTGCGAGCAATTCTGCAGACAAGCAGGCTGTGCTCAGCATGGGAAGGTGGAAGTTAACCAGTCTGTCTTAAAAGAGGATGATAAATAAAGACTAATGAGGAACTGGAGGTCTTCCCTGGGACTTCATCATCTGTGGTTTATGCTACAAAAGGACTTCTCCAAAGGTTTGGACAAGTGATGACCTTGGGAACCTGCCTTACTTGCCATGTGCTCCTCGTGTCTGGTTATGGGGGAGCAGAACTCATGGGATGTATGGTTGGTTTTCTTGGGGGCAGCAGCAGGTGGACCTGATGAAAGCATTTAGCTCTGGGACTTTCTGCTCTCTCCCCACACTCAGTGGGGTCAGAGGCAACTAAATGATTTCTCCCATATCCCACCTGGCATCTGGGCCCTCCACATCACAGCTATTGCTTGTGAGGTGTTCCAAAACAGGACAAGCTGCACATTTATACTCTGATCCCTCAGTCAGAAGGAACAGGAAGTTATGGTGCACTCACTGCAGAATAGCTGTGATATAGCCTGGATTTGAATCTGACACCAAACCATTTCTATAGCAGGTTGATCATTAGGAGGGGCTGAGTATTTGCAGGGTATTTCCATGAGAGCTCTGCAGCCCTTCCAATCCAGCACACTGCTTTCATTGTGGATTAAAAGTGTAGCATCCAGCCAAGCTTTGTTAGCTTAGTTTTTAACAGGGATTTAAGCATTTTAAATTCTTTCAAAGGTGTAAGTAAGGATCATAATTTAAACTCCTGCAGACAGATGTCATGGGGAAAATATGGAGACTATTAAAAGGCAGCCTGCCTGCCTGACCATCTTTCTGTCACCTTCTAATCTGCCTGACATGTGCCATCACCTTTTTCTTTCCAAACACAAGGAGGCCAGGTCTGCACAGCTGTGCGTGGAGTGACCTGAGCTTCCCCAGGGTCCTGCAGGCTCCCTGCCAGCTGCAGCCCAGCAACAGGAATGCTGATCACAGTCACAGAATCACAGACTGGTTTGGGTTGGAAAGGACCTTAAAGCTCATCTCATTCCAACCCCCTGCCATGGGCAGGGGGACCCTCCACTAGACAAGGTCACTCCAAGCCCTGCCCAACCTGGCCTTAAACGCTTCCAGGGATGAGGCAGGCACAGCTTCTCTGGGCAGATGCTGATGCTCAGCCTTTCTGCAGAACAGCCTGTACCTGCCTAGATCTGGAGATTCAGGCTTGCTACATGGGCAGGGTACCTGCAGATTTGGTGGAGGAGCTTATCTATCCAAGGCATTCTTCCCTCTGAAGGCAATAGGAGGAGGGAAGACATTTAACTTACCACCACATAAAGTTGCTTCTCTACTTGTTTGGGAAAGAGCATGACACTCGCAGAAACTAAATCACTCTTTGGAAACAAGTGACACAGGATGAGATTTCACGTTTTTAGGTGACCCAGTTGTATTTTGCCCTCCTACACTCTGCTGTGGAGAATGAAATGATGCTCAGCCAAGTAAATCTCTTACTTGGTCAGGCCTTTCCAGCTGTCCTTTGCTGGCTGGGGACCAGTTGCCTTGTATGGGAGCCACAGCTTCCAAAGAACAAGCTCACAGCCTTGCAGATATTTTTTGGGGAGGCAGGAGGAATCAGCAGCTTGGGCTGACACACACACATCTAATTCTGGCAGTACAGAGGAGGGCAAAGGCGATGAATGTCTCAGGGATGGCACATCTCACTTCTGAGGCTGCATTTAAAGGAGTGGAAAAAATCTGGTCTCGTTACTTAACTGAAAAAGTGGGAAAATTATTTTTACGATATTTTTGCAGATAAAAGAAGTGACCCTAATTCTGTCTTAAGAAAATCATCTCAGAGGTGACTGATGAAATGCCCCTTGTGTCAGTCATGGTTGGAAAGAGAACCTGAGTTTATTTGGTGAATTTAATGAGGGGCTGGAGGGCCTGAGCAAGAAAGTTCACTGCAGAAATTCCCAAGGCTCCATCATCTCAAGCTGCCATGGACGAAGGAGCATTTCCAGTAAGTTGTCTGGTGTCTTTCTGCAATGAGAGATGAAAATGCCCTTTGCCTTCAGCTTATCAAAAGGATTTGATTGTGGTGCTTGAGTAATGCTGTGCAGCTCGATGGGGCTTAGTAAGGACCAACATCTGGATGAAAAATGCAGATGAGTTCAAATTAGAAACCAGGCAAACATTTTGAATAGTGTGAGATTGAACCACCAGAGCACCCTGCCAAGGGGAATAGGGAGCTTCTTTACCTCTGAATAATTCCGAGTTATGGCTGATGCGCTTTCTGCAGGTGCTTTTATCCATCAAGAGTTCCTGGGCTCAGCACAAAAACAACTCTGAAGGGGGAGAAAATGCAGCAGCTTCTTTTGGCTGTAAGTTCTCAGAGAGGTTGGAAAGGGCAAGGCACACTGTAAACTTGTCTTGTGTTATCAGAGAAGATAAAACGGTTGTTACAGTCCAGGCGTTGCTGCTGAATCCCTGCCACGCTTTTCTGCTGGCTGAGGTCTGTGCTGTAATATCCACAGCCCATCCTTGGGTGTCGGGAGGGTTAATGGGTGTTTGCAGAGTGCTCTGGGTGAGGAGGGAGGGCATCATTTATTACTGCACAGATTGGAGACTCCCTGATGTGATTATAACGTGTAGTGATGGAGGCTATTTTTGTTGTATGTTGTGAATATTTCCTTGTATGGAATCACAAGGAGCTTGCTTGTGACTTGTAGCTCTGTTGAAAGCTCCAGCAACGAAGTTCCCAATGTCTTTGGCATTCCCAATGTCATTGGCATTCCCAAGTCAGTGCTGTATGCAGCAGTGTTAATTAGCCATGGGGGCAATGAATAATGGTGGTGAGATAATGCCTCTGGCCTCTGCTCTTTGCAGAGGGAAAGTACAAAATCCTACAGTCCCCTCTGCCTCTTAGGACCCAACATCTTGCACCTGGAGTGAGTAATCCCTGTGGAAGTGGGAGGGAACTCTTAATTCTTCTTAGAGATCCAGACTGCTGCTCAGCAAATCCCCTCACCGCTGGAGCTGCAGATCTGTAAGTTGAAAGAGCATTGAAGAGGAAGTCAACCTTTTGCACAGTTTCCTCTTGGAAAGTGAGTGTTACTTCTAATTATAGCGATTGCAATTTTTCAAATGCTCTCCCAGGGACCAGGATGCCGGGGGTGGGGAGGGACAGTTGGAAGTGCAGACATGTTCCTCCTCTTCATTGATTCATGTTAGTTATCTGAAATGGGAGAGGAGAGAAACAGTCCCCAACAGTACCAGCCTAGTTGTTCTCCCCATGCTAGTCCTGGTGTTGAGCACGAATTTTGTCCCTGACAGGCGCCAGCCTCGCTTGCAGAAATGTCTCTCCTAAGCTGTGGTTGCTTTTCAGAGAAGCTCAAACAGTCCCTTCTTTCCCCTCTTCCTCCAGCACTTCAGTGCTCTGGTTTCCTTTTGATGGGTTAGAGACGAATTACCAGCGATTTTGTCCCCAGGCCAGACCCTTCTGAAGAAGAGCCACCATCCATGGATGAGTTGAGCCTGCCACCTCCTGGTCACAGTCTCCAGGACTAACCACAGCTTGGAGCATGAAGCTGGGGGGTTAAAAGACTTGGGTGCCTTGTGCCCTGAGCACCTTGAACACATGGCTCTTCCAAGTCCTGGAGATCAGGGACGTGCTGGAGGGGGAGGCTCAGAGGTCTCAGTCTCTGTCACTCCACGTAGGAGCTCTGTTCACAGCAAAGTGGTGGCTGAACTGCTGTGTCACTTCACAGCAGCTCATTTTGGCACTGCTCTGAAATCCCCTTTGCCCTTTCAACCTGACCCCAGAAATCTCTTCACTGTCTTGGGATTTGTCCTTGTGGCTCCTCTGAGGGGTGTGAGCATGCAGTTCCCTCTGTTTTGCAGAGGGAACTGAAGCTCAGCTCTGTCCCCTCTGAAGTGCTGGAGTTTGGTGTCCCAAGGTTTTAGGACCTGGATTTCCTGTGTGGAGAACACAGAGCCAGCGGAGAAGAGAAGGACAGCTGAGGAGGGCCCAAGTCATGCTCTGGAGGCGAGGCCAGGATGTGGTTGGCTCTGAGCCTTGCCTGGAGTGTGTCCCGGTTTTGGCCACCTGTTGTCCCTCCCAGTGGCCAACAGCTGGGCTGCTGTCAGAACCTCCTTTGCCCCAGGAGTTCACAGAGCTCTGTCCCTTCTCTGCACTGTGTCGCTGGGCAATCTCATTTCAGATCACTCAAATACCATCTCTATGGTGATGACTCAGAGGCATGCATCCCTACTCTGGGCTCTCCTCTCCCTGTCCAAATTCACATCTCAGAGGGGCTCTCTGACATCTTGTGAATGTCTCACCACCCGCTCGAGCACAGCACGGCCAAATCAGAGCATTTAACCTCTCCTTCTGAGGTCGATGATTCCTGAGCTCAGCAATGCCAGGGTGCTGCCAGAATCTGAGACCTGTCTTCATCTCCTATCTCCTCCCATGTCTTCATATCCTGGACACCTCAAAGACTTGCATAAGCCTTTCCTAAAGCTAAAACTCTCACCTTCTCTTTCATCACATCCTCCTCCGCTTGCTGCAATATCCCTTTTTGACCTGAACAAACTCACTGTGGGCCAGCTTGCATCCACTGGGATGCTGCTTCAGGCATTGCTTCCCACGTCTCCTGCCTCTCCTGCCTCACCCCTCTGGGCTGCTCTCATGCCTGCAGCCACCCACTGCCTCCCCTGGCTCCCCACCCATGCTCACTGACTTTGCTGGCTGCCAGGACTGTGTCCTCCTCTTAGTTACTCATTTTATGTCTTAATTGTAAACTTTCGGGTCAGAGGCAACTTTCTTTACTCCTCTTCTCACCATTGCTAGACAATCAAGCTGCTGCACTTCAGCCTGTTAACTGGCACAGATGGGAAAAATAGTGACTAGGGAGGAGGCCAAAGGAGGGACAGGGAAAAGTATTCCCCCAGGGTTTTGTCTGGGATGGGGCTTGAAGGATGCCCAGCTGTGTCCATTGGTACTGGGTCAGCAGGATGGGGGACACAGAGCTGTCACAGGCTGCTCATAGCAGCTGCATCCCTGCCAGCACACCACGGTGCCCAGGGTGGGGTGGACCAGCAAATGGATGGGATTTCAAGTGCAAGTAAACAGCCCTGGCCCCAGGCACAGAGGACTTGACTATTTCCTGCAGCTGCAGGGGTGCAGCTACCCCAGAGGATAACTAAGCCTAAATAAGCCACTAAATGAGGACTGGGAATGATGGACTTCTTCAGGGCAGTGAGCAGGGGGTAAACCCTTCGCCTGTGAACAGAGCAAGGCTGTGACGGTGAATTCTGCCCCAGGTCTGAGCTGTCAGCTGCACTGACGGGCAGGGGTGAAATGAAGGAATACCAGGAGCTAGCTGGACTCCCAGGTCTGGTCCCCTTTGTGGGAAATGAGTAGGTTGTTTCCACAAACATGGCATGGGCTGCAGAACAGCTCTGGACCAGCTTGCTGTAAAATGGGGATCTCAGAATCAGGGCAGAGCTGCCGTGGCGTCCCAGAAAGGTGACGGTACAGCTCAACCTTGCAGTTCTCCTGCCAGCTGAATATTCATTTAGGCAGGAGCAGAAAGCTGTGATTTGCCTGCTGAGATCTGCAGTGCCTCTGTTTGAAAGCAAAGGCTGTTCTTTTCCATTAATTTATTGATGCTGGGTTCCCGCCTCATCTCTGCTCCCACAGAAGGATGAAAGCAGCTCCCTGTTCTCCTCTGGCAGGAGCGAGGCAGGTGTGTGTGTCAACAGGAGTTTTATGTTGACACGTGATGAGCTTATTTCCAAAGCAGCTCATTCCTGGAATCCTCGTGCTGGTGCTGATGTGCATCCCCATGCACTGCCATCCACCGCAGCTCTCCGAGCCCCTGGGCTGTGCCCTGTACCTCACTGCAGCTCTCACAAGAGCTGCCCTTCCCAGGTGAGCCATCCAGATGAGGGATAGTTTTAATGTGGCTGCAGAAGAGGCACATCTACACATCTTGCTGTGGTCCTTTCCTTATGGGGAAAGTTTCTGTTCAGGAAGAGCTTATTGGTTTCTCTGAGATTTAAGGATGGAAACAGCAACAGAACCTCACTGCTGCCTAGCTGTGCTCTCTCTTTGTTCCCCAGATCCTGCCAGCTGGGATTTCTTCACTTTTGCTCTGTCTTCAGCGGGTTTCAGCAATGGCACAGCAAAAACAGCATCAGGTGTTTGTTCTTCCTGTGAATTTGTCCTGTGGCCGTGGCCTGCCTGGGGTTAAAAATAACTGCTGGGCCCTGGGCAGTTTGCTTTGCAGCACATAGCACAGTTGCTGGGAGACGTGAGTCAGTGATGCAATCCCAATTTCAGAGAACTTTGGGCCATGTGATGCCACCCCAGAAGCCAGTAAAGTGCTGGATGGGAAATCCCCTAATGTTCCCAAATCCCCATAACATTCCTGCAGTGCCAGCCTGGAGGGATGCTGTGGGTCTGCTCACCTCCAGGAAGGGAAGGGTACCACAGCATGGGCAGGCACCAGTGTGATCTCTGGGTCAGTTCTGCCTGCCTGGAGTCACCCACACCCCTGGGATGCCCTGGCTGAGCAGACAGACTGACTCAAATAAGCCCAAAACAGGATGGAACTTTCTTGGCTCTCTGATGGTCTGTGCCTGAAGCATCTTTAGTCATTAACCAAACCAACAAGGTCTTCTGACTGTATCCTGGCACATTTACCTCTTCTCTACTAAAAAAGCCCCAGAGCTCATCTTGACTCTCTGAGGTAAAGGAGAAATAGGCTAATGGGCTCTCATGTGGGCCCTGGCCTCTCAGTGCTCTTCCCTTTCCTGAGAAAAACAGTGGGAAAGTTTCTCTAATGTTCTCTAACTTCCTAATGCACAATTTGCTGCAGGATATTATGAAGCATTAGCACCTCATTCACAGATGGGAAGCACTAAATAAGCAATATTCATCAGTCACAAGAACCAGTTCTGCTGCTCAGGGCATTAGAGAGAGTGCAAGAGGACCTGGCTCTTCTGCCATGTGACACATGTAATAATGATTAAAAAAGTCTGGTTCCTTGTTAAGCATCACATTATCTTCCAGAAAAGTGTCCTGCAGACAGCAAACAGTGGCTCTCTTGTGCTTTACATGAAGCACCACAAGGCAAGAAAGAAATCAGCTTGCTCCAGAACGGCTCCTGCTGGTTCCTGCTGCTTGTGGTGGCCAGAGCTGGTTCATATGGGAGTGCAGGGCTGGACATGGAGAGCTTCTCCTTGTTGTTGGGCACTTGAGGAAACAAGGAAAATTGTACAAAGTGAGGAGCCTCACCATGGGTGAACAAGGGCTAGGATACAGCCCTCCATGTGCAGTAAGGATGGCAAATGCTGCCCAGCAGTGAGGACAAGAGCAGGGTTCATCCATCCACTCACCTTCCAGCCAACGTCACAGGCAGAGTGGGATCACAGCACTTGAAAAAGAAACCAGGCCCAGAAGGGGATAAGAGACTTCAGGAAGGGCCATCAGGGAGGCCAGACCAAAGGAAGGTCCACAGGTGCTCAGCATGGAAAGCCAGCTCTGCTGTGCTGAGTTCACCCTGCCAAAAAACGAAGGCCTTGCTGTTTCCCCTGAAATTAATCCTTATGGGAATCTGGTCTCTGATGCAACGCCCAGCAGGAGATTTCTTTTTCCCACCACTCTGCTTATTTCAGCCCGAAAAACAAACAGAGGCGAAAAAGAAATAGGCAGTAAAAATATCTGGGAGCTGCTCGAAGAGTTCCGAGTTTGCCGTCTGTCCGTGGGGAACGCGCCGCGATGGGGAACGCGCAGCGCTGACTCAGCTGCCGCTCCTCGGCGAGGAGAGCTGAGGGGAAGACTAAACATGCTGCCTTGTATTTTGGCTTGGAATTACATTAGAAATAATAAACATCTGATTCTCGAGTGACAGTATCTCTAAATGGAAGGGAATGTAGGGGATGGGAACCAGCAGCGAGTGGCCAAGAGGAGTAAGCAGCTACTGCTGTGAGCAGAGAGTGTGTGGAGGGGCAGGGGAGGGGGCTGCTGGGGGGCTGGGGGTGTCTCAGCACGTGGAGTGGGGGCCAAAGGAGCCTACAGGGCCACGTGTCCTCCAAAAGACAATGGGGATTGTGAGGTGGAGGAGGAAGAGGAGAAGGGCTGCTGTGTTGCTTCACTGCTCTGTATCTGCAGCATATGTGAATCCTCGAGCTTCACTTAGGGCCCAAGAACTGCTTCGTGCCCAAAGTGCTTTGCCTGAGGCTCCTGCTTGCACTGGTCCCCTGCCCGCAGCAGGAGAGGGCTGGTGTCCTAGGGACTTGGGACCAGCCCTAGAGAAGCAGAGAAGGCAGAGTCAAATGTCACCTCCGTGTGAGATCTGATTTCCCAGGGAGGGAGGAACAGAGAAGCTCTGAAGGTGTTTTTTGGCTTCAGGATGGTTGAAACACAGACCCACGCTCTTGCTGTGCTCAGGGTGGGCACAGGTGGGTCTTTGCAGTGTGCTGGGCAGTGTGACCTGCAACCCGGACAGCAAGAAGTGCAGAGGCAGGGCGGCCTCACCTCCACCTCCTCCTCCTTCCTGGCTGTAATTTCCTGCACTGAAACAAACCGTGGCTCTGCTGGAAATAGATGTGTGGCAGTCACACCGAGAGCAGGTCCTTGGGGCATCTGTCTTGTCAAGGGTTTGGGTGAATAGAACTATTCAGACTCAAAAACAGGCCACATATTGCCTCCTAAATACGGCTCCATTTACCAAGAAGTGGATTCCTAATAAGATGAACTCGAGGCAGACAGTAGAGCACACTGCAGATAATAGCCTGAGTGAGAGAACTAACCACGTATAGGAATTTTAATTAAACCTGACAAATCCAGAGAGGAAAAGGGGAGAGGCCAACTGGCACAAAGATGCTGAATAAGCTGAGCTTGGTGAGTACCACTGACCTGCTGCAGTTTAGGAGGATGTTCACATCTCTGGGTGCAGGGGCCAGCAACACAGGTCCTTCTATGGTGCTGGGTCAGGAGAGGTGCAAACTGAGCTTTAATCGAGCTGGGCTCTGTACAAATACATCAAACCTTCCTTGGAAGTAAATTCCCACTGGATGCTCTGCCCTGTCTCTGGCAGCAACGAGGTGGTGGGTATGAAGGGAAACACTGTTGGGTTGATGGACTGTGGTGCTGTGGGATTTCATGCCCCCTCTTTATGATGTAGATGGGGTTGATCCACCAGCTGCAGCCTCCAGTTGATACCAGGCGCTGCCAGGCACCTTTGAGATCCTCTGCCCTTTGCTGTGTACCCAGCTCATGTTCCTGGGGGAAGGCAGGGCCTTGCAGGAGCTATCCTGCCACCTGGAGCCTTAGCACAGACTCACAGAATGGTTTGGGTTGGAAGGGATGTTAAAGCTCATCTTGTTCCAATTCCCTGCCATGGGCAGGGACACCTTCCACTATCCCAGGTTGCTCCAATCCCTGCCCAAAGTGACCTTAAACACGTCCAGGAATGGGGCAGCCCCAGCTTCTCTGGGCAACCTGTTTCACTGCCTCACCACCCTCACAGGGAAGAATTTCTCCCTCACATCTAACCTAACCGTGCCCTGTGCCAGTTTGACACCACAGCCCCTCATCCTCTCACTCTGTGCTCTTGTCCAAAGCCCTCTCCAGCTCCAGGGTCAGTGTGGGCAGCATCCCCAGGCCAGGAGTGGTGCCAGGCAGCTGGCTGCAGAATCAGTGAGCTGGAGATAAACCAGGGAAGGGCTGTGGGAGTTCCCAACCATGCACAGTGCCTGGCCGCCCTTGCTGAGCTCTCTGGGGCATTTGTCACACAATCTGAGCCAGCTTTAGCTCCCCTTGGGTTATTAATGCGAACAGCAAGGCACCGGTGATACATTTTAGTTTAGCTGGAAAAGCCTTCAGAGCTATGCTGAATAAGGATTAAAAGGCCATTTAATCTATTTTTTTTTTTTTCCTTTGCAAACACAAAGAAAATTCAAACCAGCTGACAGGGCAAGCGGTTTCGAGCCAGTTGCAGCAGCCCCTGGGATTTCCTTGGCGTGCTGGAGCTGCCTGTGGGGAGAGGCTGGAATGAACCAGGTAATTTGGGCTGTGTCCTGGTGGTGTTGCAAGCGGGGGCTTGCTGGTGGGAGGCTGTGCTTTCCCTTGGCCTGTAATGAAGTCTCCACCATGTGCAGCGAGTGTTGTCCTATGTTTTTTACCTGCCTGGGGTGAGGATGGATCCCTGCCCAAAGTGGGGAGACAAGGAAAACAGAGCTGAAGAAAGAGGAGAGATGCTGGAAAGATGCATTTTACCATGTGGGTCCAGATAGGAGCCAGATACATCCCCAGGCATCACTCCCCTCCCCTGTCCGTCCAACATCTTGGCTCTGCCCTGCCAGACCCAAACCCTCCATCTCTCTCCTGTGCTGGAGGTGGTATCAAACCTACTTTGATGCTCTGGCCAGGGGACCTGCTCTCATTTCCCAGCCCCATGTGTGTGGGGCTTTGGAGCTCCTTTCCTGGCTCTCTAACCCAGCTGGGAGGATGCTTTGGGTGCTGTTCCACCCCTGCCCTGGCTGACAGAGCTGGGAGCCCAGTCTGTCCCAGCCCTGCCTGGATGTGAGTCCGGCCACCTCCTACATCACCTGGTTTCTCCGCAGCCCTCGATGCTCCATGTCCATCCACTCTGTGTCTCACTAGTCCTGAACACAATTTTTGTTCCACCCAGAGTAATTGCGTCTTCACTGCAGCTATTGTATTACACAAAATAATAAAACTCCATTAATTAGGCATAAAATGAGAGCAGTGGAGACTGCAGAGAGGATGCACATTGAACAAATGCAATATCCCGTGTCGGATGCCGCATTCTGCTGCCACCAGCACTGCCCACAGGAAGGGTCAAGCTTTCCACAAAGCACCCCTGGGGCTCTCCTGGTGCCCTCCAGCCCTCCTTGTGTTCCTGCCTGGCGCTGAACTGCACACGCGGGCGAGGGCACGTCCCTGGCACGTGTGCCAGAGCCCGACTTCGTGAGCCTGGAGCGCTCTTGAAATAATTGTGCCCAAACTTTTTGAGTAAGCCCTTTGCTCTCCCCTCCCTGCTAGCATCCCAGCTCTGCGGTATCCCTGGAAAATGCTGGTTCTCGCTGCGGGACAGGCTCTCCTGGCTGCTCCGCCAGCAGCCGGTTGGTTCAAATTAAGTTTGCAAGCGAAGCTCTGCCTCATTTTCTTCTGACTCCGACAAGCTCCGGGCTGCTCAGCGCCTGTGTGGCCTGTCCCCCTCTGTGCCTTGGGGACAGATATAATGAAAATCATTCTGGGTTGAAAATCACAGCCTGGGAGAATGGGTTTCTCCTCTTCTCACCAGGAACCCGGCTGCAGAGCCCAGGCGGCTGAGCGGAGGAAACTGGTTTTGGGGACCAGGCAGGGATGCGGAGCAGGGCTGGGTGCTGGGATCTGGGAAAGGCAGATGCCCTGCAAAGCCATGCAAGGCCTGAGCTTTGTTTTTATGCAAACCATGAGTGTGGGCTGGGTAAACCAGCCAGAGAGGCCAGGGTGCAATAAAGGCTTGAAGTTCCCTTTGCACCAGAGCAGGCTGCTTCAGGATTACCAAGTGAACTCTCTGCCCAGGGCAAACTGTGGCACAAGATATGAGCTTGGGGGTCCTAACACATCTCAGTTATATGCAGAGATTTTAGGGAGACCTGGGACATTCCTGGGAAGCCTTGATCCATGTGTGCCACACACGCAGCCCATTGGTCCTGGAACACAGAGCCTGCTAATGACCCACTCTTGCATTGACACGTCCCCATCCCTCACTTGCCCCAGTGTGGGAGCAGGCTCACTAAGGAGGGGGTTTATTGGCTGGAAAACCAGCAAAAATGCCCATTCTGAAGGGGCACTGTCCACTCTTGGGAGGGCAGCAGAGCCTCCTGGGGTCCAGCTGGGCAGCTCCATCAGGAGCATCCCTGTCTCTGCGGCATTGCAGGCATGGGTGGACACAGGACTGTAAGCACAGTTCACGTTGCTTTGCACACACTGTGAAATTAATGCTCCTGAAAATGAGAGGCAGTTCTGCTGGGGAAGAGCTGAATCTTGGCCTGGCAGAGCCTGGCCTCCTCTGCTTGGTTTGGTGGAGGCAGCACAGTGGGGTTGGCAGAGCTGAAACGCTCCGTGCTCCAGTTTAGTGAGGAGGCTACAACCAGGCTGTGCCGGCTCTGAGGGATATGCCTGGCCTCCAGTGCACAGGCTGCCACATGACCTCAGTCAGCTCTGCCATGGGACACAGCCCTCTGCCCCAGCAGGCTCCGCAGCCTCCCAGCAAGAGTCTCCCTGGGGCTTTAGGAGGAGGAGAGTGTCAGCTGGGAGCACAGCAAGCCTCTGGGTTAATTCAGAGAGTGGAGATATCAAAAAGCTGGAGCTGATGTGCTCAGTGCTTTTGGCAGTGCCCAGCATACCCGCTGTGCTCAGCCCACTGTGGGCATCTGGCTGCCGTTCCCAGGGGAGTGGGTGGAACTGTGCTCCAGGCAGAGGAAGGAAAGCAGGAGTGCAGAAGGATGCTGCTCTCTCCAAAGCTGGCTCCGGAGCTGGCTGGGAGGATTTCTTTCTGAAATGTTGGCACAAGTTGCAGGGGAAATCACTCAGAGAGGGGAGGCTGGCTTATTCCTGGGCTTCTGCTGGTTTTAGGTAGCTCAGGTTTATTGGCAGCCACCAGGGACAGCCTGTTTGTAACAACTGCGCTCTGTGAGGAGCAGAGTGGGAGAATTAACCCATGATTGTCCTCCTCGATGGCTTTCAAGGGGAAGAAATCCATTGTCAAGCACAGCCCAAAACCCGGAGGAGCAAAGCCATTTCACTCCTGCATTTCCATCTCCTTTCTGTCAGTGTCCATGGAAGCACCCAGGAAAAATTTGTCAGTGATGAGCTTTGGGAACAATTATTTCTGCACAATTTTTTTTTTTTTCCCAAAAGAAAAAAAGAAAAAAAAAAAAAAAACCAAACCAAAAAAGCGCCTCTTTGAATTTGCTGGGTCAGCGCTTTGGCTGCTGCTGGTTATTGCAGTTGGTGCTTTTTTCCCCTCATTAAATCCTGCCCTGTGCGGAAATGCGTGAGCTCAGGAACTCTGACACCCTGGTCCCCGCCAGGGCCCTGCTACCACGTCTGCTGTGATTGATTACTGTGAGAAAGGGACTGCAGATGCTGTGGTTGCACATAACAACAGGGAGCTGGTTTCTGCGGTCGAGGGAGATGCTATCTGCCTGGGATTTGCCTCAGGAAAAGCCCCCCCCCGCTCCCACCAGGGCCTTCCCTTCAAGTTGCAAAACCAGTTGAGGCCACCCCAGATTTGGCTGTTTCTCTGCATAAACACTAAATGGAAGCAAGGATTTTAGCAAGCCCCTTCAGACGATCTGCTCAGCGGGAAACCGGGCAGGAAAGCCAAAATGCACATTGGCTGCTACATGCAGGGAGACAGGCTTTGGTCAGCCCTCTCCTGGCTCAATAGCGTTGGAATTGATGGAGCCATCAAAAAGAAAAAAAAAAAGAGCTCCAGAGATGGTGATCTCCAGATCCTCGATAAGGGGAGCTCTGGATGAGTAAAGTTGTGATGCTGAATGGTTAAAACCTCAGGCTATGTGCCCCCCAGACCCTGGGGCAGTGGTCGCTCCTGGGATGAGCTGGGTGGGCTTTGCCACTTGCCCTCACTCTAGGCAAGACAAAGCTGAGCCCCCTGACCTCCATGGGGCTGCATCCATCAGCCTTATGGAGCTTCTCCATCTTGATCTCTTTTCATAGCATGTGGTCGAGATACAGATTTTCAGGGTCCTCTTGTCTATATCGAGGTTGTTTGGGTGGGAGCTTCCCGAAAGGATGGAGCCCACCTGTCCCCTACTAAACACGCAAATACATACAAAACCTGTTGCTGCTTCAGAGAGTAAAGCAGCCCTGCACAAATGTGTTGTAAAAATCTTCTCTGCTGTAAACAGATGGAGTCAGCTGTAAAACACTTTCTTTTTCGATTTGCAATACCTGGACAAAGGAATCTGCTCAGATTTGGTGAGATACTGTGCCCGTCCATCAGCTGCTGTCACCCTACCCTGAATCTTGCTTGATGCCAGGGAATCAATCCTGCCTAATGTATAAATATTAGATATGGAGTCTCAGCTGTGGTGGAGAACACAGAGCTGTCAGATAAGCTGCAATTAGTGCATTTATCTACTTTATTTTCCTGTCGCTTCCCAAAAGCCATTTTCCTGCCTGCTTTTAATACGTGTTATTAAACCTGCACTAAATGT
Source organism: Myiotriccus ornatus (assembly GCA_036023395.1). Classification (NCBI taxonomy): domain Eukaryota; kingdom Metazoa; phylum Chordata; class Aves; order Passeriformes; family Tyrannidae; genus Myiotriccus; species Myiotriccus ornatus. The sequence goes on from JAYRBT010000054.1 coordinate 7,785,194, forward strand.
TGATTAAAGAAGCCTTAATCCCAGGTGTTTGTTTTCTAACACTGCTGTGAGATGTACTCTCTAACTGTCTTCTTAGATTCTATTTTTCAGGAGTTTTTCCCAGCTTCCAAGTACATCCACACCAGGAAAATCTGTTTTTAAGAGCCGACTAGTGGGTCATCCTTCTGATTTGCTTTGATTCGCTTGGATTCACTGGACAGGTGACGGGTCACGTCTTTGCAGGCAGCTCTGCTGCCTCAGAGAAGCCTTTACCCCCCACCCCGCCCTTCATCCACAACCACTTTAAGCAAAATACTGCAGAAGAGATAGATATATTCTTATTAGTCTTGCAAGAGAAACTACAGCAATCAATCCCAGTGCTAGCCTAACTCCTTCCCTTCGCAATTTGGATGTTTAGAAGTAATTTGGGGAGTAATCGCTGCGAATGGCAGCATGCAAGTAACTGCTTGCAATAAAACATTGTGGGGGTGACTGTTATCCTAATGATATTTCCAACAAACATTACTGGAATACATTTTCTTCACTAAAAATGGCAACAGAATTTTAATGCTCTTAGTGCTAACATGGAAATGGAGCAAAAATTAGCCGGGTTGGTTCTGTGATGGTGATTTCTTTATTATTGCTATGGTGGGTGGGTTTCCCCCTGTCCTGCTTATCCAGAGGTACCACATTATTCTCTGCTTCAGGACTTGCTTGTGTGTTATTTCATGTGATGAAACCCCTTTCCATTAAACCAATATAAATAATTGCTATATTCTTTCACAGAGGCAACAGGAATGTTGCAAGTGGCAGTAGCATTACAGGAAAAAACTGCTGGCCTGATCCCAATGGCCTTTTCTCCTTTTATCCAGATGGGTTCATCTGTTATTCTTTGTGAATTATTTATCCAGGCATGCCTGGAAATGTTCCCTAAAGAAATTAGGGCTGTTTTAAAACATATATAGCAGTGCTGCCTGCTGGTGCTGGAAAACCTTCCTTTAGCCCTTTCAGTGAAGTGGTTTCCCCTCTGTGTGCAAGCCAGTGGTGCTGGGATGCACTGGTATTTTGGGAGAGGAGCTGGGGAGTATCAGAAGCTGGAGGTGGGCAGTGATGGCATGGGCAGGGTGTGTGGACCATCACCTAACTGTGAAGTCAGAGGTTGGCTAAGTGGTGCAGGGATACAGTTCAGAGCTGGGCTAATCCTTGAGGACCTGCTAGACCACAGAATCACAGGTTCAGGTTGGAAAAACCCTGTAAGATCTCTGAGTCCAACCATTCCCCCAGGCCAGCCAAGACCACCACTAACCCATGTCCCCCAGCTGCCACATCTACATGCCTTTTAATTCCCTGGAGGTATGGTGACCCCACCACTGTCCTGGGCAGCCTGTTCTGATGATGGACAACCCCTTCTGTGAAGAAATTTTCCCTAATATCCAATCCAAACCTTCCCTCGACTGAAGTCAGTCTGGTGGCTGCAGTTGATTGGTTTCATCAAGCGTGAGATCTGAGGGTGGGGGCTGCAGGGGGAACTTCCCTGCCTTCTTTGGGTGGATGGGTGCATGGCAGGTGCCTCTGTTTGCAGATGGAGCCCATGATGGCCAAATCTTTCCAGCCAACAGCTTTGTGTTATTCAGCATTTGCAAACCAAAGCAGGATGGATGCAGAAGCAGTGCCAACGCTTGCTCTCGTGTTTCCATCTGGCCAAACCTGCTGAGAGGGCTTGGAGGCCAGAAGGAAAAACTCACCACACTCATCATCAAGGCATCTGAAGTCCCAGAACATCATGAGCTACAGGGAACACAAGAGAGAAAAATTTTGGGGAGGCTTCAGACATTTGCTGTGCCTGCTGCTCCTGCTCGGAAGGCAGCCAAGCCTCATTCTCCCTCGGAGTCACAGCAAAGCCCTACATGGCAAACACTTGCCAGTTAAATGCTGTGTAAAATGAAAGGTGGGGTGTTGTTCAGCCCTCGTTGTCCCTGTGGAAGGGTGGGCTGCTCTCCTTAGCTTGTTGGCAGGACTCTGCCCTCCCTAAGAGGAGGAGCTGGCTCTGTGCTCGGCGGCTCATAGGGGCTGCCGGTGTTCAGGGATGTGCTTTTCATGGTGTGCCTCTGTCAGATGCAAAGCTATTAAGGCAGGTGATTAAATGCCATGCCTCTCTATTGATCCTCCTGCTTCCCTGAGCCTGGGCTGACGTTATCCTCTTTGGATATTCATAGAGCTGCTGCTGAGAGCCAGCTCGGAAATCCTTCCGGACAAAGGTGTCAGCAGCCGTCTGCCGCCTTCTGCAGCGCTTTCGGCTGCCAGATCCTGAGCTGAGCTCCTCAGCACCGGGGGACAAGGGCTTCTGCTCATCAGCCCGTGAACGACCATGGCTTGAGCCCACGCAGGTGGTGATAGTGTGTGGTGAGGAGGAGGACACGTCCTGGTACATCCACTCCTTCTGGATGCGGCTCAGGCTCCCCCTGGCTCCGCACCGGTGGGTTGCTGATGTTCTCCCAGCAGTGGTGTTGATGTCGGGCAAGCCAGGCTGTACCTCTGGGGGATCATTTCTCCCTTCCCACTGGCTGTGAATAGCACGTCCCAAAGGGTCACACAGTTTTGTTTTTTCTCTCCTATTTGCCTAATTTTCAACGGAAGCATATGCCCCCCCCATGAACTGATGCTGAGGGAGCCCGAGTGACACCTCCCCCATATTTGGCATGGAGTAGCCAAGAACAGAAGGGAAGGCCTAAGAGCAGGCAGGCTATTTTCCAAATGCATAAGAAAAAAAAAAAAAAACCCAAACCAAAAAATTTGTTTCTAAAGCATTTTTACAAGGTGTTTGGTTTGCAGCCAACAGCCTAATGCATCACTGAGTCTAGCTCCATCTATTCTGCGGTGTGGTTGCCCAAGAAATCAATGCCCTGACATACTTTCCTTTGCTACAAAATACACTTTTGCCTGAGTGGGTGTGAAAACTGAGCTCTTGCCAAAACCCTGTGAGTGCCGAGGAAGGCTGTCCCGCTGAGCCCAGCATCCAAAGGAGCCACAGGACAAAAGCTTCGCTCTCCGACTTCTGTTCTGTTCACAGGGGCCACAGGGCTTTGAATACTGACCAGACAGCAATTTAACAAGGGAAATGTCTTCCATTCTCTGGATGAAAATAAGCATTTTCTAGTGCCTGGCCAGGTGATCTGGGGTCTAGGATGATTTTCTGGCTTCCTTTATTCATAAAGCATCCAAAACGCCCTGCTGCAGCACTTGGGCTGTGCATTGATTTCTGCATAAACACAGCTTCACTGGGTATATTTGGCCTGGCTGTGAAATGGGGAACATCTCTGCTCCCCACGGACTCCTCTGGGAAAGAGGTGTCTAATCCTTCCCACTTCTGTGGTGAATCCCAGACTTGCTGGGAAAACTGAAACATCAGTGTAACTCCTGACCTCGCGGTGGTGTCCCTCAGCTGATGGTTTCATTCTTGGAGAACAGCCACCGTAAAAAATAACAAATCAAAAGTCACAAAAACAACCTCTGAATTCCCTTCTCTCTGCCCGTGTTTTGGCACAGGGTGATGGTTTCCAGCAGTGCCCAGGGAGAGCTGCTGGAAGCAATAACCGCTGGCCCTGGGGCTGCCTGTGCCCAGGGGCTGCAGTGATGGGCTCCCCCCAGACAAGGGTGACTTTTTTATGCTTTTCTATAGGGTAAAATGCCCTGCATGATTGCCCACTGTGAGCATGGGTTTTGGGAAATGGTGATTTCCTGCAGGGAGAATCCCCACTGATTCATGTCTGGAGGTTTTCAGCCTTCTGCCATCACGGACCTTGGCTTGCAGGATCGCTGTTACTACTGGCATCACTCCGTTCCCCTGCCTCCCTCCTGCGAGGTCTCTGACTCAGAGCCTGTCTCCTTCTGACAAGTTTATTGGTTTTGCAGAGCCTTTCCAGTGCTACCGAGGCAATGCCTTTCATTTTGAGGGCAAAACAAGGAATAGTGAATGCCTGCAGGAGTGAATGAGCCAGGCTGGCTTGTGCAAGACCACCGTGTGTCCTGCATCCCCACTCCTGATGCAACATGGAAAAGCATGGGAATGCCCTGATGCCATTCCTGGAGGGAACTGGAGGGGCTTGCTTGTGTTTCCAGCTCTGCTGGGGTGAGGCTGGATGCTTTTGTTCATGTCAGAGCTCCTGCTGCCTGCTGGGGTCTGCCGGCAGTTGGGGGCATGATCACGGTTTGCGGTGCCTGGGGTGAGTGGGATAGGAAAGCCTCAGGAAAGTCTCACTGGTGTCCTGGGCACAGGGTGCTGTCAGCCCATCAGAGGGACACACAGGCTCGTGGATGCTCATTTTCTGCACGGATTGAGAGCTCGCAGCTCCAGAGGCTCCAGGAGAAGGAGACGTGAGCACCCTGGCACCCTGGCACCTCCACTGTGCTCAACGGCTGCTGCTCCTGGCCTGGGAAAAGCACACACTCCACCCTGAGATTCACTGTGCCATCTCTAACAAGTATTTGATGTTCTATCTCCTGCCTAGCTGCCAGCTTGTTTAGCTCCTGCAGGTCTGGCCAGCTGCTGAGCAGAGCTGATGTGCTCTCCCCACCCCTGGCACCCTGAGCCTCTGATGGCAGCATGCCCTGGGGACCTGCCTCCCACCCTGGAGGATGCCAAGGTCGTTAATCCACTTTATGGATTAAAAGACTGAAAGCCTTTGGAGCATGAGGAACCGTGGCCCAAACCCCTGCTGCCCCAGCACCAAGCATTGTGCCTTCAAAGTAATTTTAAATTTACTATATCAGGCCAAAATGTGGCATTTTTAGTGGGAAAAAAATGTGGAACTGGGAAAGAGGGGGAAAAAAAAGGTGTTTACTCCTTTACCACTTTATAATTGGATTGTGATGGGAAGAGTGAAGTGATGCAATGAGCAGAATGTTATAAATGAGTGCTGCATCTGAGGAAGGGGAAGCTACGATATGAGTACCATCAGGATCCCCATCTTTGGGATCAAGGTAACTGGTCTTCTGCTTCAACAGTGAGGTAGAGGGAGACAGCAGGGCTCTGGAGAGGAGTGAATAAAACCCCCCAAAAAGGGCAAACCAGTAGCCAAAATGCAAAGCATCCCTTTCTTCCATGCCCAGAGCCCCTGAAGCAAACATTTGGTCATCCTTGAGGGACACACTCGCACGGTTGCAGGAGGACAGTGGCTTCCTCACTCGAGGTCAGGGTTTGCACAGTGATTGAGATCTCAGCTGGCAAAGAAATCCGCTCAGCAGACTGCAGGGGGAAAAGCAGAGAGAGGCACTTAGGAGCTTCTGTGTGACACCTGCGAGCTCCGTGTCCTGCTGGATGGCCGCGTGTGAGAGACAGCGGCTCTCAATTTGAGCTGAATGTTTTCCAAGTATCCAAATGTTCTGGGGAGCCTGTTTTCATTACCTGCTCGCTGCAGGTCCCTCCTGTCCAGGGGCTGGGAAGATGATCTCTGAAATTTAACTGCAGTGGAGGGGTCACTCAGCCATGCTCCAAGTAAATTCCACTCCTGGAACTCTACAGGGTTTTTGGAAGATGCTGAACCCTTAGAGGGGAAAAAGTTACTCCCAGTACAACAGAAATGCTGTGAGGTTGATCTCAGCATCTTGACTGGATCAGTGAAGTCCAGGGGAGCTACTCTTCAAGTCAGCACACTGTTCCCAAAGGGTCTCAGCTCTCTTCTCCTGCAAGGTGGCAGGGACAGAGGCTGGGGGAGAGCCAACCTCAAACACTGCCCTGAAGTTACAACCACTGAGTGAGGGTGGGGCTTGGTCTTTGAGGCACATCAGGAAAGCAACCAGCACGCAGAGGGACAATTTGAGGAGCAGCTTTGAAGCTTAACACGTTCACTGACCAGCAGAGCTGCCGTAGGTTTCCTTTGCTCTGCTGTAGGAAGGGTCAGAGTCTGTAGGAAGAGGGCAGAGTCAAGCAGTTTGTGTTCAGCCCTCAGCTGCACAGTCATCCAGCCATGAGTGCAAAACCTTGCTCAGCCCAGCTCACCTCCAATCTGTCCCGGTGGCTGTGACCTGGACAAGCCGAAACTCTTGTCCTCCCCTGAGACGTGCTGGATGTGCAGATGGAGTTTTCTAAATGCTTTTGCAGGAGCTGAGCTAATACAAAACAGTGTTTTTACTTTGCTCTCCACGTTCCTCCCCTTGCCCTTGGGCCTCCGGTTCCATCCTGTCCCTGTGCTGCTCCTGCTCCATCACTCCTTTTCTCCTGCCCTGCAGGGGAAGCTGACCCGCCCCTGGTGTGAAGAGGATAATGATGGAAGAAATGCTCTGCCAGACCGGTGAATCCAGCTCATTACGGAGCGCTCTCACAAATTTCTGCTGCCCTGTTATCAGCCCATCAGCTGAACCAGATCACCCTTCAGCTCCCACCAGACCCCACTGCACCTCCGCAGTCCGAGCCTTGGGAGCTGCAGCCTGACTCACACTGTGTGGGAGAAAGTAATTGTTCCAGCCGCGGCAAATTGGAGCCGTAATAACCTTTCTCTCTGCTGCAGCAGTGATGCTCCTTCAAAAATATGTTTTAATTGATTTTGGGTAATGAATTTGGCTTATCAGGAAGTGGGTAGCAGAGGGATGAGGAATGGGTGGATAGGGAATAGCAAGTGGAAATGGCTGTTGTGTCCCATAGGGAGGGTGCAGAAGGCCTAGAGCTGCAGACAGGGCACAGGCTGGGACATGAGCAGAGGGAGAGCAGTGGTGCTGGACTCACTGTCAGTCTTGAAAAGAATTTGCAGGGGCAGTTTTTACGAGCCTGTGCAAGGGCTGTGACCACAGACATCTTTGGTGAGCATTGCACGTGCGTGTAAGGGCTTTCATCCTCTCTCTGCCAGCCTTTTTGGCAGCTTCCCCTGGGTTCTTTGCCCACACCCTGGGGTGGTGTGGAGCCATTTTGTGTCTTCAAGAAAGAACGGTGGCCCCTTCCTCAGAAGTGTTCTCCTGTGAGCCAGCAAAAAGCACTGGATGGAAGGTGAGCTGGATCCAAAACTCCAGTGCCCTCCTCTGCGAGGCTTTGGTCACTCTCAGAGCTCACAGAAGGGATGTTTGTGGGGGGCTAATGGGAGACTGCCATGTACCACTGCAGGGTTTCAAGTCCTCTGCTTGGAGTGTCGGGAGATGCCTCTGTTCCCGTCTCTTACTGGCAAGAAAATGCAACAATGCTCTCTAGAGGCAGAAGAAGTCAAGGAGAGCTTTGCTTTCCCTGGCTCTGTCTTTCACTATGACCTCACTGCTCTTTCCAGCTGTTTATTTCCCACAGAAATAGCAGTTTCTGGGCATTTTGGCCTCCTGAGATGTAGTTCGTGTAGTTTGCTTTCCCCTCTCCCCTCATAGGGAGGTAATAGTTACCCAAGGTAACTATTGCAGAGGCTCTGAAGGGGGCTGGGAGAAGTGGGGAGCATTTTGGGTCAGGACAGGGAGCATTTTGAATCAGAACAGGGGATATTTTGAGTCAGGATGGAGATGTGGGAACAGTTGGTGTGGGCCTTTTCTGGGCAGAGCAGGCAGCAGCTTTGACACTGGCTCTCCTAGGATATATTTTTGGGGTGTGAAGAAGAGACTGGGAGCCCTGATCACCATAGGGGGTTTTGTGTCAATCTCGTGCTAACCCCAGGAGATGCTGCAGGATCTCTTGAGATGCTTTTTCCAAGGTTAATGGAGGCTTTAGTGGAGCAGCTCAAAAGGAGCCAGTCCAGGTACAGCTCTGAGGTCAGAGCTCGTGATGGGGATGTGCTGAAGTTGTGGAGGTGTCCTACAGGAGCCTGAGGCTGCAAGAATTAGCAAAATTGAAAGTGCCAGCACCTGAACCAGCAGTTATAGATCCCATCCTCTGCTCTTCCAGAGACCCCAGCTGACACCTGCATCCAGCTGCACTGCCTGCTGTATGTACAAACTGTTTGAGTCCTCTGCTTGTGATCTTCCAAGGGGGAAGGGGTTAAAAGGTGGTGCTCTGTCCGGTGCAGGGGTGTCAGAGGTGATATACACCTCTGGGCAAGGATGGGAATCCAGGCTGTCAGTGGGGTCCCTTTTCTTGTTCCGAGTCATAATCACAGAATGGTTTGTGTTGGAAGGGACCTTAAAGCTCATCTCTTTTCAATCCCCTGCCATGGGCAGGGACACCTTCCGCTATCTCAGGTTGCTCCGAGCTCTGTCCAGCCCAGCCTTGGACACTTCGAGGGATGGGGCAGCCACAGCTTCTCTGGGCAACCTGTGCCAGGGCCTGCCCACCCTCACAGGGAAGAATTTCTCCCCAGTAGCCAATCTGTCCATGCCCTCTGTTCCCCCTTGTCAGCTGTGCTGGCAGTCCTCTCACAACAAACAGGGGTTATCCCTACAGCTCATACCCAGAGCTGAGTGGGATGCAAAGCCCAGATCACCTCTGGTCATCAAAAAAAAAAAAAAAAAAAAAAAAAAAAAAAAAAAATCCAAATAAAATAATTCATTTTACTGTCCTGGCCAGTTTCCAGTTCACTCAATTACATTCTGCTGATCCACCCTGCAATCCCATATGTTGTTGTTTATTTTATTAGCTCACATTGCAAATCTTTCAGTAACGATGGCCCTATGAATAGGCTCGCCTGCCGAATTAATCGTGCTGCTGAAAGTCTCAGGTTAATGTATAAAATGTACTTGCAGGCCCTGAATAAAGGAAACAAAGGAAATTATATTACTGAGCTGAGCTGGGCAAATCTTGTGTCCCCAAGTGACCAGGAAGATACGTAATGAATTAACTGGAAAAATTGTCTATAAAACCATGGGGAAAATGCCTAGGCTGGTCATCTCATTCCACCCTCCCTGCCATGAGCAAAGACACCTTCCACTATCCCAGGTTGCTCCAAGTCCTGTCCAATCTGGCCTTGAACACTGCCAGGGATGGGGCAGCCACAGCTTCTCTGGGCACCCTGTGCCAGGGCCTCCCACCCTCACAGGGAAGAATTTCTTCTTTATGTCTAACCTAGCCCTGCCCTCTGGCAGCTTGACTCTGGAACCCCTTGTCCTGTCGCTCCCTACCACTGCCCAAAGTCCCTTTCCAGCTCTCTTGGAACCCCTTTAGGCACTGGAAGGTGCTCCAAGGTCTGGCAGTTCTGAATACTGCTGGGCTGGGGCTTCATCAGCTAAAATATCTGTACACTGTCCTCCCGGGTAGCTGGCCTGGGAGTACTTGTATGCTTCTTCATATTCCTGGAAACCTTTCTGCTGGAAAGCAGGTCCCATACTGCATTCCTGCCATTTTTCAGGATGCTTGATGCATCTGGCTATGTCTTCTAACATTTGCTACGTGCAGTCTGCGAGTCAAGGTGGGTTGTGTGGGGCTTTGTGCTTCGTCTGCTGTGCTTGCTGTGCTCTGATCTTCCAAAAGTGGTAAATCAGCACTGGGGGTTCCATGTGCAGACTGCAGATACGCACAGAAGGGCAGTTTGTGTCAAACTGCACCAGGTTAAAACATTTCTTTTTGGAAACCCTCGCTCTGATTTAATTTCATAGGGTTCTGTGAGACTTGGTTGCTATGGGGAGCTCACTGCCTTTGGAGCTGGAAGGGATCACTTTGATTATTTACTCTGACCTCCAGCAAGGTGTAAAAGCTTTCCCTCATTTCACAAGCCCACGGTTTTGCCTGAGCTCTTGCATGTGCTGCATCTTAACTTTAAGACTGAGGGATGTGTGATAGAAAACCCTGGAAGACCTCGTGAAGTTTGGAAATTACCCTTGCAATTAAAAACTGTCTTGTTTCTCTCAGCTATTTTACTTCACTTCAGTTTCCAGTGCCAGCAGTTCATTACGGCTTTCCCTGCTGCATTAAAAGAGAGATGTTATCGGGGGAGCACCAGGCGGGGCTGTCTCAGAGAGATGGCTGGATGGTATGGGCAAGTAATTGGGATTTACAGGCTGCTTTAGGAAGGGAACAAGCAGAAACGAATGCTGAGGGAGTGCGTGAAATAACTGAGGCTGGAGGCAGGAGCTTTTTTCTTATTTCATGGATCTCACTTCATCAAGTTGATGATGCTAGACTTTGCAAATGCCCTGGATTTGTGCAAAGGCTCAGCCAGTTCTTGCTCACTTAAATCTGCTTTGCTTTTCCATCTGCATTTTCCCCCACCTCGTTAGAGCTGTTAGATGGCCGTGCTAGTGCCTTGATTGACCTCTGGTCTTTGGCATTGCTACTGCAAGGTACTGAGGCTGCTGGTGTCTGTCACAGCCTGGCATGGTCCTTTGCCAGCCACCTGTTTGCTTCTTGGGGCAAATGAGCGCTGCTGGGATGCTGGGCAGGCTTGAGGGTGGGGGATTGCTGAGATCAGAGGCGATGCTCTGCTTTCTCTCACCAGCTGATTACAAGGACAGTAGTAGCCGTGAGGAGCAGAGACTCGTCCCCAGGGAGGTGCCTGGGGTGTGGGAAGGGCACTGTGCTAAAATTGTGGGAAAATCTGAACCCATGGGAGACCCTTTATAAATGTTTTCCCCTGCTGTGCTTTCAGGGCACAAGCACCGGCCTCAGCAGGATGGAGCCCTGCAGTCCCCTCCTGCCACTCAAGGATGACCTGCTCACACGTTGTAATTAATTCTTATTTAACCCAAACTCTCACGGACGAGGGCAGGAACTTGTGCTGCTGTGGAGAGGAATTTGCATTTGGGTGGTGAGAAAGCTGTGCACCCATAAGGGATGCTGGGGTTTTCCACCAGGCAGGGAGTGCATCCGTTACTCGCCGCTGTAACTCAGTTTGATGCACTGTGCTGTCAGCTCTTTAAATCTGATTAGCACAAGTGTTTCTTCTTCTCTTCAGTGATTTGCTGTGTCTTTAATGTGATGCCCACTAATGACAGGGGAAGAAACTAAACCAAGTTATTTTCCCATCGAATAAATGGCAACTTGCATTGCTCTTAAAAGAAGTGAGTGGAAGAGGGAACCTCCCTAGTGGAGGCTGCTGGATAGAGTCAATTAATTCTGACTGCTCAGAATAGGATAAATGAGGAAAAGGGAGTTGGACATGCACTTACACTGTCCTGAGAGGAGGTGATGAATCTGCTCTGGCTGCTCTTAGTCCTGAAGAGGAAAACTTGGAGCTCAGAGGATGTGTGGTTTGGGATAAGCCGACTTTGGGGGTCACCAGTGACCCATTAACCTCCCAGATTTCTTACTGGCACCCTCCACCTTTGTAGACCAACTCGCAAGGGTAAGGTGTATCCTTGGGGATGTCTTATGTTATCCCCCAGCTATGGCACAGGTTCCTCTCCCCATGTGTCACAGCAGAGCCGACGATGTGGGACCATGGGGCTCAGGACCTCTCACTGCCAAGCAAGGCTTTGCCTGTGGACCTGCAAATGTCCTTATAACCCCTGGAGTGGTTTCAGAGTGTGTCCACGCAGCAGAAGGTGAAGCAAGCCCTGAGCCTCCTCCCTGGCTGCAGGATGCGTCATCACTTCTGTCTCTGCAAACTGGGGTGGGAAATGCAAGTCAGGTCTCTCTGCCATAAGCACTGCTCCTACCTTGCATGCAGAGTGCAGGTGCCTAGACAAGGGGAAAGGTGGCAGAGGCTTTGAGATGATGCAAAAGAAAAAGAAAAAAAAAAACAAGTGTAAGTGCTTGTCCTTGTACTCGAGAAGTAGGACGAAGGAGGTTTTTTCTTTGTTAATCTTATTTTTCATTCTTGCCATGTATGTTTTGCTCCAGGATTTACTACTCAGAGCCCTCCACACTGTTTCCACAGGCTTATTTAATATCTAGGGCCTCTGGCAGTTCTTCCTTGGCCCGTATGTTTAGCTGTCGGGATTTTTTTTCCACACTGCAATTTTCTATTAAATTTCACTGTGTGGCCTTTAGTGCTTTTGTGGAAGGGACCCACTGTATAATGTGTTCACTGTGACAATCATAACGCTGTGCTAATTATTTCCATCATAGATAACTGTGCTTGGCTTTAAATCATTCCTCCTTCTCTTTATTCCTTTCTGTCTTCCACAGTTCCTCCTCCCTCCTGGGCAGCATCCCTCTTCTGATCATGAATGCCACTGAAGAATTGCTCCTTGCTAGAATATCCTAAGTTATCTGTAAAGCAATCCTCCATCTTACATATCCCATAACGATCCCTGCTCTAAATTTGTAATCTTCTCTCACTGAGATCTCTGCTGAGGGATTTCTGCAGACTCTGAGATGTGATTTTCCATAACTGATGTCCCACCGAAGGAGGTGATTTAATTCTGCTGAAGTCATATTTGTTTTCTACAGATCTCCCAAAGTTCACGAGGCCAATTACTCCGAAGAGCTGAGACTTTAATGGTTCTGATGTATCATCCCATGTTGAGCTCATCCCCACGTGTGAGGCAGGGTGATGCACGGGATGATGATGGTGATGACTTGGAGCAGCCCCTCGGAGCCCTGCTCGTAGCTTGGGCAAGGTGAGATGCTTTGCTCCACGTGGACACAGAGCAAAGCCAGGACTGTCTCTGTTTTAGGGAATTTTCAGTCCTAAAATCTGACACCAGTCCTGTGTCTCTGACACCATCCAGGACAGGTTTGCTGTATAATCTGACTCAAAATCGTCGCATTACAAATAAATATAAAAGGCCTCCAAAGAGCAAAGCCTACAGAAGTGGAGTAACGTCATGTTGTATGTTCCTCTGCTTCCATCTGCTCAAGAGCATTTTTCCCTCTGTGTTTCCCAGCTTGGAGGATACTCGCCCAGTCAACTGTCTGGGGATCCAGGACTGCTGTCAGCTGGATGCTGCCATAGATTCCCTCATGGAAGTGGCTGAAGATTAGAATGTGTAACCTTTACACTCAAACCTTCCCTAGGGCTCCTTCATACTCAAATCCTCCTTTTTGCCCTGTTTCTATAAGCTGATTTCTGTGAGCTGCAACTTAATCAGGATGTTAATTTTAACCTTTTCTTGAAGGATTAGGTTCCACCCCGCTTAACTCCCAGAAACGCTGACACCCCGTGGGCATTCCCTGGGCCCAAATGTTTTTCTCTCTTCAGACTTTCCTGTGTTTTTGTAGTTCCATCATGTTACTTCTTTCTAATGGTGCCAACTTAAATCCCGGTGCTGGCTGAATAACTTTTCTGTGTGCTGGAATTAATAATTAATAGTAGGCATCTATCAGCTGGAAACTGTATCATTCAAAGAGGGATAATGTGGGTGGGCAGCTGCTATTGCTGATGGAACATCTCTCCTGTAGCATCATGTCACATCACTGGGGGAAAGCTGGGTGATGTTCTGGGTATCAGGGTGTGTGTAGGAAGGATGCAGGTAGTGATTCACCCCTGTGAAAACATGCCTTGCCTGCTGCCAGTACCCATTTCTGGGGAGAAGGGTAGGAGGGATGAATCTCCCAGGGCTTTGCCAGGATTTTGGGAAGTCAGTGGGACAGAAGGGAAGAGCTGCCAAGGCAGAACTTGTGCTGCTTTCCAGGCTCTGCTGCTGTGACTCAGGGGGTTAGATCACAGGTTTGCCGAAGTGACAGCTCTTGCAGGTTTTGTTCTTGTAATGTAGATGACTCGTTTGTCTCCCAGGGGAATTTTTTTTTTTTCTGGGATTTTGCCTTTGTTATTTCTCCAAGAGGATTTTTTCAGTGCTTCAGTGGTGTCCTTCTCCTGCAGCACTGGAGAACCCTTGCTGAGGGCAGGGCATGAGGTTTTCCCAGTGTTCAGTATGGTGAGGATAGGACCCCCTGAAGAGAAGATGCACAAGTTTTTGCTTGGAGAAATACTGGGGCAAGAGATGCTGATGGCTTGTAGACTTTTGGAATTACTTTTCCCTGTAGGGGCTTTTTATAACTAGTAAGAGCAGGCTAAGCATCAGCTCCTGGTGCCATGGGTGGCTTCTCTTTAGCAAGGAGCACTGCCATGCAGTAATGTTTTAGCATGGCAACATATGGTTCAAAATCTTAATAAAGATACAACTGTTGTTTGCACAGATGAATGCAGAAAATGATGTGAAATGGCAAGAAACCCATTTGTCTGGAAACACTCAGTTCTTAGCACCCACTTAAGCCCTCTGACACATGACATCTCTTCCTCTGATTTTCAGGGGAAGTGAAGGCTGCAAAAAAGCGGGTTGTCTACCACGGGAGGAAGAAATGTGTCTCTAGATTAGAGGTGTCAGTCCACATTTGCTTTGTGCAGTAGAAAGGATGAGTTTGCCCATCGGGCTGTGGAAATATCCCTCCCTGTCTGACTGTCCTCACTGGGCAGGAGGATGCTGAGGGTGGGCATGGATGTAAGGCCTCAGTTTTGCCATGCTCCTTGTCACCACTGCAGTGAGTAAACACCATCTGCCTGCCAGTTTTTCTGGTGAAAACTGTTCAGGAACAATGCTGTAAAAAGAAAAAAAAGCAAGGCAGTTGCACAGAAGTGATGCTTTCAAATGGGTGCTTTCTCCTTTTTTTTCATCAGCTGTTGCTGTCTTGTGAAGTACCAGTTACTAATTAGCCCTCGTATCTCATTAAAATCATAGTGGGGTTTTTTTACCTCCTGAAATTTTGTAAATAGCCTTTATTCTGGTCTTTAATGCGCATTGATTGAAGTATTTATTGGATGCCACTTATGCAGCTCTGTGCCTGCGTTCATTTTCTTCTTAAGACATTTACTAAACTACCGCTTAGAATTACTCCAACCCATCTGGCATATTAAGTGTTTGCGCAGAGTGTACCCGACTTTCCCATTCACTTCCTCAATTAATATTAAATCTTCAAGGGAATTGAATTTTTTTTTTTCCTCCTTGCCATCTGATCTTCCTAGCATCTATAACAGCGTATTTGAGCAAAAAACGTGGCTCTGGCAGTGGAGCACGAGCTCAGAGGCCAGGAGGTGGGTGCTGGAGGTGAGGTCAAGGTGCCCCCGCTCTGCGCAGCAACAGAGATTTCAGCAGGCAGATGGCTCTGGTAATGGGTATCCTCAAAGGCAAGGATATCAAAGTCAAAAGATATTATTCCACCCAATTCTGGCATAGCGGGGAAGGGTCTCCTGGAGGCAGGGATTTAATTCTGCCCCGCTGGCCGCGTTGGCTCTGAAAGCTGCCCTGCATCCCCCGGGAGCAGCGAGGATGGGAAGGATTAGAAATGAGCTGCACTGGCAGAGCTCTGTGGGGAAGCACTTGTATGAAACCTGTCTGCATTAGGCATGACAGTGACATGGTTTTGCTTCTGCAGTCAACCTCGCAAACAAAAATGAGAGCAGAACGTGTCACTTGCCTGGTGATTATCCAGAGCAACCTAAATCCTGTGCCAGCAACAAAATCAGGGCTAAGAATGGATTTAAGTGGCAGTAAAATATTCACGGTGGGCTTGAGGGTGGAAGGCAGCTATTAGCTTTGACGATGACCTGCAATAGAGTCCTTGACTTGTGCCACTCATCTCTGTGGTGGGTGCCTTCCTTAGCCCCTATCAAACTGGACTCAGAGCTGTTTCTGGAGATCACTGGGAGTGCTTGGATCTTGGCTTTGTTTCTTAGCTTGATTGAGGGAATCCGAGGGGAGACAGGGTGTTACAGTCACGCATGGGTGCAGGCACAAACTCAGTGTATGTAATTTATGTTGATCCCAACAAGGCCATAGAGATGCAGATCAGCTGCCTCATACCTCATCAGCATTCTCCAAACCTGCCTGTGCTGCTCTCGGGGGCAGCGGCACCTCCCTGGATCCCGTGGGGGATATGTGTGGGGCTTTGGTCCTGGCAGGAGATGAGGCCCCGAGGCTTGTTTTGGGGTGAATCTTAAATTATGGATGGGATTTTACTTTGCAGTGGTGTTGGGATGGGTGTGAAGTCAGTTACGGTGTTACTGTGCATTTGTGGCACTGCTTGTGTCTCTGGTGATGCCCTGAGGTGGATCTGCTTGGGAGGTGAGGGGTGACCTCTTTAGTGCTATGCTCCCCCGCTCTTGCTTCCTAGGCTTTCCTTGTCGTGGCATTTTGCTTGCTGAAAATAATATGGAAATGAAGGAGGAAAATACCCTCCCAAGCTCTCCGCTCCCCTCATGTAATCTGTGTGTTTTGATCCCATTTTGGAGGATCTGCAGCTCCCTTCCTACTGCTTCCCCTTCCAAGCCCCCAGGGACCCTACTTCTGATTTTTGGAGACCCTGAGCACTGTTGCTTCCATTGCCTGGTGCAAACCCCATTCACAGTGTACAGTCCAGCCCCCCTTTGCTGATATTCCTAAACAAAGCAAAGCAGAGCTACTGTGCAACCGCAGTGTCCTATGAAAATTCTGCTTTTTCTTCCCAAAATAGCAGAAGACAGTGTTTAGCAATAATAGTTCCTTCTGCAATGGGAGTGACTGACAACAGCACCTCCCGCTGAGAGACACAAACATGGTGTTTCAGACAAAAGGAGACATTTCCTTTCCTTCTAAAACTGCAACCTGTATTTTGCAAGTTAAATTGCTCCGCTCTGATTGAAATCCACCCAGTGACGAGCTTGTTATTCAGTGACACACTGCTCCAAATTGCACAGCTCTGTGTACTTTTGATATTTCTAAATTACTTGCTTATTGGAAATTAATACTAAAGAAGGGCAAACACTCAGCGTGCTGACAGACTGAGGGTTCGCTGCCACCCCCTTCAGTAATTAAGAATTTGGTGAAATCGTGAGAAGGGGAGTGCAGGAAAGCCTCGAGGGATGCTTTGCCCTCCCCGGTGCTGGGAGGCCCCAGGGGAGCTTGCACAGAGAAGAAACGTTTCTTTGATTGTGGGGAGGTGGTGACTTTCGAAGCGTGGGTGGCTGGTGGGGACGGGGCTGGCAGTGGGCACAGAGGCAGCCCAGAGCCCTCCTCCATCTGTGCTGGATGGGAAACCGGGGGGTCTCTTCCCAGATTTCGCTGACAGTGTGTCTCCCCAAACTTGCCAAGGCAACAGAAGGGAAAATTAATCACGGGGAAGGCTGCTTGGAGCTGTGCTGGAAAACAGGCACAAGTGACTTGCTGCGTGTTGGGTTCATCAGTACAGTTTCCTAAAGCGAATTTTAACCACTTCCATCACTTTTTTTTTTTGTCTCTAGAAGTGGATCTAGCCTGAGGCAGGGATGGCAGCCCATCCCTGTGTCCTCACCTCTGCTGAGCAGGGTCCTTCCTGGAAGCAACTGGAAGTCTCTAGTTCCCATCTTTTCCCCTCTTTAGCCGCTGGTTTCTGTGCAATCAGCCCTGCCATGGCCATCCACATCACTCCTGGGGGGATTTGCAAAGGGACCTTTGCCTTTCTACCCTGCTTATGTCCAGATACAGAGGGAAAAATCCCTGATGATGGGTAACAACGAGCGTATCTTCATCCATGCTTTTCCAAGAGCAGCCATGGTGGAAGACATGGCAGGTTGCATTGCTGGTGGGTTTTTTGGTCCAAAGGAAGTTATCTCCCCTTTTACTGTTCCCATTTGGAAAACTGCATGTGGGGATATTGCCAGCTTGCAGCTCCCAAGGCCTGGGAGGCAACTCCCTGTACCCTGTGATGACTCCAATCCAGGCTGGGGGCAGCCAGGTTTGCTCCTGACCTGCTTTGTCACCTCCTTATGCTGCTCCTCACAAGCACAGCAGTTAAAATGTGCCTTTCAGTGAGAAATGCCAGGAGGAAATGGAAACGTTTATCCTCTTTTCTAATCAAACTTGAGAGTTTTTCACCCAAACCTGTGCCTGTCACCTGGAATTTTGAAAAAATAGAGAATAACTTGGTGCTCAGCAGATGCTGGGAAGTCCTTAGTGCAGCGATCCACCTTGCTGGTACTGCTGAAACCTCACAAGATCAACTGAAAACGGGCCAAGAAAAATAAATTTCCTCTATTTAACTTATTTGTTTGCACTGGGATGTCACCCTTATTTTCATGAAGATCACTTTCTGAATTAGTCTGCTCAGAGCCATCGATAGGCAAACAGTCAGAGATTGAAAGTCATTGCAATGAAAAAGCTCAGCTGGACAAGCCCAGTGTATTGATTTCAGCAAGAGCTGCACCAGGAGAGACTTGCAAGAGAAAGGAACGTGCTGCTGGAGAGGAGCTGCAGGTCTGTGAGATGGTGAACCAAGCCAAAAAGCTGGATGGTCAGTCAGGGGATATGCTGGGCTTTCCACATGGAGCTGTCTGCCCTGGTTGGGCTCAGTCATTGCTGTTAAAATGAGATCTAGCATTTCTCTCACCTCCTGTAGTTTTATTTGAGATGCACAAGCCAAATCTGGAACTGCTGCCAACTCTCTTGAGGGGACCTGCCATTGAGAAAACCTGGGTTGGAACAAGATGTGCTCATGACAGCTGCCTGTCTCCAGGTTTTATACAGCTGCTTATCAACTTAATGGCAGTAAATGAACTCCCAGGTGGTCTTAACAGTGTCTTTGGGATGTCCCTGTGCTTGGGAGCTGCTTGGGCAGCCATATTTATCTCTTATTTTCTTTATTTTTAGTGATCAGACTTTTAAAACAGCCTGTTTGCCCTGCAGCTCTGTGGCTGATGGGTCAGGAGTGCTGCATGGTCCCCGAGATTTTCTGTGCAGGTGTTATAGCTCAACTGTAAAGGGAGGGGAAGAAAAAGGAGAATCATAGAATAGAATCATTAAGTTTGGAAAAGACCTCCAAGGTCATCAAGTCCAGCCTGTGGCCTAATATCACAGTGTCCACTAACCCATGTCTAACCAGTAAGTGCACCAGTTGTAGTTCTATATATAAAAAACCCTACATAAGTCCTGCCCTAGTTTAAACACACAGGGGTTCCCTGAAACCCCTGTCCCACCTGGCCTCGAGCTCCATCTTGTCTCATCACCCCTTCAGAGATACAGTCTGGTTACACCCGTGGGAGCGTGGAGAAGCCCTGCACGGGACAGAAACTCCCAGCTTGGTGGGGTTTTGGGGGGAACATCTCTCTGTGGGCTGTTCCACATGCTGGACATCGTGTTGGGATGTGGGGCTGGAGCCCCACACGGCTCCTGCAGCTCTTGGCAGTGCCTGCAGGGAGGAGCAGACAGCAGCTGGAGCACCGAGCACAAACACAGCCACGGCAGGCTGAGTCACGCCTGGTGGTGTTACTTGCCATGTGTTATAATCACCGAGAAATGCTTTGCCTGTGGTATCATTTTCTTTAAATATATCATTAGGGAAAATGACAGCCCAAATTGTGGGAGGATGTTAATGGCTCTGGAGTGGCAGACAGATTGCAGAAAATAGTCCCCCGCAAACACGTCGCAGGTGGGAGCTGGTGGAGGAGGAAGGGAGAGGGGACAGGCACGTGTGAGCAGGTGGTGGGGCAGTGATGGGACACGGGCACCAGGCTGGGGCTGGGACAGCCCTGTGCCTTCCCACACCTTGGAAAACCCTTGGTGCCTCTCTGCTACTTTCCCTTGGAAGACTTTGGAGTTACTGCAGAGAGGAGGAGGCAAATGACCCAGGTGGGGCTGTGCAGGATCACTGGAAAGAAAAAAATGTTGGTTTAAGCACTGTGTGATGGAGCAGTGCCTTGGTAAAGCACAGCTGTGACAGCATTGCCACGTTTGTCCTGCTGCTGGACTTCTCGGGCTGTGTGCCTGGCAGGGAAGATTTGTGGTCCTGCCCCTCTGCTACCCCTTATAAGAGGTCTGGGGAGGAAAACCCTCCTCTCTGTTCACTGTCAAAAAGCCTTCGTGGTCCTCAGGGCTATCGAGATGAAGGTCTTTCCACCCCTTGCACAAGCTCTGCTGCCTTCTTGTTTTATTGCACGAAGGATAGCGAGGAACAAAATTGTGTTTTGAACTTCTCAGCTCTCATATTTTGTTGTTTTTAATCACTCCTATGTCCTCAAAATCTTATATTTCTCCTGCATCTCTGTAAGAAACGATAAAAAAGAATGACATTTAATTTCCATGCAACAGTTCCTAGGGATGCTGAACAAACACTGTGTATCTTGGTGGATAAAGGTCTCCTGCCTTGTTCTTCAAAGACATTGTGCTTGAATCCTCTCAGACCTGAATTTTTGCTGAAATTATTCCTCTCCAAGAGCCCTTAGTAATGAGAATTGCTCTCATTTGGGGACAGCTAATTGCCCCAACCCACACGCTGCTCAGATCAAATGCCAAGGGCCATGTGGAGCCCAGCAGTGCCCTTTGCATCAGAAGAGTGGTGTGGAAACAGGGGTGGGCTCTTCTGAAGGAAGAGCCTTGTGGAAATAGCGGTGCTTCAACTAAACCTGCAGCCTTGAGCCTGCCCAGAGGTGAGTACAGCTGGATCCATGTTATTGGGAGTGTCAAAGCTATTTCTGCCAGTGGCACAACCACTCCACACCCTTGGATAAAGTCCCTCTCCACGTAGGAGCCTCTTTAGGTACTGGAAGGTGCTCTAAGGTCTATTCTGAGGCTTCTTTTCTCCAGGATTCCCAAGGTCTTCCCTCCAGGAGATGGAAATTACGCTCTCCCTGGCTTCCCAAGGGGGGCACAGGGACACAGTGTTGGTGTCTGGTGTTGGGACCAAGAGAAAACACCAGAGGAAATAGAGGTGGTGGGGAAATGGTGTGCGTGTGTGGAGTGATGATCACATCCTGGCCTCTTCCAGTCATCCCTTTATCCACTTAAGGTGGAGAACTGCTTTCTGCTCTTCTATTTTCAAGTGGTCTGGGCAGAGTATTTTGTCACTGCAGCGTAGGCTGAGAGTGGAGGGGAAGGGGAGGGAGAGCAATGCACCTACCCAGGAGCTATTTAAGGGCCTTAGTTTTAGTTTCTCCAATTATTTCTTTGTCTATTTTCATTTCTGAGAGTGTGGCATCGCTTTTGGCACCGCTCCGGGACGAAGGGCAGATTTGTCCCCCCACCAAGGGGGATGTGGCCGTGATTTCCCCAGATGTGTTTGATCCATGGGTAGGAATATTTATAACCCACAGCCAGGCTGCATCATGTCCTCTGATGGTGTTGCAGGGGTTTCCAGCTCTCCAGCAAAGACGGGGGACCTGCCATGCTGCCTCCAGCACAGCAGATGGAGAGGAGAGGTTTTTATTTACTATGAACGAGCTGGAAACACCCCCAAATGCTCCCCTCTGCCAGAAGCAGCAGTTGGGAAGGGAAAGCACTTAAAAATGATGGAATTTGTTGACTGTCATTAATGCTTTATCTTCTCCCTGACTGCTGTGTGGAAATGTTGTTTTGGACTAGTGGTGCTCCCAGGCAGGGAGCTTCCAATGGGATAAATCATTGGGATAAATCAGATCCTGTTTGTCATGTGGGACCCTGAGGAGATGCTGTGGCTATTTTCTCAGCTTTCAGTTGTTTCTTCCTTCAAATTGAAAGACGAATTAATTAACAAAATTTACTTTAAAAAGGGTTTTATTCTGAAGCCACTAGGAATTTAAGTGAAATGGCACCGAGTGGTCCTGGCTGATATGGAAGGGATGGATTCATAACAAGAAAAGTGTTTTCTTTACAAAGGCTGATAAATAGCCTGTAACATGAATATTTTCACACATTCAAGAAAGGTCTGATCCTCTGAGAGGTTTTCCTTAACACGGGCCTGTGAATTAAATAACATTTCTGTAAAGCTACAGAAATAAATAACAGCCCAACCTGAATATCACGTTCCTATTCAGCCTGCAAGAAAGTCACTGGCTGTTTCTTGAACAGAATCTGAAACACTTGAAATGTTAAGGAAAAAAGGGTCAGATGCGTGGAACCAGTTGGCAAAACAAGAGGGAGAAAGGCTCAGTCAGTCCCACCTGCGCCAAGTTCTTATTGCTCTTCTGAATTGATGAACCTGGGAATAATTACAATAAATGTGAAAAGCTGGTGCTGGGAAGGAGATGGGCCGGGTGGCCCGAGGGAGTGTTCCATCCCTCGAGACATTGCTCACCACACAGGTATGATATGGCTCCGGGGTGAGAAGTGTGAGTATGGAAACGCTGCCTTTGCCTGAGCCATTTTTGTGTGTGTTGGTTTACAGCTCTAATTCTACCTTAATTTTCCTCTGGCAATTTGTCACGCTCGGTGTTTGATGCAGCAGGCGTGAGATGCTCTTTGATGCAATTACAGCTCCGGAGCAGGAGCGGGCTGGAATACCTGATTTAAATTCCAAGCCTACTGCGAGACAGATGAAAGCAGTCACTTGGATAGCTGCCGGCTCCGAGTTTTTTCGCTGCTATCAGTGCAGGATCTCAGATTTGCTCCTTGGCTGGATGATATCACCACACTCCCAGCTCAAGGCTGCCTCGTGGGGTTTGTTAGTGGGATTTTTTTAGTCTTCCTGCGACTTCACTGCAGTTGAAAAGCATCGAGTGCTGTCGCTGAGTGAGGGACAGACAGGTTGATGAAATGGGTGTTGTTTTGCTCTTGGGCAAGTGTCAATTGTGCCAGCTAGCAAAGCTACATGGAGGTCACTTCCTGAGTTACCTAAGGGCAGCAGAAAACCCAAAAGATGGATAGGGTATGAGGCTGGTTAGTTCTACTCTGAAGCTTAAAGGAAAAGCCTCATCAGGGAATGTTTGGTGGACAATTATCTCCATGCCCATCCTGCAGGAAATAACTTATGGTTGAAACATGATTTGTGGATAAATAAATGATAGACCGATTATTGCCTTCTGTTTGGCTTTTCCTGCTTATTTCATCCTTCATCTTTTTAAAAGGTCCATAAGCAAGTTGGGTGATTTGCCCACACTCCAGCTGTGCACACCAGCTCTGTGTGTGCTCCCCAACCTTCCTCCTCCAGCTGCTGCAAAAGGGACTCTGCTCCAGGCAGGAACAGATGTGCTTCTGGAAACCTTCAGCATCTCAGCTGCTGCTGCTGAATGAATATATTTATTTATTACTGCTTTCACTAAATAAATAACTAGAGCTTATCCACGTGGTTCTTAAGAAAACCAGAGATGGAGGAGATGGATAACAATGGAAAAAAACTCGTGTGGGTGATATGTAGAAGTTCTGTCTGAAGTCCAGCAAGTCTGGCCAGCATTAATATCTCCCATTAGTGCTTGATATACCTGTGGGATCCCCTCTGGTGAGACACCTGCATGCTGCAGGGGTACAGCAATGTGAAACAATTGCCCTTTAAAGCAATGCCAGAACCGTGTACTTGAGGTGGAAATAAGGATGTCACAAAACAGTACAGGGACACCAAAAAGTGATTTTTCTTGAGTTTTGCCTGTTTTTCTAACGTCTCAGACCTCACTAGTGTTTAAGGCAGTGGCCAAGTGTATTTTGTTGGAACTACCAGGAACCCCTGAGATGGTCCTGGGGTGCCCCTCACCTCAAGTTGGAGGTGCTGCCCTATGGGGGAGTCCCCTCTCCAAAGGGAATGCATCTCCTGTTTTTCTCCAATAGCTCTTATTTCATATTGTCCTGAAAAACAAATCAATGAATCTGCAAAATGAATCACTGCAGTGAGGGCAGGTCAAATTACATGTTATCATATGCCTTGCTGAGATGTTTTAAATTAACAGAATTAACTAATTAGGCAAGCTCTCTGCTCTGTCCTGCAATTAGCAGCCCCAGGCTCGGGTGGTTGAGAGCATCCTGCAAGATCTGTCCTGCTCCGAGTCCGGAGGCGTCTTAGAAGTGATGAGAGATGCTCAGCAGATGTTAATATCTGTCAGCTCATGAGGAGTCCTTATTTAAAAAAGGCAAAACAACCAAACCCTCCCCCGGCTTACAGCTGCACGGAGAAGAGCAGATATTCAATTAAGGTTCTGATCTCTATGTGCAATTACCGTGGCGAAAGCAAAACTGCCTGGTTATCTGGGAGTGCTGATAACTCGTCTTGCACCTCGCAGGCAAATTGCCAGAAGCGGGGAAATTGTGAGGGCTGAGGTGTCGGGTTCCTGGCTGTGAGCACGAGGCTGTCCTGGGTCCTGCTCCATACATGAATCCTGATCCATACGCGGGGTTTCTGTGCAGAGGGTGGCAGAGCTGCCCAGCATGGTATGGAGGGATGAGTGTGGCAGAGCCTCCTGGACCTCCTGCATCCCATGGCATCATGCTGGACCATGGGGCAGTTTGGGGGTTTCTGGTAAAAATGGGTCTGTGCTCTTCTGTGCTGTCCTTTTCCCTGAACCCAGCTGGCGATGGGGAATTTCTGCTGCTCCTGCCTGTATAGAACAAATTTTTCTGGTTTTAATAGAGAGGCTTTTTTCCAATTCCTCTTCACTGAAGAAAGTGGTTTCCTCCCTCTCCAGGGTGACTATAATATAAAACACCATGAGTAGCTGTAAAAACAAGTTATGTTTGTGGAAAATCAGTTCTCCTGTGTCCTCCCATCTGGCTCTGGGGAGGAAAGCAAGACATCATCCCGATGGCCCCATGTGGAGAGAGGTGCAATGCTAGAGCAGACTGTAACAAAAATGTACCATTTTTTTGTGATATGTCCCTGTTTGCACACGGTGGTGAAGAGCTGGGAAAATGGGCAGAGTGGGAATCAGGGATGGAGAAGGCTCCTCTGCTGAGTGGCACCAGCAGCTTGGCCGGGGGGAGATATTCCTGAAATCTTTCTGGGCTTTCATTCAATTTGCAAATTAATTTTACCATTCTGAGTTGCATGAAGTGACTCTGGCATGTACCTGTGACTGAGACCAGGGTAACGTCCAGATACTGAGGGAATTGCAATGAATTTGTGAAATCTCTTAAGCTTATTAGTGAGTAATGGTGTTGGCTTTCAGTGGAGGTGCAGTAGCAATAGCATTTTAATTTTCCTAAAAGGTCCATGTAACACAATGCCTGGTTCTCTCAGTACAGTATGAATAACAGATAACTCCTTGCCAAGGCAAGCTTAAAGATGTTTTCGAACAAATTGACTTTTTCTTCATTATTCCTTAGACTCTTATCTCTGATTCCAGGCTAAGGGATGCTAAACTTGAAATATTTGAAACATTAAAAGTTGCAAAGCGCAGGCAGAAGTGGTCCCAGGACATGGGGTGTGGCCAGTTGTGTGTGTCTGCAGGAGTTTTATGGTAACCAGGGGAGAAATCAGCTGAAGTAAACTTTACTGGTGCATTGCTACATGGCCTCCCTATGGAAGCTGTGCTATGAATCAGAAGAATAATGAAAATTTCAATGTCCCCTCCAGGTCCTGTAAAATGACAACAAACACTTTGGGCCTTACTATATCCCAGGCTGCAAAGTGCCTCACTCTTGCTGAGCTGTCGTGGCTGTAGCAATGTTCCTGCCACAAAGTTTGGGGCGTTTTGACGCTGGGTTGGAGTCCCTGTGGTGGGATTCACGTGTGTCCCAGTTGTCTTCCTCCGGTTCTGAGCAACTTCAGTTTTTTGGGGTTTGCTGGGAACATAGCCTGCCATAGCTCTGTCCTCACTTGATTTGTTTGTGAGCTCACTCAGCGCAGGAAAAGCTCCAAACTTCACCAATAGGTGAAATATTCTGATTTTCCTTTGTCAAAATCTCAGGGGCTTGAGTTCAGCCTTCTATTTTTGTGAACGCTCCCGCCAGGAACAGAAAGGCCAAATGGAATTATGGTATGGGAGGGATTCACTTTCCCAGGTGACCTTTGTGAGAGAGGGGCCTGCCTTCAAACCACAATAATTACCAGACAGAGTAAACGCAGGTAGTTAAGAAGCATTAGGGTTTGGCAACTACCAGCAACCATGATTTTTCTGGTTTATTTGACTAGGGGGGATGTAATTGAGAGTGATGCTCCTGCCTCTCCCCCGCAGTGCTCTTCACTGGGTGGCTTATTAAACAATTCCAGGAGACCATGCACAAGCCATTTGTTTTGCTCTGTTTTTGCCACTCTTTTTATTTTGTTTAATTTTTTTTTCTGTTACATGAACCTTTGGGAACATAATGCTAAAAATGTTATTAAGAAGCCATTGACCACACATGCCCTGCAGATTTTTCTGATAAAAGCCTATTGCTTTAGAGAAACGAAGATTAAATACAGGCCAAGTGCAAAATTATTCCCGGGAAGAGTGGGTGAAGTTGCAAAAGCACCTTCAGACGTCAGTGACATCCTTTGTCGCTGACATGCCTCGAGGTCTGTGAGGACACCAGGCTCCTGTGGAGAGCTGTGGATTCACAGAAGGCTCTTTTCTACAGAAAGTGGAATTAGATGAGAACAGTGTGACCTTAAAGCTTTCTGAATAACTCAACACATGCGCTGAGCTGTGAGATGGTGTGTGGAGGGCTCGTGTCAGGTTTGCCCTGGGAAAAGGGTGATAAGTGGGAGAGCTGCTCCAGAGGAGGGTGTTGAGGCAGAGGTCAGAAGGGTGAGGGGGGTGAAAATGAATGTGGCTGGACTAGGGGAAAAAGAGTAGCTAACTCTCACCTGGATATCTCCTTTTGTCATTTAAAAGGAGAGAAGGCACAATGTGGTGGCCTGGGAAGAAGGAGTCTGGAGTGCTGTCCCCTCCCCACCTCCCTGCTGGCTCTTAGGCAGCTTGTCTTTCCTCTTTGAACCTTCCCAACCCAAACTTTGTGATGCTGATGGGCAGCCAAATAACTAACTACTGGATGCTTTCTTACCCTGCAAAGGAGGTGCTGGACCACAGATGAACACGAGACAGGCTGGCATCACACCTCCCAACCTCTGCATCGTGGACCTGCTGACTGTCTGTGAACAGATGCCCTCTCTGTGTCTCAGAGCTCTGCGGATGGAGCTCACAGCACGTTGTGAACACCACCAGCACATTTTCTAATCAGGTGCAGAGCCCTAGTCACCCCAGAGCTGGTTGTTTAGCCCACGCATTTAAAACAAGCTGCTGCCAGGTTTAGTTCAACGGTATTAGCGCTTGCACATTTTAACAGGGAGAAATCTTGCCTCATCCAGCTGCTGAGTTTGTGTGGATGGAGTGATCTGTGCAACCACACGGGCTGAGATGTGTTACCCTATCATTACAAACATGTAACAAGAGCTGGATAAAAAGCTCTGCTGCTTTTCCAGAGGGCTGCTGGATGCGGTTCACCAAAGCCTGAAGTTGTTATTTTCCTCTCCGGCTGTAAATTGTTCCGAGCAACAGCTTATGAAAGACACTACATCAAACCAAGTGGAATCAGATAGATAACAGGCCTTCCTGGGGAGCTGAAACTACTTGGCATTTGACTCTGTGGCTCTCCAAACTCATGAGGCATCTGCATGTCCCGGGTACCAGCTCACCTGCTCTGCCTCAGTGCTGATCCAGTGCCACACGTTGGTCTGGACGTACCCCGGGGCAGCGTGATTGCAATGCTGTTATTTCAGGGTGGTGATTCTCCCTCAGTGCCACAGCTGGGTGTGGGGTACCCTTTTTTGTCCTCCTGTGGATAGGCTGGTGCTGGAGGATGGAGGATACAACATTTTGGGGGAGAGGAGGCACAGATGCTACTCGGATAAGCACCCGTGTGAACGGTGATGCCAATCCCAGCTCTGAAGTTCTCCTCCACTGCGGTGGGAGGGAGGTCATTAGCTCTGATTAGAACACTTGCAATTCCAACAAGGCCTTTCATTTCCACCCTGGCTGCTGTTCTGCATATTTGATGCCATTCTCTAGCGAGAGAGTGCAAATGTTAAGATGTTAGACTAATGTTGCCCCAAAGGTTCATACACTAATGACAAGAATTATCACAGTCTGAGCAGTTCAGGACTTGACAAAAGGTACAAAACAATTAAGCCGTGATTAACAGTCGAGTGTTTCTGTAATTACAGAGATAGGTTTTGTGCTACTGTTTACTGCCTTTTATAAAACAAGAAGAATCCAGTTGCAGACACTGGTTTACTTGAAAAAAACCCCATTGGTGATGATGGGCAAGCAGAGAAGACCCAAGTGAAGGCCAGCTCTGTGTTATGGTGTAGAAACTGGGGGTCCCAGCAGGATGTGGAGCCTCATTAATGCACACTGATGAAACAATTCTGTACCTTTAGGCGACAGATTATGGTGCAGTGCCCAGGACTACTGAATACAAGCATTAAAAATTGATTTTTCTGACACCCTTGTAATCTCCTTTCTCCCCAGCTCATCTTGAGGCAATGTCCCTCAGTCCCTTTAAATATAAGAGGATGAATTATTTTTTTATGTATATTTTTGTGTATCTCACTGACCAGAAGAGAATTTAACTTTTTACATGTGAAGACTTCAAAAACCAGTTTTTAGAATTAAATAAGGGAATTAAATTAAGGCACCAGGACAGAGAAATTAAAAGGTTTAGACAAAAAGCCTTATTTTCTCTGAAGGGGGAGGAAGCAGTGTGGGAGGTCAGTCCTGGATGATGCGGGGTGCCCTTTGCTGTCTGCCCAGCCAGGAAGTGCCACAGTGTAAATGTACCAGAGCACTAGATCTGTTACATCCATTTAACTTGACAGTCTACAAAGAACTGTCAAAAGTATGGAAGAGGAAGCTGGGATAAATCATAAATAGTTTAATTATTAGGTAGTGTCATAAATATTTCTGCTAGCCTCCTGGGGATTAAAAAGGTCTTGTTTTCTCTCTTGCCAGCAACAAGATAAGAGGCTGAATAGATTTTCCTGTGGCTGAGGATCCAGCCTGACTGGGCTGTGTCCAGGGACCAGCAGGTCCCATGGGATGGAGAGGAATTTGGCAGCTTGTTGGGGCTGTATCACTCCTGAGTCTTGTCTGAAAGCTCCTGAGGTCACTGGTAGGTTATTTATAAGCAATCAGAAATCAGGAGTGATTTGTTATTACTGAGAGATGCTAATTCAGATTCTAGAGGGGATTCATTAGCTGAAATGGCTTTACTGTATGAGAGTTGATGACAGCCTTCTGGGTGCAGTGCTTCTGGCTCCAGGGGGGTGTCTGACGGCTTTGGGAGCAGGAGGGAGCCCCAGATAGAAGCAGTCTGGTACCAGTGGTTGTCTGAGCCCACCTGGACAATTTTTCCCCCCCTAGATATCTTACTGTGGGGTGCATGATCCCAGCTCATCCTGGGGGCTCCCAGATGGCCGTGAAGGAGTGAATCTTCCCGATGATCTTAGAGGACTTTTTCAACCTTAACAATACTAGGATTCTCTCCCCAGAGGGGATGTGTCCTTCTCATAGACTGTCCCTTTTCACACCATGTTTTTTCCCAGTGTCACTGCAGGACTGAAGCACTTCTTGCAGGAGACAGCACTGCTGGTTATGAACCAGCTCTTCTTTGTTTCGGATAGTGTAAGGCAAGGACAGAAAACCTCATAAAACAAAGAGATACACAGGCAACATGGCTGCAAATTGTTTCGTTCCTCCTGGCAGAGGAGTTAACTGATGAAAAAAATTGGGCAGTTGGTGGTGCTGCTGGCTGTACAGTGCTTTTGGATGGCCAAGGTGGCAGAGCTAATTTTCCACCCCGATGGGATGGACAAAGCTGTGAATTACAAAGGGTGGAAAATGCCACAATAGAGAGATCAGTAGAGAAAAAAAATGTTTTCTTTCCGTGAAATGTTTCTTGATACAAAATAGTTGTGAGCTAAGGAAGGACCAACCATCTTGAATTTCTAGAGGGTTCTCTTACTGTTGTCACAAACAAAGTAGACATTGCTTATTACCGATATGCACTTGACAAAGGAGAAGAAAAACCCACCTGCCGTTATTTTCATCCTTCCAGTTCCTTCCTGGTGTAACTGGTTTCCCTGACTTCTCTGTAGGATTAGCTGGGGAGGTGGCCCTGTCCCCATGGCTGGATCAGGAAACTGCCTTTGTACCTTGGGCCAGTGGCTTGGAAATGAGTCACTGCTCGCTCGTGTCTCTGCGCCTCCCCAAGTGCAGCCTGGCTCACTCTCACTGGCAGGATGTCAGAAACACTCCTGCCTGCAAATAAAATCCAGCTCCATTTGGCACTTTAAAACACAAATGGAAAGAGAAACACCTGTGAAACAGAGAGTGATGCTGTCAGCACTGGTTCGTGTTAGTGTGAGCCCAGCCCGATGCACTTGGGTGACAAAGCACGCTGCGTTGCCTTTGCTTAATGCTTGCCAGGCTCTTTAGGAGAGGAATTAGCTCAACACAGATATAATTATTCCAGCAGGATGATCACTTCCACGAGGCTGAAATTTCCCTGATGCAAAGACTGTGGGGAGAGGGGAAGTGACAGGAGTGTGAAGGTGATGGACAGCCCATAATATTAATGAGCCTCACAACACTGAGAGAAGAGTTCAGCTTTCCAGCTGGGCTGGCCTGATGTATTCCAATGGCTTTTGGCCCATGAATAGCCCCTGATGGAAGACCAGCTGGAAAGACAGACAACTGGGAACTTTCTGCAGCAGAAATAATTTCCCAGGCTTGGGATGCTGTGGGAGCGGAGGCAGCACTTGGTACTCTGAAGCCTTCCCTGCCCCATTTCCAGGTGAGACTATTCCCAGCCTTTTGCCAACCTTGGATTATGGTTTGGGCGGGGGGGGGGGGAGTGTTATGTGTTGAAAGGGAGTGGATGCAGCTTAGACATCACTAACAAAAAAATTCACCCACTTTAGGAGAACTGGGATGTTTGTTTTGTAAGACATCTAATGTTGTTTTAGAAACATAAAATATTCATGAATGTGCCATCTCTCTCAATGCCTTGTTTTACTGTTGAATTATCTGGAATGTGATTAAAACCCTGGTCCGTGTCTAATCTGAGTGTGTCAGTGTTCACATTGCAGGTCTGGAAAGGTTTTGCAGAGCTTTTCTTGCATGGAAAGCAAAAAAGCATTGCAAAAATGGGTCCAGACTGTTCTTTCCTGCAGTAAATGCACAGTTGTGGTTCATGCTCTGCTGTGCCATTTCCACCCTCTCCATCAGAAGATGTCCCTGGGGGGCTGGTGATTCCACCTCTTGGGGCAGCAAAACCTCAGTGGATATGGGATACACAGGGACAATGTGTCCCATAAGGACCCTTTCCTCCAGGAGCATCAGGAACAAAAAATGGGGTGGGAAAAGAAAGCTCTTAAACAATAAATTAACACAAGCTAACCCCAGCAATGGGCCATCAGTCACCATCTACCAGCTCCCAGTGCAGCCCTGGAGGATGCTCTGGGTCACCCCAGTGCCTCCAGCACCGGGGGCATTTCTATTTAACCCCCCCCAGCACTTTGTTCCTTTCTTCTGCAGTGAGCCGAGCTGTTTACTGAGAAAATAAATACAATGTTGAAAAACTCAGCAGAGTAGATGTGCTTTAAAGCACTCCGTGGGAAATGTGAGAGGCAGCTCCGAAGTGCCTGTCCGTCAGCGCCCGGAGCACGTTTCCCTCCGGAGCAGCGCCCGGTTGCTGCGGGCACCCAGCTCCTCAGGACACAGCTGTGGTTAGTGCTGGAGGGAGGGTAAATGGTTTCTGTTTATCTTTGGATTTGCCATTTCATAAGGAAGACAGAATAAATACCAGGCAGCAAAGCTTTTACCTCTTTGCCCATTGTGTAAGACAGAGAGCACTTGTGATTAATAGAGGGTGACCTCAGCTCCAGAGAAGTCGGAATTAAAGCCAGGCGAATAATGGATTGTTTTCCTGCCTTTGTGGGTGGATCTAGGAGAATCAAGTGCTAATTTCATTTAGGCTTAATTTACAAAGATATTTTTTCTGAAGTTTAGGCCGTTTTTCCTGCTGTAATATGAAAGAATAACATCAGTAAGGTGATGGCTTCAAAAATCCACCACCCTGTGTCCATTATAAACCCTACCAATGCTGAAATTTTGGCAGGGTGTTTGGGACACTTGCTGCAAGTGTGTTGCTTTATTGTAAAAATAGAGGACTTTAATGGACAGTTCTTAGGATCCTAGAATGGCTCAGGCTGGAAGGGAAAGCTCATCTTGTTCCAACCCCCTGCCATGGGCAGGGACACCTTCCACTAGACCAGGTTGCTCCAGGCCCTACCCAGCCTGGCCTTGGACACTTGTAGGGATGGGGCAGCCACAGCTTCTCTGGCCAACCTGTGCCAGGGCCTCACCACTCTCACAGGGAAGAATTTCTTCCTACTATCTGATTTAAAACTATTATCTTTCAGTTCCTGTGTGGGCTGAGGCTTTGCAAGATGCTGCTCTTCTCCCCTTTGGTGTAACCACCAGCATCCCTGAGCTGGTTCAACACTTTGTCCTCCAAAATGCTGGGAAGCCAAGCCCTGAACTCAGAGAGTTATTTGGCAGCAACGCAACCTACAAGTTTTGTTTCATCATCTCCTCACAGAAGGTAAAAGCCAGAAGGCAGAAGGTGATTTGGGGTTTTTGATCCATATTTATGTTGTGTCTTCGAGTTCCTCTGGAGCTCCTGATAAACCTTTCTGCTGGATTTCTGGGTCCAAACCTTCCACCATTATTGTCAGCTTTTAGTGCCTTGCACCACAGGTATTGCTGTAGGATTAAAAAGTATACTGGATTTTGTTGCAGTCAAGTTATCAACGATTGAATGATGGCAGAGGATGTGTTGAAAGCAGAGTGAGTCGTTTAATATAGGTATAAATATTAAACTGTCAAGGGGAAGTATATAAGAGAAACAATCCCTGAATGGTACAAGGAGGAATAGGTAAACATTACATTTCAATAAATTCACTTAAAAGGATTCTGCCAAGTTTAATTCAGACCTTACATTTCGGTATATGGGGAAATAATTGCTACCAATCATCATAAAGGAAACTGTTGTTTTTCTACTTTTTGCTTCTGAGTTTTTACAAGTAACCAGTAACTTTCATCCATTTTGCTTTACTGGATGCTGAACACAGAGGAGTAGAAGGTGTGTTTGAAGGTGTAGCAATTCTGTCAGTGCTGTGCTGCTGCACCAAGCACACAAGTTTTACCCTCCCCGGGCGTTCAAACTTGGTCTGGCTGTTTTGGAGCACGTAACCCTTCCTGGTAAATAATTAAATTGTGCAGTTTCCTATTCCTCTGAGCAGCTGATGGGGTTCAACGATCTTGAAGTGAAAGTAGGAGGTCTCAGGAAGGGGGTGGAGGGGTGGGAGCTGAGGGATTTTGTTGCACGCAAGCCCTACAGCAGGGAAGAGCTTCACTGTAGGAACATCATTTCCCAAAGAAGCACTCCAGACTCGGATCCCTGAAGTCTGAAGCCAGGCACTTAAAAATCAGTGAAGTGCAGAGTACCTGAGCCCTTCTAAAAGGGTTATTTCTGCCATCAGTTTTAAAAGCAGATCTAATGGATGCCAGAGAAATGAAACACCTGAAGCTGGGCAATGGCTCTGTGCATCCCCTGGTCCAGCCCCACCCTGAGGGCAGTGCTCACGTTGCCCAGACAAGGCAGATGCTCAGGTGAGGCTCCTTCCTTACTGATGGAGGCTTTATCTGACCATTTGGGGTATTAAAGTGGTTTTTGCTTAATGTTCAGCAATCTGAAATTTTCCTGGTCTCCTGCATAGAGCTGCAAACATTTCTTCATTCCTGGGCTTTGACCTCATTCCTGGCCGTAAATATTAAATTTCTGTGAGGGAGCAGAGATGATAAAGCAGGAGCTCCAGTCAAATGGCACAGATGTGAAACAGCCTTTAATTGACTTGCTTTTGTCAAACGTAATTAAGTCCAACATTTCATTGCAGTCCTTGGCTCACATTCAGATCTTGAGAAGTCTTTGGTGATAAAGGAGTATTTTGGCTTCAAATGAGACCGATGAATTCTTGCAATCACTTGCACAGGAGGCACGACATTTTCTGTTGTATTGGCTGAAAGTAAAGCCATAAGGCACTGCCAAAACCCGGGTTTCTGATTACAATACAGTGCCAAGATGTCACTCCTCCTTCTGTGCATCTTGTTTGTATGTTCCTTCCACTTCTGTGAGCATCAGTTGCTTCACAGTTTGTCAGCTCTGGGTGGGCTCAGCTGCCCACCCTTTTTGTCAGTGTTTAACTGTACATGCTTAAGCCCCTGCTTAAATCTCAAATATATATAAATATATATAATTTTAAATCTTTTTTTTTCCTGGATAAGGATGGACTTCAACACACATCCAAGTGTTTCACTGAACTGAGGCCCCAGGGCCCTGTGATGTGTCTGCAAAGCCCACACCAACACACCCGTTATGTTTTGCTGGGAACAAAAGTATCAGGAACTTAGATTCCCTTATACTGCTCATTGTCCTCCAGAAATAAGCAGTGCCTTTTTCCTGGAATGTAATGAAGGAGCTGGGTCAACATTTTGAGTGGCAAAACCCAAACCAGTCCATATTAAACCCTGTTAGCTGGGAGGTTGGGTCCTTCTGGAGCCAACTGGGAAGGTGTGTAGTGAGTCTCTATGGGGAGTATTTGGGCCACCTTTGTTAAGAGGCTGAAGATAACCAGGGAGATGCAGATGAGAGGGCTACTCTAAGGTTTTCATACCTCCTGGCAAAGCAAAAGGACTTGAAAATGTTCCTTTGCCTTGCTCTCTTTCTGTCTGTTGTACTATTTCATCTCACCTTCCCTCACTGCATTTCTTATGTGCTGAAAGGAAATGAAATCTCTGCTGTGTTATTGTTGCTCTCCACTTTAATAAACAACGTTGTGCTGAAGTCAGGGTACTGCATCCTGGCTTTTTCCTTTCAGATGCACCGCTCTGGGGAAGCACAGCTCTGACAGGTGGGAAGACCTCGGAGGTGTTGCAGGGAAATCTTTAAATTCCCACTTTTGAAGCTGAATCATTTATATGTAAGAAAAGCTACTTGGTTCTTTTGGTGAGAATGGCTCCAGGAGCTGTCACCTACCTGGAATACCACAGCAAAACCTGAGTTTTTTATGAAGTGGGGTGTATGTGCTGAAAGCCAGGAGGGAGCTCAGAATGCAGCATGGATGGCTGCCCTAAAACTGAGCCTGGAGAAGCTTGAGGATGGAGGGAGAGGGAGGTTGGCTTGGTGTTTGATTGCTGTGGGTGGCTGTGGGCTCTGCCTGCCGGTGACCTGCACTGTGGTGGCCACGTGCCCTCTACAGAGGTCACAGAGGAGACCTGGCACGGTGGCTCTCAGCAGATTCTCAGCTGAGCAGTGTCTGGAGCATTTCTATTCCAGGACACCACTCTCCCGGGGCCTTGCTGGGATCTGAGAGCAGACCCAGATGGCAAACTCTCCCCATGATCTCCGTCTCAGCGTTGCTCTCCTGATGGTTGGCTGCTGACACTCAGATCCTTTGAAATGTGCCAAGAGGTTGGTTGGATTTTATTTTTTTTTGTGTGTTGACTCTTTCATCTCTTGCTGCAGAGGGTTGTTTCATGCTCTTTTCGGTCTCCTTTGCTGCTTTTCAGTTGCCCACAGCCTCCAGACTAGTTAAGACCTCAAGAAAGTGTGGAAAAGGATGAGTCTAGTTCACTTTTTTAATTAACTGAAGAAAAAATAATATATCCTTTGGAGAGAGAATGTTATTTTCCATGAAGAATTTCCTTACCCAGATATAATTTCTGTCCAGGGTGAAATGAGAAGTGGCTTAAATAAACAGACAGGAGCAGAAACCGGAGAGATTCAGCTCCAACAAATAACTGCTTGCTCAGAAATGTGATTGTAAATGCTGGGAAGATGAAAATTCAGGAATCACCTGTCTTGGAAGGGAAATTGCCATCTCCAGGAGCAGAGATTTCTTTTGCCTGTAGCTCTGTGAGACCTTTTTGTTCCTGCTGGAGGAGTGAAGGATGAGTGTGGATGAGCACATTACCTAATGAACCCTGGGGAGGTGGAAGAGGGATCCTTTGCCCGAGGAGATGCTGCATCCTAGAACAGGCTGAGTGGGTTCTGCTGCTCCAGCTGATGACCTGCAGGAAGAAAACTGCTGTCATTACTGAGGGTGACTTCTGCTGGAAGTCCTGTGCAGCCGATAATCAAAACACTAAGGGTTTCTCATAATGACAGCTAATAATTTTCTAACATACAGGATATTTCGGCCAAAACAAACTCAAAGCCTATTCTGGACTTGATTGCTTGACAAGAATTTTGTGGTTGCCTAGGAACCAGTGATCAGAGCCTGATTACATCCAGTATGGGCTGACAAAGGGCATTTTCACCAATATCATCATTGTTTATGGCCATATGGTCCTACGGCATCTTCCCAAGGGCTGACTCTCCAGCATGAGGGAAAACTGTGCTTGGAATTGTCTGAAAGCAAAAATTTAAACACAAGAGGGTGAATGAATGTTGGAAAGTTTTAGGTAGAGACCGTCATGTGGACAAGCCCCTGGAATTCATTTTAAAGAGATGTTGGATTTGTCTTGAGGATCTTCCAGATTCAGGTCAGAGAAGATATTAAAAAAAAAACAAAACAACAAAACCCAGGAGTTTGTAAAAAAAGCTGGATAACAAATGACACATATCAGAAATTATGAAGGTTAGCCTGCTGATGAGGGACAATTATTAAAAGAGCTTGAAATCCGTGACTATCAAGAATAAGAAGAAAAACTTTAGATACCATTAAGCAGAAAAAAAATAGTGCCAGCTGGTGGGTTCATCACTGGATGACATGGTTCAATCAGCACAATAATATCTGGCCAGTATTTCTTTGTGGCATTTAGAAAGACAAAATGATGTGCTTTATCTCCCTAATGTGAGATAAAATCGTTCCTGTTCCATCTCTAATCAACAGTGTAGTAAATTATGTCTGTGTTGTCAGGGGGTACACTTAGAAATCAGTGTCCATATAACTTGTATTTGAGTGTCTCAGAAAATTGAGGTCTGCAGATGTTCACTTTTAATCAACAACAGAAAAGTTGGGAAAGCTAGTTTGGATTTAAAAAAGACTGTCAGTATGTCCTAGAAAACTAAAAGCCAGTAATCCTGGACAAAATAATGGTATAGGTGAAAGGGAATTCGAATGATGAAGAATTAAAGGCTGGGAATAAAACTAATGGATTTATGAAACATAGATCTTTAGAAGTCTGAATTCATTAGCTTAGTCATGGTTATTAGGTAGCTCTAATATTCCTGAGGTTTTGCAAAGTGTTTGACTTCATTTTGCATGGAATTTGGATTAAGCCACCCAAGGGGGCACAGCGAAGCAGTGGTGGGAGCAGGGAGATGCAGGGATGGGGGATCCATCACTCCTTGGCAGGAGCTTTGCTGGGGGACTGGCAATGATGAGGGCTCAGCCTCCATGCTGCACATGGAATGCACGTGGAATGACCCACCAGAAAGCTGTGAAACCCAGGGAGAAACACAAATTCACCCCAAAAGAGGGCCCAAGCTACCCATTCTTCTCCTGCTTCTATTTGGTTTCTAACATTCACTTGAAAGAACCCAACTGCTGCGAGAATCAGCCAGGAGAGTGGCTGAGCACAGGCAGGGCCTCTTGGAGTTGCTTGGTGACTGCTGCCCTCAGGGCATGATCCCCCAGTGCCCCCCGCTCGCAGGATGAGTAATTGGTCCCGTTTGCATCCACTGGACAAAAGTGCTGTCACTTGGGTCTTGCTGGTTGAGTCATTCCCACTGGGACCAGTGGGTTATGTGGGTGGCCAAGAGAGGTTTCTGCAGCACTGGAGGTACTGAGTCCCCAGAGCAAACCTCTCCCACTGGGCTGGGTTTGGCCCCAGGGGACAACCCAATCACCCAACAGTGATTGTCATCCACAGTCCCATGGCAAAAAGCTGCTCATGGCACACAAACGTGGCAATAGCAACAAAAGAGTGTGCCTGTTGGTCAACATGCTTTGGTGACAATCGAAGACCTTGTCTGGATTTTTTTTGGCTGTCCCTAGAGGAATCCCAGCTGTAGAGATCCCAGTGGAAGAGATGGGGAGAGCAGGATATACAGAGAGGAAGGTGACATGACCTGCTCCAGGTGCCACCAGGACTGGGATGCAAGCATTGACCCCTCCAGTCGTGCAAGCAAATGCTTGTGACATTTCTGTGGACTTCCAAGGTTTTTGATTAATTGCCCAAGTTAAGGACAATTGCAGGCTAACATAAAGTTGTTCTCCTTATCTTTTCTCTGGTTTCACATGTAAGATGTGATTTCAGGTTAAAAGCTGTTTTGGCAGTGCCCCAATGATATAAGGGGTGAATTGATGAACAAATCTTTTAAGGTCACTTCTTCCAAGAGGACAAACAAGAGATATGTCGGTCCAGGGTTGCCAATGTTTTTAATGCCTGAGTATTATCTCTTAAGAACATGTTACAAAGTAAAAGGAAACTTGTTTTAGTGAATTTCTCTGTCCAAGTTGAAAAAATTATAAACCATCATGCTTTCAGGCTGTTTGCCTCACTTCTGGTATTGGAGGGATGCAGCAGTGTTGGGATACAGCTCCCAGCACATGTTGGATAACAGCATCATCCAGAAGCCCACATGGTAGATGCTACAACACCATGGTAGATGCTGCACAGACATAAATTGAAGAGCAGGATGTGCTTTGAAGAGTTTCCTATTAAAGGGAGAGGAATGGGAGAGCAGGAGGAATCAGGGGCCAGATAGGAGCCATTATTGTCATCAGTGGTATTGAACATGCTTGTGTCCCACTGGGTTTGGGAAGCTTTTATGTAGAACATGGAATAAACATAGACTAGGAGGTGAATGACTTTTTTTTCCACTAGGATTTTGGTGTTGAAAAAAGTTGCTGCACGTGAGCTGGGAACTGTGATCTGGGAGCAGAATGTGGGAAGCAAAGTGAGGACTGCCCTGTGTGAGGGTGGAGGCTTCTTCCACAAAGCATTAGGAGGTTTCAGAAGCCCTGGGTGAGCTGTTGGTGTGATCTGCACAAAGGGCACAGCCTCACACAGCTAACAAGCTCCAGGGGAGCTCGCCTGCCTTTGATTTGAGGCTTTTCTCCAAGCAGAGATTGTAAGTTCTAGGCAGAAATAGTTCTTGTCAAGGATCTAATGATGCTTCATGTTCCTACAACCCTTCAGATAAACAGGGTGGAACAGTACAGTGAATTTTATAAGGAATCTCTAAAAACGTGCAGTGAACATAATGAAGCAAAAATGATCTGTTGTTTTCTCTCAGGAAACAAATACTGCACGAGGAGGCAAAAAGAAGGTGGGCCAGAAAAATCCAGCTGTACTCTCAAAATGGGTCAGTCACAGGGAGAGCAGCTGCCCTCAGACATTAGTGTTTTCATATTTTAAAAAAAAAGGAAATTTAGAAGCTGTATTTATGCAGCTGCATCTTAACATCTAAGGGTGAAATCACCAAAAAACCCACTTAAATATTCAGCCCAAAGCCACGTAAATACATGATTTGCAGAGCAACCTTGAGATGTGTGCACTGGCCTTGCTGAGAGACAGGAACTTGGAAAAAGGAGCATGAGTCTATGATTCAGAGCTGAGCAAGGTTCACTTCACACACAGAAGACAAAACCAGGAATGAACCAGGAAAAAAAAGCCATGTAGCACATTTCAAGCGCGTGGTGCCCTTGAGGGGATGGATGGCAAACGGAGCGGGAGCAGCCACTGCTCAGCTGGGCTGGGAAAAGCTCAGAGATGTCCCTCAGCGGGGCTGTGGGTAACATCTGATCCCAGGAGAAATGACCTTGGGCATCTCCCTCCCTGTCTGAATCCCCTGGTAGAGTCCCAGGTAAATCAGTGCAACAGCCCTGCTTTTCTCCAGGGGTAAGTGGGCTCCCAGGACAGCGGAGCTCAGGATGGGGCCAGAGCCATCACTGGGGTCATCCCAGGGTCCCAAACTGGATCTGAGGCAATCACAGAATCACAGAATAGTTTGGGTGGGAAGAGACACACCCATATCTGGGTTCTGATGCTCCTGAGACCTTTTCTGTTCCTGCAGGGTTCTGCAACTGTTGTGTCTCATCCCAACAAGAAGCGGCACAGCAAGGAACAGGCTTCATTTGGCATCTGCAGAGAACTGTACCCTTCTGAAGATACTCAGAGCTGGGAAGGACACAGCCCCTTCTCCTGGCACTGATGCACAGCCTGAGGGATGACCTGGGAACTGACAAATATAATTTCCTAAATGACTTCCTAAAGGCTTTCCCATGCTTTCAAAATACACCCCATCATGTAGGGCTGTGGTGAAGCAGAGGTCTGGCTGGTGCTTTAATGCACCCACTGTGTAGGCTCGGGAGTACCAAAGGGATTGCTGAGGATGGAAAAGTTCTCTGTGTCATTTTAGGGTGGGAGGAAGAAGATGGTGCTGGCAGACCTGCATAGAGGGAGAAGGGGAACACTCCTGCCCAGTGCAGACAATGAACTACAAACAGGTTTGGAGAAGGAGGATAGACTGGCAAGGGGAGGAAGTTGGAAGTCATGGCCACGGATGTTCACGGCGGTGCATTTATGGCAGCGTGAATTTACTGCTGGATTCTGCCACTGCCATAAACATTTTCAGCTCCCCCGAGTCTGGGCTGGCTCTTCAGATCCCTTTTCCATTGCATGGGCTGAGATGCCCTCTGAGTGCAGGCAGCTGCCAGCCCTGTGTCCCAGGGGTTGAAGGAGCAGTGCTCTCCTCCAGCTTCAGGGGGCTGCATGTGACTGCTCCCTTTCCCTCATCTGGTTTCGCTATGTCTCATTAAGGAACAAAAAAACCCACATGAGCCCCCCAGGTAACTAGGAAAAGATTTTTCAATCCTTTGCTTGAGGACAGCAGCTGCACCTGGTGTTTCTCAGAATGAAAGCAAATCTTTTTTCTTTCTTTGCTTCTTCCTTTTTCCTAGAAATTTTCAGCCATGCCATCTGGTGACATTTTCCAGAGCTGAGGTGACTGATGTCACAGGGGATGCTGTGGAGGACTCTGTTTGTGTTTCACATTTTTTTTTTGTTTATTTTCCATCACCCTGCCTCTTACCCAGGACCTGGCTCTTACTTCAGCTGGAGCTTTCACAAAAATGTAAGTGGCATCATTTCTTTCTGGGAAAAACCACCATACAAGGTGGACTGAAATGCCTGAAAATTCGAATGAAATCCACCTAGGATTGAGCCAGAAATTAAAAAGGGAATGAAAGTTTGTTTTGAACTTGTGATCTTTGTTTGTTCTGTTTGGATCCTCGTGCTGTGTGTGCCTTCAGGGAGATCACTGCACATCAACTGAACTAAATCCTCAGGGGAAGGGAAATAAAAGAAACTAAAAGCTTTTTTACAAAAATATTCATCAAGCAGAACCTTTAAGCCTGGTACATTTCCATTCTGGAAATAAATGCCTCCTACAGTCCCCCAAACCACCTGAGTTTACCGCAGTTTTATGTGGAAGGCACCTGGGTACGATGGTGAAGTTCCTCAGAAGAGATGTATGGGATTTGGGCAGAGAAAACTTGTGCCAGTGTCTCAGCACCCTCACAGGGAAGAACTTCTTCCTCATATCCAATTTAGTCCTTTTCTCTGTTAAGTTGAAGCCATTTCTTCTTTGTTTTATCACTCCATGCCCTTGTCCAGAGTCCCTCTCCAGCTCTCTTGGAACCCCTTTAGGCACTGGAAGGGGCTCTAAGGGTCTCCCTGGAGCCTTCCCTTCTCCAGGCTGAACACCCCCAGCTCTCCCAGCCTGTCTCCATAGCAGAGGTGCTCCAGACCTTGGAGCATCTCTGTGACCTCCTCTTGACTCTTTCCATTAGGCCCAGTGATCCAAACAGGATGTTTGAGCCTTGGACCCTGTGGTGAGTGGGGAAGGATTGAAGGCATCAAACTTTTCCCTTGACATACTGAAGATTATTGTTTCCCCTTCGGCTGCTGAAGTTTGGCAACACTTGCGCATGTCAGTGCCTGTCAGGAAGATCTTCTGCATTCCCCATCCCCTGGAGTGGAGGCTGCCTATCAAGTGTCTCTTTTACATAGTTTAATGTTTCTGGTAAAACTACTGATTTGATTTTTAGATTGTGTCTGAACAGAATTAGCACATATCACACATTGTGGCTGGCAGTCAAGGGAAAAGCCAAGGAATGATCAGGGGAATGAAACAAGTTGTCCCTCCTGGGGCTGCATCAGCACACGAAGCCCAGATGGCAAAAGTCCACGTGATCCTACTTTGCACATCACAGGGATGACAGTGACAGAAGGTGATGACAAGTAGGGCATTGGGACGGGTTCTGCCCCAATTAGGAGGGAATGTTTGCAGGGTGCCATGGCTGGCTGGAGATGGGAGGTGAGCAGGGGCTCGTGCAGGCACGTGGTCCCCCCCAGCCATGGTGGTGCTGGAGAAGGCTGGTGGGGAATTCGTATCTCTCAGGGAACACTGGTAACAGAAAGGGATTCTATTCTGCTGGTATTGAGTGGTGACATGCCCATTTCTCCTTCTTCTTTTTATTTAATAAATGCGATCTCTCTCACAGGCAGAGATCTCAGCCAAAACATTCAGATGCAGAATTAGCTCAAGGACTAAACACAAAAAACAGCCCAGAGAGGCACATCTGTAGTGCTGCTAACCCTTGCAATGTTCCAGCTTCAAGAGAAGACTATCAAGATGATTTTTCAGGAAGACTTGGAAAGGGCGTGACTCCCACAACCTGCTGCTGATGCCTCGGAAAAGGAAAAGCATCTCCTCACTTCAAACAGGGTCATTTACCACGTTTGCAGAGGAGCACACTAGAAGTCAGCAAGACGCTGAGCATGAGTCTCCTCTCCCCACACAGCTGCTTCCCACAGTGTTCACTCCAACACCTGCAGATCTGCAAGGGGACACGTGTTGTCTGCCACATACTGGGAATGTCACAGCGAGGTCAGTGGAGCTGCAGCTTTGGGGCTTGGCAAGCGCTGCGGGAAGGTCAGCGCAAGGAAAGCTCAGACCCCACTAACCTTCCACTAGAGAGAAGTTGCCACGAGTTCAGTGGTCGATCCTAGGTGTGAAAAAGCCCATGAGTATTCCCTGGGATTGAAGAGCTGACTAGACAGTGAGAACAAAGCCGTATGTTACGTGTCATCATTTGTATCCTACACTTTCTAAATCCCCCACCAAGATCGCAGTATTTTTCTCACTTGCGGATTTTATGGGAGGAAAATAAAAGCCTAATAGAAGGCAGAATGAAGTCCATGTTTTCTGCTTCAGCATCACCTGCTGGTTCCAGAGGGATTTGCAAACCCTCATGGAAGAGCTCAAAAGTGTTCAGCAGGAGGTGCCAACCAGACCATTTTGCTGGCTTTGGGATTTGTAATGGGATGTGTGGGTGCTTGTCTGGAATAGAGGCTTAAATGAAGAAAATAAGGGCAAAGAGGACAGTAACAAGGCAGCTGCTTAAATCATTTAAATTTTACTGTCATGCCCTGAGATTCACAACGAGGAGGCAATAAAAGGCATCCCTGGGCAAAATTTAACAACCAGCCATGGTGGTTATGGCACTGAACTGCTTTAATATCTAGTTTAAAGTTAGTAAAAGCAAGTCCATGGCACAGCACGTGTTGCCTTATCCAGAGATCATGAGACAGAGGGTGTCAGGACAGGGAGGAAAAATTGTTCCTGGAATTTTCCCTGACCTTTGCAGCATTTTATTATGTTAGAACTAGAAAGCTTCAGTCACACATCAGGGATGGTAACTGGAAGCATTCAGCATATACAGTAATAATAAAAAGTAAAGATATGTGGCAATGGTCTCCCAAAGTTCCCTCAGAAATTAATTCAGTGAAATCCTAAAGGAATTAGATGTCTAAGACTGTTTCTGCATTCTCCAAGGCATTTCTGTCACTACTTTATCACTTCAAAATGTGGAGGTTTGGTGCTCGGATGACAAAATGAGGCCTGGGGAAGGAATAAGTTTCCTGCCCTACATAGTGTGCTGAACAATTAAAAGACCTCCCTTAGTTACTGGACTGGATCCGAGACATTTCTAGTGCAAAATTCCCCAAATTAATAGTAAGGTTTCACAAAAGCACACGAAATTTCCCAGTTTCGGGTGTCACAGCTGCTCCACCCTTTGATGCTGCTGAGATCTGAGCA
This sequence comes from Myiotriccus ornatus, assembly GCA_036023395.1. NCBI lineage: Eukaryota > Metazoa > Chordata > Aves > Passeriformes > Tyrannidae > Myiotriccus > Myiotriccus ornatus. Next base: position 7,828,727 of record JAYRBT010000054.1, read on the forward strand.
GTGGGATCCCCGGGCATGTCTGTGGTCTCCAGAAGCCATAGTACCTGAGGATGCAGTCAGAGTTTCTCAGCAATCTGGGATGGTTTCCAGGGGAAATCTGGTCTGGTTTGCACTGGAGATGGACTATTTGGAGCAGAGCAAATAAAAGTGCCGGGAGAGGTTGTGATGTGAACTGAGCAGGGATGTGATCAAGGGGAAGGGACAGAATGGCTGTGCTGGTGCTGGGATGGGTGGGAAAGCCATCAGTGCCCCTGCCCTGGCTTGCTGGTGGGATGTTGCTTTCAGATGATGGTGCCCTTAGCCTGGATATCTCTGACAGCTGCAGCTCCTCTGGCATGGATCTTCACCTCTCCAGGACGCTCCTTTACTCTCAGCTCCTGCATTCCAGCCCCAGGCTCCTGGTATCTCCCCCCCTCCACCCATCTCCTAAACGAGTCTGAAGAGTTTGCAGCACTGTCTGAGTGTCTGCAGGAGAAGCACGGTGCAAGAAGTCAATCCTTGTTCCTGTGATGAGTGTAGCTGGCAGATCCTGCCTCTGGCACCGAGCTCACGCTGCTCTGGAGACAGACTCAGCCCAACACCGGCTCAGCCAAGGTGAGGGAGGCTGCAAGCCTGGAAAAAGCAGAAGAAATGAGGCAAAACAGTCTTGAGGGCAGTTTGAGGGAAGTAATGAGCTTCAGAAACTGGGACAGAGCTGGGGTCAGGCCTGGAGGAGCATCTCCCTGTGCCTGAAGGAGAGGACGAGGTGCCAAAGGGCAGCTGTATCCTGCTTTATGCCTCCTGGTTGGAAAACATGGAAATAACAGCCCCAGATGTGTTCCTGTTGTGTTTCTGAGGACCCAAGGGGGCTGGAAAGCCCCTCTCATGGTCACTAGTGCACCTCTGCATGCTCAGTGCACGTGTGCTTGTGGTCCTGGGGGCAGGCATGGCTGGATGCAGCCACTGTCATCTCTGTGACACACACTTAGAAGTGGTTTTTTTCTACCCTGTCAAACCTTCAGGCACTGGTTTTTGGCTTCTGTGACTCAGCACAGATTTGCTGGAACCAGCTTATCCCAGCAGGGCTGTTGACTCTTCATCCCACATAAAATTATAGGGAGCTGGAGTGCATGTGTGGTGCTGCTGGAATGGCTCATTGTGTGACATCTCCAGAGTGAGTGTGACAGCCACATAAATAGCATATGTGAGGAGATAGTACATATCTGCTGCTTGTTGCATATTATTTACATGCATATCCTCTACCTAACTTGTGGTTATTCCTAGTTACAGATTTGCTAGACTGGAGTCTTTTCAAGGTAGATATTCAAGCCTTTGACAAACTGATGGGAATACATTTCCCTCTACAGTTACTTGAAATTTTCAGTAAACATCCATTGTTTCCTCTTGCTAGAAAATGGAGCAAGGGAAGGCTTCTGAGGCTGAGTTCAGGTGGGTTAAAGCTGTGAAAACAGCTTGCTTTGTGGTGGTTTATCAGGCATCAGCTGCTATTGATCCACATAACAGTGAGATCTTGAGAAACACCTCTTTGGGGAAAGCAAGTTCAGAGGGAAGCAAACAGCAAACGGGGCGCTGGATATCTTGGTGTCAGACTTTTTTTTTGCAGTGATTTTGTTGCTCTCTGAGCTGTTGGCTATGTAAAATGACTGCAGCACAGAGGTGATAAACAGATCTTTACTTTGAAAGGCTTCTGTGAAAATCGCCATCTGAGCACAGAGATGTTTTCCTCCCTAAGGGATAAGAGGTTAAAGCGCTGGGATGGAGCTCAGAGGATCTGATTTCATCATCTGCTGCTGTTCTTATTGAATACCAGTATAAATCCTGTAACTGTTGTTGTCTTTCCCTAAATCAGAGCTATTTCCTCTCTCAGCATCTGGGATGTCAAAATAGTGAGCCTTGGATGCTGGGGGCCCATTCCCAGAATGGGAAAAGAAACCAGTGTCCAGGGGGAGGAATAAGAAAGGGGGGAAGGAGGGATTTCCATCCTGTAAGAGCAAAGGGACTTGCTTGGGTTTGAGATGTAAAGAGGAATAAAACTGTAAAACACAATTTAATGTTGCAGTGAAGATTAATGGCCTCATCCACAGTCACCTGAAAAGATCAGTCCTCTGGAAATTGCAAATAATGATGGCAAACATTAAAATTTCAGTGAAGTAGGTAGCATCATGTGCTATCTTTTTCTTGTTAGAGTTTGAGGGATTTTGCTCTAAATGAATTTTTGGTGAAAGCAGGATCAACTGTAATTATTTGTAAGTACTGAGGGTCAGGCACAGCACCACACACACTATTCTTCAAAATGCTGCCGGCACTAATCCTGGTTATCCTTCTTACTGTGCACCTTGTAGATGGCTAGAAGAGAAATGGAGAGATTTCCTTTGTATTTGTGCTTGCAATAGGCATGAATTAGACTTGTTCTGCTGTCTTGTTGTTTTAGAAAGAGGAATCAATCGACTCCAGATTTGTTAGCTCGGTGGCTCTGAGTATCAGCTCTCTCTTGCAGGAAATAGTTTTATTTTATAATATGCCTGTTCCTATGGATCATCTTCTTGCAGTCTTGGGAATGGGCAGGGAGGTCCCCAGCCAGCAGCAAGGTGGGGTTTCAGGGTACAGAGGGAAGCAGGTACTGACCCCACATCTCAGGCACAACAAGCATCAAAGGGTGGTGGGATCAGTCACCTTTGATATGGACTGGACCCTCACCATCACCCTGCCCATGTGCATCCTGAGATCTTGCCTCAAACTTACTTTTCCTGAGAAGTTTGATCATGGAAGGGGAATAGGCACCTTGAAGGAGATGGGACATGGCCTGTGACATCCTGCTGACCAAATTCCCCTCGGAGGGTCTGGGTTTTGGGGAGCATCCCAATGCAAGCTGGAGTCAGCAGGATTCTTTTTCCCAGTGTGTGTTTGTTCCCAGGACCCTCTTTGCTCCTTGGGAAGAGTTATTCTGTTTTTCTTTCTGTTCTGATGCTCAGCAGTGCAGAAAAGCATCTGCAGAGATTTCTGCCATCTCTAAAAGGAGTCTGATGGAGCCAAATAGAGAAGCCACAGTGAATATGTATTATTGCAAATATTGAAGAAGCCAATGTTCCCTTCCTAGAATATTATTTCTCATTTTTTGAATGAGCCTGTTGGCGATAGAGGGCAGATAATCCACTTGTGGAATCTTTCTTGATTTGTGCTATGTGATTTATAACATCATGCAAGGAACAGAACTTGTCATTGCTGCCTCTGAGAAGTACCACTGAGTTCCCTTGTAGGGGTGGCTCTGGGAGAGTGGCTTTTGGGGATCCAGAGACAGTGTTTTTATTTTATTATGACTTTTCATTTATTCCTGCCAGATTCTCTGATGTTCTAGCTGATGACCATAGATGTGTAAAGATCATCTAGTTCCAGTCCTCTCTGCCATGGACCAGGGCACGTGGTTGCTGAATTTCTGTGGTCATTGATGTCCTAAGAACAAATTCCACCCACCACCAGTGGCTATGGTACAAATTTACCTAATTAGCATTTGGCAAGTAATTAGCCAGGTGCCCACCACCCCAGGAGTGACAGTTGCATTTTTGAAGCTTTGCTTTCCAGCCTTTCAAGCACAATCCACTTCACACTCCCCAGCCTCTCTCCCTCTCCTCTCCAGCCCAGGCACTTTTTTCCTGCACGAGAAATGATTTCATCTCTTGCAAGATTAATTCTCTGCTCATGATGGCCTTGATTAAACAGATTGCCAAACCGTGCTAAAGGTGACAAAACAGTTCTGACACGCAGACATCTCCTCCTCCTGAAAGGAAAGGCAAAAAACCCCCAAACCCTGTGTGGGTTGTTGCTATTATGAGATGTGCAGGTGGCTGTGGGCTGTTTTTTGCAGGATCAGCAAAAATCCTCCACATTTAGGAACAGTGTCTGTAAAGTTAAACTGGTTGAAACAGCAGAAGATGTAACTGTTGGCACTTGAACTAGATTATCCTGGAGAAATTGAGTTTTCATCCACAACTGAGGAGATTGCGCCGATGCTCCAGGAGACTGGAGGTACAAATGGTATGGATACGTGTGGCTGCCCCATCCGTGGAAGTGTTAAGTGTTCAAGGCCGGGTTGGATGGGGCTTCGAGCAACCTGGTCTAGTGGAAGCAGAAGGTGTCCCAGCCCATGGCAGGGGTCTGCAACAAGAGGAGCTGTAAGGTCCCTTCCAACCCAAACCATTCCATGATTCTCCGTTGGGGAAAGCCCAGACTTTTTCCTCTGCCAACATATATCCATTAAGTGAGCAGTGAACAAGCCTGCTTGGGACCCAGCTGTGGCTCTTTATAATATAAGCCTCTGAAAACCTGTAAATACACTCCAAATACGCACAAAGCTCATTTTCAGTCACTTTCTAGCTTGTTAATGGGCATTGTAATTATTTACCAAAGGCATCAAAACCCTTTTGTATACTCTTGGTTTGAATCTTATTTTGCAGATATTCAGTGGAAAGTGGGCTGGAGAAAAAAAAAAAAAAAAAAGCATTTGTACTGTGAATGTGTTTTTTCACTTGCATGTTGATGCTCTGGACTCTTGTAAACCCAGCCTCTGTTCACGGTGTGACCTACTGCTTCCATGTGTGCTTTCTGAGCAACCACTGCCTGGAAGAAGGGTGGCCTTTATGGCTTGTTCTTTTTTTTAATTTTCTTTGGCTTCTGTTAACATCCTGTCTGCTGAGAAACCTTCAGGCTGAAGAGTGGATTTTCAAAGAATAGGCTGGGAGAAGTCCTTTTGGGTCATGCAAATAAAATTTTGTTGGCCTTCCTTCCCAGCCTTGGTGCATAGACCCTAAAGGACAGGGCGAAGACTTCTGATGAGGAAGAAATCTGGCAAGTCCTGCTCTTGAGATGACTGTTTTCTGCTCATCCCAGGGATTCAGAGAAGAGTGGGTGTTAAGGTACCATGAGATGCTCTGGAAGGACAGATCTCTCCATTGCTGAATTGGACTTGGGGTGAAATAATGTGATTGGGACTGAAGGTGCAACAGGAATATCCTGCTTTTTCCCCCCCCACACACAAAAAGGGCAAGGATGAACACTGAGAAGATACTGGGTAGATGAGGAGAATTTCTGGAAGGGGGTTTGTCCCAAACACAAGGCATATCTTGGCTGTCAGTAGTTCAAGGTGACAGTCCTGATCCCTTTTACAGCAGCCATTCTAAAAACACATCTGTCAGGTGAAAATGAGCACCACAACAAGATAAATAGGTGAACCTGATGCATTTGCTGCATTGAATTAACATAAAAGGGAGTGTGGGAAGGGTTGAGAGCATTTATGGGGTGGGAGCCAGCAGAGAGGAGCAGAGCTGAATTTGCAAACACTCTTCCCGTCAGCTCCTGGGCTGTCCAGCTGGGAGCTCTTACACTGATTTACTGCTGTCCTTCCTTCAGCCTTTGAAAATCTATCCATTAACAATTAAGGTAATGTCTAATCTAGTGTTTATTTCACACTCTCATTAGTGGGCTGACAAACCCCTCACTTTTTCAAGCAGTGGGACTGCTCTGTTCCACAGGGGGGCTGTGTCTCTGGGTCTACTTTTTCCCTTGTTCCCCATTAGAGCTGAGATCTCCTCTTGTGGAAGCATTCAGGAAAATTACCATGCAACACCACACCTTGGCATTGTGTTCCTTGCGAAGAAGATGCAGCTTTTGTGCTAAATATCCCCCAACATCCATTGAAACAGAACTGGGGCAGAAAGAGATAGTCCTGACTGCCTGCTGGGCCCCAGGAGCTCTGTGTTGGGCTGGCTGTAGGCTTGGGAAGACAAAAAGCATTTGCTAAAAGAGCACAAGTTCCTTTTCCCCATCTCCTGGGCAGTACCAGTGTGCCCCAGGTTGAATCTGATCTATATGTCTCTGCTTATGTCCCCAACACTGGGAGATTTCCTCAGATTGTTGGGAAATGGCTTCTTTGGGGAAATACTGCAGATGGCCCCGGGCACCAGACCATGAGGCTTTAGTTCTTGGTAGTCAATCCACCTGTGATCTGGGATTAAACTGGGGGTGGACCCCAAATGCCCTCTGTGCACCCTGTTTGAGGGGTGGCATACCGGGGGGACTCTGCAGCTCTCGGGCACCGAGTTCATGAGAGTCAACATCTCACAGCCTGACTGGGAACTGCAGGTACCTGAGGGGTGTTTGTGGCTCACCCCACCTTAAGGTAATTAATTTACCACTGCAGCCTCTTGGAATATGTGCGTTACTCTAACTCTGATGTGAAGTGCGGGACGGTTTGGGGAGCAAAAAAATGACCTTTAGTTAATGTTGCTAGAAGATCACTAAACAATAACAACTTTCTCCCCCTAATTCTCATTCCTCCTCGTATTTTTTTTGCCAATTTCTAGGTCAGATTCCCCATTCCGCTGCTCCTGCGCTAGCACAGCGATCAGGTTGCACAATTGCAGGGGAGGGAGGAATCTGCTACCCGAATCCCTGTCTCCTCAGCATCCTTCCACGATTCTTCCCTTCTTCCCAGCGTCTCCGGCTGAGAGCCCATCCCAGGTAGGCTGCGGCAGAGGAAGGGTTTGGGGAGGTTGGGGGGTGCTGGTTCCCCCTCCCCATGCCGGGGGTGGGACGGGGAGGCCAATGCAGCTCCCGACGCCTGCGGGGCGGGGAGAGGACGCTGCCCGTGTCTCGCAGGTGTGGGCTCGCCTTCCCTTTGCTGCCTTTGGTAATTTATTATTTCTTTCCCCTCCCCGCGCTTCTTTTCCTCCTTCCCCCTCCCGCTTTTCTCTTACGCAGTGGGAGCAGCCCGGCTCTGCCCAGCCGCCCTCCGTCCTCCCTCCCTCTCTCCCATCCCTCCCTTTTCCTTAAAAACGTGGGATCCGGGGTGCAGCCCCCTGCTCTGGCAGCATCCCTGCCTGCGAGAGCAGCCCCTTCCCCTCCTCCACCTGCGGAGCCCCCGGCTTTGTCCCGTGTCCCCCTTCATCCCCCGGCCCGGGGGTGCTGGATGCGGCCGCGGGGAGCGGAGCCTGGTCCAGAGCTGCGCTAGAGGGGACCCGCCGCAGGTACGGAGCCAGCTGGGGTTTATTTCCAACTTTGGGCTTTTCCTGCCGTTTTATTAGGATATGGACAGGGACTGGGGGGTGGGGAGGTTGTGCCTCAGCCCCAGTGGGGGGCTGCGGTGGCAGTGGAAGGTCTGGGGACACAGAGCCGCGTGTGGGGACTCACCGGCCCGCAGGGATGGGAGAGGCAGGTGGGAGCATCCAGCCCTTGGGAGGGATGGCGTGTGCAGCCCGCGCGTCCCCCGCGCCGGCGGTGTGGAGATATGCGCGATCCCGGTGTGCCTGGGATGCGCCGGGCTCTCAGGGTTGCAAGACCATCAAAATGCTCCTGGGAAGGTTCGAGGCGGGGGGGCTGCGTTCCCCGGCAATAAATCATCCTTCTCCCTGGTAATAAATCATCCTTCCCCAGCGCTTCTCGTGCACATGCTTTGCCACAGTCCCGTGCTACCCGTTTGATCAGCAGATCTTAAAACTGTCTCTTGGTGCCCCAGGTCCTTGGCGCAGGCTGGTGCTTCAGGATGGACCCGCTCTTCCCCGCCCATATTTTTGAAGACCCTGACCTGAGAAAGCTGCTGAATGACTCCTCCATGCTCAACCTGAGCTTTCTCCCCAGCAACTGGTTTAACAACAGCACGGGGGACAGCTTCCTGCCTCTCAGCATCAAGATCACCATCGTGGTTGTCTATTCCATCGTGTGCATTGTGGGGCTGGTGGGCAACTGCTCCGTCATGTATGTCATCGTCAGGTAGGACACGCAGGGAGGCTCCGGGGAAGGCTGGGAGCAGGGTAGACCTCCCCTCCTTCAATCCCCACCTCAGGTGAAGCCAGCAGGTGCTTCCCTGGTGTTCGTGATGTGCTTAGTGGTAATGATGTAGCATTTGTTTTATTGTTTTGGTTTTATTTGTTTTTTAACCCTTCCTAGGCTGTGATGAAGGTTTCCTCCAGTTTTCAGCTGCCCTCTGGTGCCTCCTAAAGTTTAACCCAGAGAATGGAACAGACAGAGCAGAGGTGCTCAAAAAATGTTTTGTGGGTGTTTTTTGGTTGTTTGGTCGGGTTTGGATGTCCCTAAAGAGGGCAATGATATGGGAACCTTCTGCTGTCAGGGTGTGCTGGCTCCTTAATGGGACCTCTCCTTCCTGTGCTGTGTCCGGCACCCCAGCTGTGTTTGCAGGTGCTGCTCCATCTGGGAGCTGGCTCTTTCCAAAACTGAACCTTGTTGTCAGGGGAATGGTGTGTGGGGAGGCTCTTAGTTGTACAGGGGAGAAATCAGGAATGTAACTCTTCCAACCCTTTGGAAGCTGCAGCCATGAATAAGGTGTGACAGGACACTGCAGAATTGAGGGCAACTTCTCTGACTCCTCGTGCTGAAGTCAGGAGAGTGGGGGGACCTTTGCAGAGGGACAGAGCATGGAGCATGAACCACTCCCGCCTCCCTGGCTGGCATTTTAAGTGTCCCTGTCTGGTTCTGCTGTGGTTCAAACTTCCTTATTTCTGGGAATCAGAAATCTTGTTCCCCTTCTAAGTACAGAATAAGTTTATGCAGCTGTTAGGGCTGTGATTGTGTTAAATCCCAGCACTCCCTTTCTGATCTCTGCACCTTTCATGTTAAGGAGGGATCTTCCATTTTATCCATATCTTGGAGCAATTTGCTGCTGCAGGTGGAAGCTGCCAGCACAGAAAGGACAGGTTGAATTCTCCAAGAGAAAATGCAAATATTTAGCAGATATTCAGACACTGAGATTGTCTTGCTCCTGTCCCGAGCCCAACTGCTTTCAAAGCATCTTTCCCCTGAATAAACACAACTTGGTTGCAAGAGATGCTGCAAAATTAAGTCTCTGGTATCAGAGGTTGGTGAAGGGTGGCTAAATCTCTGCTGCAAGGGCAGAGCGAGGTGACTGTTCATCAGGCTGCCTATCTGTGTTCTCTTTGCAGAAAAGCTTATGGTAGAGAGAAGGGATCCCATTAGCCCTGGGGAGGCTGCAGATGCAGAGACCAGGTTTGCAGTGAACTAATGCCATGTCTGAAGAGCTCATGTTCCTGTTCGGTGTAGTGGCAGTCATCTGAGTAGTCTGTGGGTGTGTCTAAGTGTGGTGAGTAGTGAGGCTCTGGTAGTTAGAAGTCCTTGTCTGACAGCGATGCAGCTCCATGGGAATGCCAGCCAGTGTGTGTGTGCAGAGGGAGGGAGTCCTTACCCCGTGCATGAACCTCAGATGTGTGTGAGAAGAAGTCTTGGCAGAAATCTCCCTGTCTGCAAAGGTCTTGTGGGCTGTGAGCAGCTGGATCCTGCTGGCCCCTGCCCAGGGCTGTGACTGGGTATCACAAATAGCATCAGTGTCCCAAGCCAGCATCCTGGTCAGGGTGGACCTGTGCCGTGGCCATGCATGCAGAATGGTGGCTTCTGTTCCACACCTTTTTGACTTTGATACCCTCCAGTTGGATAAATGGCACTCAGGAAAAGAAGGTGGGATTTCAGCACCCGAATTTCCCCTGGAACTTAACTTGTTTGTGTGTACTCTGATTTTACTGGGTTTAAGCAATTGAAAACTGAAGACAGGTGCCACCCCCATCTCCCCCAGCCGTTTTCCATTTCTCTACTTCCCTTTGTCCAGAAACCCCTATATGTACAAAAAAGCGCCAACAGACATTTTGATTATTTAGGTACTCCTTTTTGGGTATTCACCTCTTTTTTTTTTTTTTTTTTCTTCCCCCCCCTCAAAAAAACCCACCCCCTTCTATGTGAGCCTGGAGTGCCCCTTGAAAAGTGTGTGCTGGGGAAGTTATAACTGAGCTGGGGCATGTGTAGAAGCTGCTGTTCCCACTGGTTTTCCCCATCTGTGTCCCCTGGGAGCTCAGTACTGAGCTGAGACCAAAACTAAATTGTACCCAAGGAAATGACCCTTTTTAGGTCAGTGAGTAAATACAACTTCTGGTTATCTCCGCTCAGGATTCTTCTCTCCTTGTTCTGTATGCTGAGGTCAGGAGCAGGTGTGATGATAAACTGAGCTCAGTGTCCCAGATTCTCACCCTTGCTGTGTATGTGGATTGATGCAGAGCTACCAAATTAGTGACCACACAAGGAAGACACTGATGAACTTCTCAAACACAGGTTTTTCTCCCCAGATTGGGGCATTGATGCTTCATGCCTTGAGTAGCATCTGGTTTTCATTGGGTTGAAAACTTGTTGCTGATAAGTCAACATGGGGTTTTGGAACTCTTAATGATATATCTCTTCCATTAATGGAAAAATGATTGGCAAACCCTCTGTGCTTCAAGCCTGTCACCTGTAGATATGATGCACCCTATAAAAGCTGGGTTTTTTCTTTCCATGCTTCAACATACTACACGGCCCATCGGAAAATGGTGTATTATCTCCCAGAAAAAGAATGGTACAATGTCATAAACAGTAATTGTTTCCTGTTTTTGAGGGAGCTGGGAAATAAAAAGACTCTAATACCAGCACTCGAGGAAATTGGAGGCATCAGGCTCATTTTTTGTTCCTTTTGAACGAGTCTTCTGCAGCACTGAGGGAAAAGTTTTAAAATCTCCCAGTACTTCACACGAAAGTGAAAATTCAAAGCCTCCTCTAGGTTTTCCCTTGTGTTATACAAACCAGCCTACATCTCTATTATATTTGGAGTGATTTAAAATTTGGAATGATTAATTTGGAGACAGTCATCATGTGGCTGGCAGTCCCTTCCAGTGCTGAGCAGCACTAATTGGGTAAGATGGAGAAGGGCTCTCGTCAGGAACACAAATTCCTGGACAGTAAAGGGCCTATTGTGGGAACCTGCCTCGTCTGTGGATTTGTTCTGCTGGCTCATCGTGGAGCTCCTTGCCAGCAGAGATGATGCCTCACCTCCCTCCTCCTTCTGCTGTTTGCTCTCTTCTGCATATATTTCCTGTTCTTCTTTTTAATGAATGTGAGACAAGGAGCGGAGCAGAGGGTTTGGGGGGAGAGCGAAGGAAACAAGGCTGCTGAGATCCCTCTTAGCTGTTGACTGAATTCTGCAAGGCTGCATGCCCAAGATCTTTGTTTTTAGGCAGGAAAGCAAAGGGGAAGGAGGATGGATTGTTCTTTCAGTGGCTCTGGGGGTGGGTGAACTCACAGGGCTGGAGGTGATGCTGACCCAGGTGTTGTTATAGGGCTGTGACAGAGACCCCTGAACTGCTGCCAGCCGCTCTTGTGCCAGGGAAGGGACAACATGCAGCTTCTGGTTCAGAGTCCTCTGTCCCCAGCTCCATCACGCTGCTACAATGCTCAGCAGCGATGACCTGGAGGACTCCCATCCTCTGGTTCAGGCTCCCATGGGAATGATGGCTCATTTCTTGGGTGCTTTTTACTATGGCATCTCTCCGTTGGGAGCCCAGCAAAGTACTGGGGATGCTCAGCTCTCTCTACTGAAGAACAATTTTCAGAGCATTGTAAGTAATATCTTAGGCAGATGCTGATTTTTTTAATAGAAAGCTTTCTAAGGGAAATGCCTCGACCAGCTGAGTGTCTCAGAGCTGAAATGGAGATTAATGCAATGGGGACCCAGTGTGATGGTGGAGCCAGCTGAGTCCTCTTGTAGTTTTTCCTCAGGAAAAAAAAAATAAAATAAATAGACAACTCTTCTAATTTTTAGAGAAGTAAAAGCCACACTGAGGGCTTTGTGCCCTGGAGAGGATGGTGAGGTGAGCAGGAGGGGAATCTGCTGTGATAGTAGCTGTGAAGGACAGCTCTGCAGCAACCTGATTTCTGTTGTCCCCACGAGCCCAGGTGAGCAGGGCTCAGCCACATGACTCATAGTAGCCATGTCTGGTTCCTGCTAGCACAGATCCTGTGGCTCCAGTTTGGAGGGCTCTTTGTCTCACCTGGCTTTGGTGAGATGGGTGAAAGAGAGCTGCCCATGTGCAGCAGTAATTCTGTGATGTCTGATGTGGGACTCAGTTCCCACTGTTCCTCATGGACTGGACAATTCCCAGCAGCATGTTGGATACGAGCAACTCAGTTGAGGCAGATCTGGCCCATGAACTGGGATAAGAGCATCTTGCTGCAGGGTGGAGGTTGATGAATGCCCTCCTCAGACCAGAGCACCATTCCTGGTGGCCAAGCACCTGCTCAGGGATGTGGGAGCATCCCTGTGAGCTCCTGGATGAGCTACTGAGGCTTTTGCAGCCACGCAGCATTCGGGGCCATGCGATGTCCTCATCCACACTGGTCCCCAGAGAGCACCCAGAGGAGGAGGGCAGTGCTTGTTTTTTCGTAGTTGTCACCTGGACACAGTGGTGAAGCTCAAGGGCAAGAAAATCCCAAAATGCGTCCCAAAGTGTGTGCTCAGCCTGGCTGGCAGCAGACTCCTTAACTAACCCCTGCTAGTCAGTCCCTGTCCTGCTGGGTAATTTATAGGCTTTTAGGTGCTATGTTGGTGGCTGCCTTTGCTGTAGTGTCTGGCCTCAGAGTTCAAAGCAATTTAAATTTGTCCCTTCTCAAACTCTCTGCATTTTTTCAGGGCCTGTCAAACCAATAAGAACAATTCATCTTGAACTGGTTAGAAGTTTCAGGCTGAGGGGTCTCTGAAATGGTGATCAGAGCAGCAGGGGTGTGGAGAGCACAGTGTGGGTGTATGGCTGGGGGGACACAAATCACGATGCTGTGTGCCAGATCAAATATCAGCTTCACACAACCTGTAGGCTATGAGCAGGCTGGGAGCAGAGAGGTGAGAGAACCAGAGCTGATTCCTACCATCACAGGGTGGGAGCAGCTCAGTAAAAATTCTCCCTGAGCCTTTTCTGCTCTGTTTTGCTCCCAGGTGCACGTTCAGGGACCGGGGCAAAGGCTGTCACTGCTGCCAGGGTGTGAGGTGGGGATGGAGGGAGCTGCTCAAGGTGAACAGCACTGTCTGCATCCCAATTAGCTGGAGTTATGAATATGAAAATCGAGAGGCTCCTGGAGATAATGCTCAGGGTTCCCCGTGGCTGCAGGCTTTGCTCTGGTCCCTCTGCCCCAGTGTCTGCTGCCCCATTTCAGGTCGCAGGTTTGCTGCAGCCGGCTGGTCCTTAGCCTTGGGGCATCCAGAGCGACTCACTGTCCTGCAGCCTGGCCATGGCTGGGTGGAAAAGAGGGAAAGTAGGTAAAACAGGTCTGCAGCTCCCCTGGGTCTCAGCCAGGGGCAGAATCCATCCTTGTGAGAAACAGGGCCCTAAAGCCCAGAGAGTTGTGTCCTACCCATCCTCACTCCCAGATCGAATCTTCCCCTTGTTGAAGTCCAGCTTTGTTCCAGGTAATGTTGCTTGAGGTCCACTTATCAAAACAGGAGAGGGAAGACAAGTGCTGAGATGATATCCAGGCATTTTTTTTCTCTTAGGCTTCAGCATCTGAGAGAACAGGATTGCAGAGCAAAGCAATTACTGTTGTGACAAAGGTAGAGCTGGATGAAGAGCTGAGAACCACCCTGTGGGAGATGCTCCATTAGGAAACTACCTCCATGACAGAGTGCAAGAAAGTGGCTCAGGAGGGAGCTGATGTCCTCCATGGAGGCCACAGGCTTGTCTGCAGCAGAGCTGTGCCATGGGGGGAGGAAACTGAGGTGCCTCCTAAAGCCCAAGAGTTTAATTTGTCTTATTTTTTTGTGCAGATTAAGAAAAAGAACACTCTCAGTTCCTGGAGGAAATGAAAAAGAGGTTAATCCACAGAGAAGCGATTAATTGATTTTTTTTTTTTTTTTGTGTACTGAACATTCTGGAGATGTTTGGGAACATTGTTTGGTTGGGGTAATGGCTGTTGGCTCTCAGCCTGTAGAGAAAGTGGAGTAGAAGTAATTAATTAGGTGTAAATTAATTTCCCCACCTTCCAAGAGCACAAAATCAGCTTTAAAATCCACTAGAAGGTGGGTTGAAGGAGGTAAATGGTGGGCCAGCCACCTCAGCATGTCCCCGTGCTGGAGGAAGTGAGGGAAGGTGGCTCTGCCATCCCCTTGAGGAGGTGGTGAGGTAGGAAGTGGCGGAGAGGGATCTGTGCACTGAGGGAGAGCAGAGTTTGCAGGGCCAAGCTGAGCAATTGCAGCTGGATTCTGAGTTCTTGCTGAGTATTGTCTGGGAAGAGAGGGGCTGGCGGGGGTGGAGCGGTGCGGGAGGGAGCTGAAGGTTTGTGATCTGCACACCCTGAGCTCAGGGCTGGCTGAGATGCCCCAAACTTCTCACAGTGCTGAGGAAACAGGAGTGTGCAGGGAGGCAGCCTTGTCCCCCACAGATGTTGGAAGGGGGCTGGAAATAGGTGAATTCTGCTTGTTTCTCCCACTGGTCAATTAGAAAACCAAACCCAAACAACCTTTAATTGTTTCTGTTTTGCTGTCCAGTTGCTCATCAATGCTCAAAATTTTTATTCCCTTGAGTTAAAACGTCAGTAAGAGCAGTCAGTGTTAGAAGCATGTTGATGAATTGCCTCCAGCTCCAGTCTTCTTGAAAGGATGGACTGCAACAAGCTTGACCTTCAGGAAGCTTGAGCCAGCCCAGCCAGTCTGTGGTATGCAGAGAAGGCTACAGCTCCCAGGAGACCTTTGCTAGCACGGTCTTAGGTGACTGAATCATTTCCTAAAGCCTGAGCTGACAATATTTATTTTTGTGTGGGCTGATAAAAGGCAGTGATTTAATTTTCTTCATCTTAATTCCCCTCTGCTGACCTAGAGGGGAAGGTGACTGAACCCACTTACAGACCCACCTCACTCCCCTGAGTACTTTGCCATGCTTGGGCCAACTGCAAGAATTCAAACACAAAAAGAAAACCTGCCTACCCTGAGATGCTGCTCTGGGGTTCAGGGCACTGGACTCTCTGGTAATTCTGCTGAGGAAATCCCAAAGCTTAAAGCCCTGGCAGCTGCCTGGTTGAGTTGGATTTGCAAAGTGTTTTGCTTGTTCATCACACCACAAAAGGAAAGGCACTGGCATTTCTGTTCTACTAGTTCTGGTTATATAAGTTTATCTGGGCTGGCTTTCTAAGAACCTGTGATTTCTGGGGCAAGAGGAGCCTGACACAGGCTTTTGTAGGGACGTCGATGTTTCCAACCATGCTTCCATCAGTGCTCACCTCCCAAAGCTTTCCTTGGTTTTGAAGGTCAAAAGGAACATTTGGTCTTGCTTTCTGAAGCCACTTTCAGATTTCTGATACAAGCTCAGCTTAAAACTCCAAGGCAGGTGAAAAAATAGACTTTATAGTCTGGATTGTGGCTCCCCTGGCTCCTATTCTTGCAAAACTGGACACGTCACCGTGTGTCTCAGCAGAGTTCAGAGTGTGCCACTGATAATGTTCTGCCAAGCATTCAAATCAGCTCTCAAGAACTGAAGTTCAGACCCTGAGGGGAGGGCATAAAGCTGAGAAGGGCAGTTATGGGTTTGCTGTTCTGAATCAAATCGACAAAAAGAGCTTTTTAGGTCAAATCAGACCCTATGATATTCTAACATAGGGTGAAAATAGTGCAGCAGTTTATGAGTAGAAATGTTACCCTCAAACAATCTTGCACTCTGTTAATAACATACATCCCTGTCTGCCATTTTTGGCCACATTTCTGCCAAGGCCATTAGTATAGTAAATGATGGATGAGCTGTAGTTTTAAAATTATACCTATTTGAGCTCCTATTCTGCCCATGAGAGGAACATCCTGGAGTTAAAATGTTAGATTCAGTCCCAGAGTCACTGTTGAGCTTCCATTTCTGCCGACTCTGCATGTCTCATGGGTAGGTGATTACAGTTTGCTCTGCATCATTTCCCAAGTGTGAAAAGGAGATGATTGCCATTAGAGCAAGGTGAATCTCTCTTTTTGGCAGTCAGTTCATGTGATAAAAGTAATATCTAAATGACAAAAATTCTTTGAAGTAGAGCTGACTTGTGACTTTACCTCTTTCTTGAGAAAGATCCATTGTGATGTTTTGATTTCTGATTCAAACCTCCTTCCTCACCAGTTTTTAGCTGGCCAGGGCTGGCCATCTCACCTGTTGTGACCTGACAGCTCACATTAGCCATACCCTTTGACTGGGAGCCCTAACAAAATGGCTAATCAGCTTAGCCCTGGATCTTTCAAATCATCTTACTGGGTAAAGCTTTCACCAGTATTTATAATAATGAAGCCATACGTGGTGAAATCCTAGGTTAGCTTTATTGAAGTCATTTTTCAAGAAACACTATGTGACTTGACAGGCTCAGGCTTTCATGGTCCTTCCTTGCAGTCTGAGGGATTAAACTTCTCCTGCCTGTTGACCTGATTATGAAGGTGTCGTGTGTGATCCTTTAGGAGCTGGGTTGAGCTGTGTTGATAAACCTGTGGGAGCTGGAAAGGTGAAGGGTGATCAGTCTCACTACATAGGAAAATACTGCACCTCCTTCCCAGAGTGGCAGAATGGCCTCTTCAGCAGAGTTTAATGTATTACCCATCATCAGGTGGAGCTCTAACAGCTGCTCGTTCCTGCATTTCAGATTCACCAAGATGAAGACAGCGACCAACATTTACATCTTTAACCTCGCTCTGGCTGACACCCTGTGCCTGATGACCTTACCCTTCCAGGGTACAGACACATTCCTGGGCTTCTGGCCCTTCGGCAACGTCCTCTGCAAGATCGCCATCTCCATAGACTACTACAACATGTTCACCAGCACCTTCACGCTGACGATGATGAGCGTGGACCGCTACATCGCCATCTGCCACCCCATCAAAGCCCTGGACATCCGCACTCCCCACAAGGCCAAGGTGGTGAATGTCTGCATCTGGGCACTGGCTTCTGTCTTCGGCATCCCAGCAATGGTGATGGGATCTGCCGAGAACGAGAACAACGGTCAGTAAGGCTGCACCCCATGGGTGGGAGATGGTGGTGGCCAGGAGAGCCCATGGGCTCAGAGTGCCAGTTTCATCAGCAGGGTGAGGGCTCGGCTGTAAAGTTGTCTTAACTCTTTCTGCCCTTGCTTCCCTGTATCACTGCTACTGTTTTCCCAGTATTAAACATAGAATCACAGAATCATTAAGGTTGGGAGAGACTTCAAAGAACATTAACTCCAACTACTTCTCTAACTAGTCTAAACTAATCTCAATGTGCAGATGCCTTTTTGTTTGCTCTGTGTTTGCTGATCTTCCTTTCCACTTTATTTTTTCACTTGCAGAAATTGATTGTCTAATTAAACTCCCTTCGCCAGTGGACTACTGGGATCCGGTGTTCGGCATCTGCGTCTTTCTCTTCTCCTTTATGATCCCCGTGCTGATCATCACCATTTGCTACAGTCTCATGATCAGGAGGCTCAAGAACGTCCGTGTCCTCTCAGGCTCCAAGGAGAAGGACCGAAACCTGAGGCGCATCACCCGAATGGTCCTGGTGGTGGTGGCAGTCTTCATTGTTTGCTGGACTCCCATCCAGATTTTTGTGCTGGTCCAGTGCTTGGGTGCCAAGGCAGAAAGTGAGCTCGAGCTGGCCATCTCCTGCTTCTGCACCGCACTGGGGTACGCCAACAGCAGCCTGAACCCCGTGCTCTACGCCTTCTTGGATGAGAACTTCAAGGCATGCTTCAAGAAGTTCTGCTTCCCCACCGCCTTCAGGACCGAGCTCCAGATGTCCAACAGGATGTGCAGCATCGCCAAGGATGTGGCCTATGCCTGCAAGAACTCGGAGGGGACTAACAATCCGGCCTGACTAGGCATGGAAATTCCCATGGTGGCTGTCGCCCAGCAGAGTCCAACCACCCCCACGTCAGAACTAACTCAGATAACAGCTCTTTAGCAGGACCTCAAAGCTGAGAGGCGAGAAACAATTGTGGGGGTTGGGAAAACTGGCTACTGCAAGAGCATGCAGAAGAAGTGAGCCCATTCGATGCATTTTTAATTCTAGTGCATCCTGCACTAAGGAACGTGTTTGAAATCAGCCCCTTGATTCCTGCGAAACCCTGGGGGTTTGCGACATTATTGCGAGTTCAGGAATTAAGGATTTAAAATAGGCATCGCTCCTGGGACTTACACTTTTGCTGCTGGGAGACAGACAGAACGTGAACTCTTCCATTGCTTTTTCCCTCTGCGAGTTGAGACGTTAACAGCTCGTGTGGCTCAGCAGGGGCTCGCGTGCCGGTTTTATTCCTGTGCCGTCGCTCTGAAATTAGACTTTGCTGCAGCCAAAGTGGGCAGGAGCCATCAGGCAAAACCCGAGATCATCTCCAGGATGAGTCATCGTGCAGGGAAGGATGCGGGGAGGGAGAGGAGGGAGCTGGCGGAAAGGGAAATTCAAACTGCCTTGGAGGACAACGCCAGCTCCTGCAGGTGGGGTCTGCAGTAAAACCCTCCTCTCAGAGAGGAGCAGGGGGGTGAGGAGGGACTGTAAAAACTGATGAGTGTAGCTCCAAGAGGAGGAAATGAACACAATTCCTCGTTTACATGCTGCTACTGCTGTTTTTTTTAAAAAAAACACTCTGTATTTCCAGTGTGACAGTGGACTGAATGTGTCTATACATACACGTCTGTAGTGCTCTAGGTACAGATCTAAGGCAGGAATTCACCTTGCCAAGCACGCCTTGGGGATCTTCCTCAGTGAGAAGGGAAAGGAATAAGGTGGCCTATATATATAAATGTATTTATGTATACGGGAAAGCCATTTTGCAGAAGTCAGAATGGCAGCTCCTCCAGAAGACACGGACATTCCTGGTAGGAGGGGGCAGCCTAAAACAGTCCCATCTGCTCTGCATGGGATAAGCGGGGCACAAACCATACAAAAGGTGCGGGTTTGGGGTTTGTTTGTTCTGTTTTTTTTTTTTTTTTAATTTATTTTAACTGAGATGAGATCCACGATGCTGAGAGCACAACTCCTCCTGCCAACTGTGGATTGATTTTTCTCCCCCCCCCCCCCTCTCCCAGTGGGTCAGAGCTTTGTGGAGAATGAAATGTTGTGTCATTTCATTCAATAACGAAAGCTTCCCCAAAGAGTTTAACCACTGAGTGCTCTCTGTGCTGGGGGGGACAGCAGACTAGTATTCTCCCTGTAGCACAACAGCCCTGGGAAATCCGGGCAGTGGTGGCCAGTGGTGCTGATGGGGAAGCAAAGCAAAGACCCCCATGTGGAGATGGGAGGTCAACTTCAACCCGAGAACCGGCAGCGTCGTCCGGACTGTACAGATTTCATGTGAATATATTTCTTGTGCTCTGGTCTAGGAGGTTCTGTATTTTTAATGTATTGATTTGCCAATATTTTAATGCTGTCATGTTCTTTATATAGTCTGTATAAAAGAATCGAATGTTATATTTCTATGTAGAGTGTTTCCCTTATGGTTGGGCTTAAAATATAGAAGAAATTCCAGTGTCCCATGTATAGGACCCAGATCCCTTGTAAACTGCTCAAGCTGAGAGGATTTTGATGCTGTGATTAGCATTTGATTGGGAGTCTGGAGGGACACCAGAGCAAACTTTGCAATTATCACTTCCCCTGACTAATCTGGGGGGAGGAGGAAATCTGGGCACTTTAAGCACTTTGCAACGGATGTTTATCCCCAAGCACTCACCGGGAAATCCCACACAGCCCCCAGGCAGGGGAAGAACAACTCCCTGAGAACTGTGCTGCTGGCAAGCTGCATCCATGCCCTTGGAAAAGCTGAGTTTGCTGGGATGTTGTGTTTGTGGATGCAGTAACAGCGTTGGGCAGTGAGTGACCTTGGGTTTGCTCAGCCCCTCAGCTGTCAGATGATCTGATGGGGTCTGGGTATGGTTGGGCCTGAAGCTGGGAACTGACTGCTGTTCTTGCTGTTAGGGAGCAGGAGGGCATTCCTTAGTGGCTGGCTAGGGAACAGCCACTCTCCCTTTGTCGTCCTTAGCTGAGTTTTTAATTAGATTTATGTCCTCTGAAAAAAAATATACCTGTGTTTGGTGTTTTTTTTTTTTAATACGGATTTTCTTATAATGATATGCTGCAATGATCTTACATAATCAAGTACCAATAAATATGTGTTTACTAAGCTTTTGGATATTTCCATGGCCCTTGCAGTGACTGTGTTTAGACATGCTGTTCAATGCTCAGTGGAGTTTGTTACAGGAAGAGCAACAAAAACCTGAAAGCAGAACTTCGTTGTACTGTGCCTATGGAGTTACAGGCTCGTGGTCAGCGGGATGGCTGCAGCACTGACTCTGTAATTCTCTTTGGAAGTGGTTGTGTTGGTGTGATTTTACAACTGCTGCAAATGTAAATGACAATTTCCTAGGTGGATACTTGTGTGCTTTAATAAAGGAAAATAAAACCTCCTGTGCATTGAATGATGATCTGAAAGATTTAACTGTGTGGGTCAGGGATGTCTCAGCCTGATCCCTTTTTAGTGGGATCAGTGGGAACTTTTGTTTCACGGGCAAATTTGTGTGTAGTTAACACAGGAACAGAAGATGTGGAAATGCTGGAAAACTGGTGGCTGGAGACGAGTGTGAGCTGCCTGCACCCTGCCAGCCTCCACAGGCTCCGTGGGTTTTGGAACAGGCAGCTCTGGTGTGCAGGCAGCTGCCTGCTGTTAGAGATGAAGTCCAATGCAGGATGAAAACAAAGTCTTCCCACATACTCTCCCCACACTTCCAAGGAGTTCTGGGGTTAGGCATGATCAGGGAGAACAATAAATTACAGAGATGCTCTGAAAATAAAGCCAAGGCCATATTCTCTAAGAAAGATGGATCAGCCAGTGAGATGTGTGATCAGGGAAGCGCTTTCTGCATGGAGATCAATATTCTTACCTGAACAGGTAAATATCAGGAGAGGGTTTTTTATTAACAGGGGTGATTTTCTTCTTAAAAAAAAAAAAAAAAAGGTGAGAAAGAAAATGGAAATCTTTATTTCTGTTCTAGTTCAGTTAATTATAAGTATCCAGGGGTGAGTTCTCATAGCAAAGCCATAAACCAAAGTGCTTTATTCGGTATTATGGGATTTATTAATGTACTAAGTGTTCTTTCTGCTGCTGCTGGCTGAAGTCAAGTGCTGGGAAAGAGGAATGGATGAGCCAATGACTGAACTTTCTCCTGAGGAACCACTTGGTTTGTAGTGAATCTGGGCAGAAATGCCGCATTTCCCTTCTTCTTCCTCAGCCAACAACTTCCATCCCCGTGAATTACGATTTCTAGCAGCAGAAATAAGGAGCAGAATTTACACTTTCACTGAAGTTTGGATGGACAATGCCCTCAGGCTCATATTGGGGTTCTTGAAGTTATCCTGTGCAGGGCCAAGAGTTGCACTCAGTGATCCTTGTGGGCCCCTTCCAACTCTGGATATTCTATGATTTACGGTTTTATGCCATGGGAAGAGCTTAGCCAGGGAGGTGCTGAGTTACCCTTTACTGAGCTGCAGGTCAGGCAGGGGTTAGTTGGTTTGGGTGAGTTTTCAGTTGAAATGCCCCTCCTCGTGCCCACTGCCCATAGGAACCACAAAGCCTTTCCCCTGCTCCGAATGCCTCTGCCCCCCAAAAAGCCTGGCCCTCAGGCCTGAAGACAACTTTTGCAGGTGGGAGAAACCCCGACTGCAGAAAGACCAAAGCTGTGTTGGCCCCTTGTGATAACAACACTGCAGCTCAGGACTTGCCCTGACGAAGATGCTGCCTGATGCTGAGCAGTTGCCATGTCTGTTTTTCCAAGGTGTTTTCATGAGGAGCTGGACTGTAAATGTCTATTCTTTTTTTTCGCCCCTTTTTTTTTTTTCCCAGAGGAAGATTTGTTAACTCTTTAAAGAGCTGTCACTGGGCTCTGATCTCTCTCTGAGTACTTTGGGATTTCAACTCTGGATAGGACAGTGTGTGCTCAGAGAATGATGCCTCTCACCCTGCGATGCTTTATAGGGCAAGTGGCTGCTCTCTATAGTTAGAGCCTCTATTTTAAATGAAAAGGATCTCCAGCAGCAGCTGGTGTGGGTGCAGCCTTTGCTATGTGCTCAGAAGAGAATCTCAGACTGGCAGCAAAGCAGGCTCTGCCAAAAAACCTCCAGTTTGCTTTCCCACTCATTTCCCTGTGCTTCCCCTCAGCTATTTTTGTGGGTATTTATTCATAAGCAAATTTCTCCTTCCTTCAACAGGAGAATCTCCCTCGGACACATCCCGAGTCTCAGCCCTGATTGTGCATTCACGGCTTCACGCCGTGTTTCCGTGTGAATCTCTGTGGCAGCGGAGCTTCTTCACTGTGACTTTGCAGAATCGGGTGGCAAATCATGTCTCTGATCCTCATCTCCCAAGCTCTGACCAGGGCCGACCAGATCTTACTACCCCACCTTCTTCTGTGCTGAGATGGGAGGGTTGGAGGGTAGAATCCTGCAGCAGTGGCTGTAGGGGGGAAAGCTGTCCCAGCTCAGTGGGGAGAATGGCTTGTGACGTGGGGAGGCTGGAACCTGACCTAGTGGAAGGTGTCCATGCCCATGGCAGGGGGTTGGAATGAAACGGTCTTTAAGGTTCCTTCTCACTCAAACCTCTCCATGATTCTGGATTCTCTGAGGTGGCAGCATCAGCTCATAACCCAAGAGCTGTGGTGTCGCATGAGGAGCAGAGATAGACCATAAGAAAGTAGAGCATGTGCTCTGTGATGCTAAAGGGTGTTTGGTATAGGGTTTTTTTTTTTGGATTGGGATGTGATGTTAAAGGGTCTGCAGCCCCTCCTTGCCATGTCTGAGCTGATGCAC
Source organism: Myiotriccus ornatus (assembly GCA_036023395.1). Taxonomy (NCBI): domain Eukaryota; kingdom Metazoa; phylum Chordata; class Aves; order Passeriformes; family Tyrannidae; genus Myiotriccus; species Myiotriccus ornatus. The sequence continues at coordinate 7,851,370 of JAYRBT010000054.1, forward strand.
ACCTATTTTGAGTGGCCCATGCTGGCTCCATGCACCTGCCCTCTTGCCCATTCAGGCTGGGGATCCACGTCACCTTTGCTCAAAACACGTGCTAACAGATGTACTAAGGTCATGGCTCGTTTTGAAAGGAGTTTTAGGATTTTTCTAAGCAAAAGGACTCCTACTGGGCTGGGTGCCACGTCTCACAAACTCCACTTGTTCCTGTTTTCAGTACCCTGGAGCCTGGATAGATTGCATCACACAATGAAATAATCAATAAATAGAGCAACGTGGTTTCGTATCTTGGCAACGATGATGCTGATCAACCATGTAAACTGACTTTGCTCTCTCTCCCTTAATGTAGAGAAATCCTGCCTGTCTGCAGTGACGGAGTGATGCCTGCAGTGCTGGAGCACACAGGCAGATCCTTCCCCCATCTGATGTCTTCCCTCCTCCAAATCAGTTTCTGCTTCAGAAGCCCAAAAACTCCCTAAATACTCCCTGGGGTAGAAAGTGCACAGTAATATCCAAATTGAGCTGGGATCACCTTCAGCCCCCCGGACAACATCTCTCATGTTTGGATTCATAGAATCACCCAGTCCTAGAATGGTTTGGGTTGGGAGGGACCTCAAAGATCACCTAGTTCTGACCTCTCCACGTGCAGGATTCTTGGGAATTTGGTCTTCCTGTGATTAAACTGCTGGAAGGGCCTCTGGGAGGAAACATCAGCTTCCCCATATAGTGTGGCATCACTTGGGATCTTCCTGAGTAATGAACAGACTGGATCATTTGCGGATTACATGTTGTATACGTGTCCTTGCTTCTTCTCCCTCCTGCTTTGCTCTCAAATCCTTGTTCCTGTTGCAGTATATGGTTGCCAGGTGGGAAATCCCACCTGCAGAGCCCATGCAGGCAGCTGCTAGTGGGAGGTCTCATATCCTATGCAGTCAGCCCACTCCTGCAGCAAGAGGTGTTTTTCATCCAGACTGTGTTATTGCTGGGAGAGGATGTAGCTCTGGTGCTGATGGACTCTCCTGCCTCCCTGCAGCGGTCAGGGAGAGCATCACTGCTTCCCTCCCCTTTGGGCATGAAGCCAGGCAGGATGGGCTGGAGCCTGGAGCCTTGCAGAACCAGCCCTGCCAAACAGAGGATTTTCAGCATACCGAGATGAAGGATGAATCTGACAGAAACCAAGCAGGAAACTTGATTTTTTCCAAGGAAACCATTGACAAAATCAGCATCTTCCCACAGGGTGGTTTTGGCTGCATCAGATCACCTTTCTCCTGGCCACAGAGAGGAGCGCAGGCAAAGCCTGAGCTGGCTCTGCCCACTCTATAAACATCAATTTCTCTGTGTGTTTTCAGTCTGCCATGTGCAGCAAGTGCTACCAAAAAAAAAAGGTCATGTCATGCTGATTCATTCAGGGACGAGGAATAAAAACACAAGCTCTCTAGTCAATATGAAATTAGGATTAATGGCTTTTCAGCTCTGTGTGAAAATAATCCCATATTGTGATTTGGCTATTTAATGTTTGCTCAATGTTAGTCATTAATAGCACTTCTCTGTGTGCACAGGCCATTAGCTCATATATTTTGGAGTTTCCCTCATCTCAGCCTTGCACTGCTCCTGCTTTGCTTAACCACAGAGAAAATCATAGAATCACAGAATGAAAGGGACCTTAAAGATCACCTAGTTCCAACACCCTTGTCATTAAAATTCCTGGAGATAATCACTTGCCTCCAGGGACCCAGCGTAAAAGGGCAGAAAATGAGCCCAACCCCAGGTGCTGGTGTTTACCCTTCTCCCTGCATTCCTGCGGTGTCTGGGAGGTGGGAAAGAAAAGCCAACCAGTTTGCTTTGGCACCTGCACTGGGGTTTAATTTGAATGTGCTTGGCTGGAAAACTGCTTCATCTTCTGGTGAGTGTGTGTCAGCACTGCCCCCTGCCTGGGGGATATCCCCCAGGATGGTGTAGGGTGAGTTCAAGGTCAGGTTGGACGGGGCTCTGAGTATCCTGGTCTAGTGGAAGGTGTCCCTTCCCATGGCAGGGTGTTGGAACTGGATGATCTTGAAGGTCCCTTCCAGCCCAAACCAGACTGTGATTCCATGATTCTATGAGCTGTTGGCTCTGAACTGCCCAATCTACCATGAAAAGGGAGCTGTCAGCTTCATGTCCCCAGCTTGGATGAAGGAGCTCAGCTGGGTGTGACCACGGACTGGAGGATCCCGCTGACTCCATCACATGGATAAGGAAAATGTAATTACATCTGTAGGATTTCCATCAATACTGAGCAGCAGCAGGCTGGGTCTCAGGGGAGATTTTTCACTGCATTGAAATCTGACTTTATTAATTACCAGCTTCTGATCTCATTTGAGGGTTAAGTTTATGAAACTGAACCCTTAGTCATCTGATTTCCTTATTCAGCTGGTTTATTGAGTCTTGTACAGTGGAATGGTTTGGACCTTAGAAACTCCCAAGGTGTCTCATTCCTCTGGCATGAGCTGTGCAGGAGAAGAAGCATCAGAGCAAGCAGAGATGGTGGAGTTGTACATAAAACCTGGGGAAAGACAGAAGAAGAAAGCATTTCTCAGGAAAAGTGAAGATGGAGACAGTTGCTTGTTGCCAAAGATCTTAATCCCAAAATATAGCTTATTTTCCCCCTGACAGGAACAACCCCTTCCTAGATGGGATGCTGGTGGCACCCCACCCTAAGGTGTGGGGCTTTAGCAGAGCCACCACCAGGCTTCGGTGCACCCCAGACTATTCACCTCCTCCTGAGGAAAACTTCCCATCCTCTGTTTATCCAGGGAGCACCAGGCTTGGCTGTAGGCACTTCTAGGATTGCCTGGTTTTTATCTAGACATCAATTATTTTTTTTATTAAAAGAAAAAAGCCACTGAACAGCCCTTCAAGCTTTGGGCTGGTGTCTATTTCCACTCGAAGAGCTTTGTTAGATAATTGTAATACTTTTCTGAGAGAAAACAGAGCAATTGAGGCTTGTAATTAAAAGCTATTCAGAGAGCTTTGATCCTTCCCTCTGTGTCTTCGCTTACCATACACAAATGCCAACAACAAACTCTTGGCAATATTTACTGTCACTATTGTTGTCCTTTGCCTTTAAATTAACTCCTCTTCCTCACTTCCAGTCAAAGGGTGGAGAGGGGAGAGAAATTTGGCAACATGGCATGTGGCTTTTCAATAGAGATTTATTTGGAACATATTTTTGTGTGTGTTTTGGAGGATGTCTGATATCACAGAACAACAGAATCATTAAGGTTGGAAAAGGTCATCGGGTCCAGCCATCAGCCCAGCACCACCACCATGTTTGACGCTAAACCATGTCCTGAAGTGACACATCCTCACATTTTTTGAACACTTCCAGGGATGGTGACTCCACCACTGCCTTGGGCAGCCTGTTCCAATGCTTGGCCACCCTTTCTGTGAAAAAATATTTCCTAGTATCTAATCTAAATCTTCTCTCGTGCCACTTGAGGCCATTTTATCTCATCCTGTCACTCCATGGTGACAAGCCTGGAGCTCCTCTGGAGGCCTCAGAGCTGCCGTGGAAGAAGGGTCTGTCTCCCCAAAACTGGCTCCAGGCACAGCCACGGCTGCAGTGATGGTGTGGAGGGGGTTTTACCCACACTATCTGTCTTGGGCAAGGGCAGGGAGCTGCCAGTGCTGTGCCCCCACAGCCCACAGAGGATCCTCGGGTGACCTCCTGACTCACCATGAGAGGGAGCCCAGCCTGGGAAGTCCCCTCTCTTCAGCAGCAGGTGAGAACGTCAAACCTTGAGGTGCTGAGACCCTTTGAAGGCACCAAACCAGGCTTGTTTCTCTCTTGTTCTCCCAGAATTAGCAGTAAAGCCAGAGGGTCTCCATTTCATTGGGTTTGTGGTGGGAGCACCAGTGGCTCATCAGCACCTCCCAGCAACTTGCAGTAAACAAGAGGAGTGCTAAAGAGAAGTCAGGCTGTGCATTACAGGGACAAATTCACTTTCTTGGATTGGTTTTAACAGTATCCTCTGGAGACTTTTTCATTTCATATCTTTTGTAGTCCAAGTTTTCGCTTATCCATTTTTAATCTCTTTTTTTTTTTTTTTTTGAGATCCTTCTGATAGGCAGGCCTTCATCTCTCAGCAGTCTATTATTTCTTTTCTCACCCAAAATCGTGACCAACCATAGAGAGACAGTGTGAGACTGCCTAAGTCCTGGGGGATTAGAGCTTCCTGAGGGAACAAGCTGCAGCACAGCTTGGATGAGGACAATTGATCAGAACAGCCATTATTGCTGCAGCAGGAAGACTTAAAAAGCAACAGTCATTTCCGATCCCCTCCCCCTCCTCCTTGTCTCAGATGCCTCTGTTTAAAGCCTGAAGTCGGAATATAAGCCCTGTATGAACCCTAATTCCAGTTCTGGAGTGGAAAATGATTTATTCCTCCTCTCCCAGAGATGATGAAGCAGAGTCCTCCAGGGCTGTCCGTGCTCATGGGTGCAGCGGAACAGGAAAGCCAATTCCTTCCTGGAAAGGAGGCAGGCAGGAACCTGCTGCACTGGGCTGGAGTAAATGGAAAGCCTTCAGCTCCTGCTGTGACCAGCGAGGCTGCCCCTCATCTTTGCACCCATTAAGACACTCCAGATTGTCCCAGAAGGAAATTTCCCCCAGCTTTGAGGCTGAGCTGACTTCCCTGCTCCAGTGAACGGCTCTCTGGGAAAGGGTTAGGATGGGAGAACCCTAATTCAGCCTCCTGTGGCCCTGCAGACCCCGGAAGGATGTTTGGTTTAGGAGGGAATTTACTCAGTGAGTTGCTGATGGGGTTTGTTTCACCCCTTCCAGTTTGTTTCACCATCTTCCAGTCTCCAAGATGCAGCTAACGTGGGTTGGTGTGGCCAGCCAGTCCCAGCAGCCGGAGGAAATTCAAAGGAATGAGTTGGTGTGCAGTTTCCCTGCAGAAGGTGGGGGGGAACTTGTGCTATGGGTGGAAAAGCATCTCCTTGAAGGCGTTTTCTGCTCTCCCAGGAGGAGCCGGAGCAGCCTGGCCTCGGGTCTCCCGGCTCCGAGGGTCTGCCCGGGCGTGGGCACCCCGACTTCGCCGATGCCCCCGCAGAAGGAGAATTTCGGGCTGTGTGAGGCTGAGCAGCTGCGGGAGATGCAGCGATGCTGAGCCGAAAGCAGAGAGTGCCGCTTAGTGCCGCTGCTCTGAAATGCAGGGCTGTGTTGGACACTCCGGACACCTCGGGGCTCCCCTGGGAGCCAGAGCCCCTCCTGAGCACGGCAGGAGACCTTGGCCCATGCAAATCCTTCTCCCCTTGGAGCCTTGCACCCCACAAGAGCAAAGAGGAGCCAGCATTCGTGTCTCGTGTATTTTACACGGAGAAAATCACGGATGAAGGCAGGATGCTGCTGTAAGCAGATGCCGTTCATCCTCAGGAGAGAAGGCCCAGGGGGTATAAGCAATGCCTGTAAGTGCCTGATAAAGGGTGGAGAGAAGAGGGAACCAGACTCTCCTCAGTGATGTCCATTGACAGGACAGGAGGCACAAACTGACACACGGAAAACTCCATTTCAGCACAGGAAATAAATTTACTGCGGGAGTGGTGACGTATGGAAACAGGTTGCCCAAAGAAGTTGTGGCATCTCCATCCTTGGAGACATTCAAACCCAGTTGGACCTGGTTTTGGGAACTTTGCTCTAGGTGACCCTGCTTGAGCCACACTGTGAACCTGTGACAGACATGATTTGTGATTTAATGGGGAAAGCTCCAGCAATGACACTGTCAGGTCTGAAAGTGGGTGACTCACACTCGAAAGGTCCTTTCCATCTAACGAAATATATTAGGTTTTCCACCTAATAAATTATATTGCCTTTCCTACAGACTTAGTGCCAATGAACAGTGACCTTTCAGCTAACCAGGCAACTTGTGTGTGAGGCTGCACTATCTCAGTTAATTTACTACCTTCAGAGAGGTTTTTCCACCTGGGAAGCCCCATTGCCAGCAGGTGGCAACCATGTTAAAGCAAAATTTCTGGAGAAGTTTCACCTGGGAGAATGTGTTCCCCTTCATTGTTCTTCCAAAATTAGCACCTTTAATATGGAGAAGGCAACACGTCTCCTTCAGTGTTCTAAAAGGAAAAAAGGCAATTGCCATCATGATGTATTGAGGGCTGTCAGTTTGGGGTGCTGAGGGCACTGACCCAACAGAATTGCCCTGAGCAGCCTCACCTGGGGTCTCCTCCCACACCCTCTTCCATTGCCCCAGGAGCCCATTTAAACTGAGAACTGCAGCCCCTTCCTCTTTCGTTCACCTGTCCTGTGCTTCCCTGGTGGAATTTGGACAGGTAAGAGCCCAGCTTGTTACCTGCATATTTGGGGAAAGCTTGAGAGAAAAGTTTTAGCTGAGACTGCCTTCCTAAAGTCAGTAATTTGTATACTTTGCAGGGTCAAAGAGTGTGAGAATGAGCTTTCCAAGCTTTCAATATGGTGTTTCTGATCTCCAGACTCTTCTTCTCAAGTCCTGGTTCTGTTCAAGTATTTTAACTGTTTATCTGCTAAAGAAGGAACTTTATCTGCAGTGTTTGCTAGAGTTTTTCTTGTGGCTTACAGACACCTTAATTTAGTTACAAATCTACAGTATTTTACTTTGGAGTAGGTAGAATGCAATGTATATAGCAAAGATATGTCACAAGTGTTGTGCATTTTCTCTTGTGAAAGAAGGACCAGACTCTTTTTCCCCATGAGATTTATTTCATGATTCACTCTTAAATAAATATAGATTTGACACTTAACAGGAACAATTAGTTAAAAATAATTTCTAACACAAATTCCCACAGTTGTCATAATATTTGTATGGTGTGTTGTTTAACTCTATTTTTGAGACATAAATCTTCTTTTTGGTCTATATTTAACCTGTGTTAACAGTCCAGGAAAGAGGGAATTTGGGGTGGTGTGGAAGATGAACAACCCCCAAAATCAAAAACAAAGCTATAACACATAGGCACATACATGGACATGAAAATGGTTTCTTTTTTTTTTTACTTCCAAATATTCATCCTCTGTGCTTTTTATTGATATTTCACTGAAAGTGCTCATTAGCTCTGCCCCATGAAACAATCCTAATAACATGGAAATAAAGAACTGAGCATTGCATTATTCTGAAAACTGCTCTCCAGCCTGTCGGTGCTGTACAGCAGAGGGCAATAAAGGACCACTACGTGCTAAAAACGCACCTCTGAAAGGAAGTTTTCTGTCCTTAATAATTCGGGGTGTGTGATTAAAAATAAGAATACAGAAATGCAACTCTGAGGAGCTGGGAGAAGCAAAGAAGGGAAATAAGAGCTGCAAGGGAGCGGGACAAATTGTGGATGATGAGCATCATAAACAGACGAACACACCACGCGTAAATGAAAGAACGGACATTGTGCATTCGATGGCCACCCCTTCAGTCTGTGAAGCTGCCCCTGCAAAGCCCTGGGAGGGCAAGGATTTGTGACTCCCCACCCCACTCCTCAAGAAGTTCTGCATTCCAGCAACTTCCGGAAACTTTTCCGAAAACTGTCGTCCAGGAACGCGTACAAGAAAGGATTCAAGCATGAGTTGGCATAGCTCAGGCTGGTGATGAAGTAGGATATACCAATGACCACAGAGGTCTGGGGCAAGTCAGTGGTCAAAGCCACGACGGTGGCCAAGTGGAAGGGGGTCCAGCAGAAGAGGAACACAGCCAGGACTATGAAGACCATAATAGTGACCTTCTTCTTGGCTTTGTCCAGAGCTCTAGCGTTGGAGTTCAAGTGCATGTTCCTTAGCCTGTAGAGCATCATGGCGTAGAGGATGCAGATGGTGGATACGGGAATGGCAAAGCCAAGGATGAGGGTGTAGATCCTGCTGGCTTTGAACCAAAACCTTTCAGGCTTGGGGAAATTGAGACCACAACTCTTTATCTCCAGGTCGTCGGTGTAGACGTTGGCGAAGATGATGAAAGGGAGGACTATGACGGTGACCAGGATCCAGATGCACAAGCTGACAATCCTGGCCGCTCGGTACGTGCGATGGGGCATCCTCTTGGACCTGACTGTAGCCAGTACCACCAGATACCTGTCTATGCTCATCACTGTTAGGAAATAAATGCTGGAGAAGATGTTGTAGTGGTCTATGGACAGGATGACCTTGCAGAGGACCTCTCCGAAGGGCCAGTAGCGGAGCAGGTGTTCTGCAATATTAATGGGCAAGACGAGTGTGAACAAGTCGTCGGCTATAGCAAGGTTCAGGATGAACATGTTTGTCACAGTCTTCATCTTGGGGGCCTTGAGGATCACATAGATGACAGCAGTGTTGCCTGTGAGCCCCACAGCACAGATCACAGAGTAAATCACGGGGAGGACAACATAGAAATCAGCTGCCTGCTCTTGGAAGGAGAAGTTGAACCTCATGCTGTTGTCCAGGTAGCAGCTGTTGCCTGCATTGCTGCAGGTACTGTTCAGAGCATCCCAAAAAGAGCTGTTTCCCATGCCTGTAGGTCACAGACCACCCTCAGATGTTACTGAAAGCCCTGCTAGCCCAGAAGAAAGAAGGGGTGAGGGTTTTTTCGTTGTTTTTTTATGGTTTAATTTTGTGGTTCTTTTTTTTCCTTGGGAGAAGCAGCTGCTATTTCATGTAGACACATGTTATTTTCAAAGGTGTGTTGTGAAGCAACACGAGCCACCTAACTTATCTCTCCTGTCCCCCCATGTTGGAGAAGTTAGATTTTGAAGTGACGAGGGGAGGAAAAATGTTTGAGAGGCACATGAGGCTCCATGAACCAAGGAAAGAAGAGAATTATAACTCTCTAAGCCAAGGAACTCTTCTTTCTGAGAGCATTCTGGTGACCTTTGCCTTTTTCCCTTCCGGGAAAGTCGAGTGGCTCTAGTTCAGCTGTCTGCTGTGAGTGATCTTCTGGGGCTGGCAGGAACAAGGGGACAGAGAGGGAGCTTTGTGCCTGTCTGGCTCTTCGCAGCCTTTGGAGGACTCGAGGGATGGCTGCTGTTCCACTGGCACAGCACTTGCTTTCCGTTGCAGGAGCAGAAGCGTTGCAGTCATTAATTAGTGCCTGCCTTGGTGTCGGAGTTCAGGCTCTTCATTGACTGAGATTTCACAAACAACGAAGAAGTTTCTGACACTGCTACTCCCCCACTCCCACGGTCCCCTAGCAAAAGAAGGAGGAGGAAAAACAGTTCAGGGAGTATTCCCAAAACTACCGGTTAAAGGGGCTTAACCTGCAATCAAAGTAATGCTTTAAGCAAGGGTGGGCTATGATCTTATTCACTATGAAGACCATCCCCAGTGCAAACAACTCTCAGCACACCAAACTTGGTACAGATGGACAGACAAACCTGTAAATCTCAGAAGTTCAGGATTAACCAGGGAAGAGGGAGAAAAGTACCCTGACAGCGAATCCACCTGCGAGTCACAGCAAGAATCGCCACATCCGTAGCAGTTGCCACATCCATCACTGCTGCCCGAACCCTTCTTCCAAGAATTGCTCTGCTGGGAATGAACAAGCAGCAGCAACCCCTGGCCCCCCGTGAAGATCAAAGGTTTGGCAAGTGGCCCCAAGATCTGCAAAGAGAAGTGCTTTGCTCCTCTTGCATTGTGTTGATGCACAGCAGTCAAGTGCAGGACAGGACCGCCAGCGCTGGGGAAGGAGGGCTGAAGTGTCTCTTACCTGGCGAGTGGCTCCGCTGCCTCCTCCAGTACCTGCTGCTTGAGCTGGTGAGCCTCTTCTCTCTAATCCGAGTCGGAGGAGGGTCTCTGGGATGCTGACGTTGCCGGGCTTTGCATTCATATCAACATGATGCCTCTGTGTGTGTACGTTGCATGTCTGAGCAATTAGCACTCGCTCAAACCGGGGAAGGGGGGCAAAAAAATAGGTTTTCTTTCTCCAGGGTTATTTAAATAGTAAATAAGGTAGATGCTGGTGAGCAGCTGATGCTCCGGGCTGTTCCCTTCAGGAATGAGGGAGATCTGGAGGGACACGGACAGCACCCAGGGCTGGCTGAATGAGGGATGTGTGAAACGGTGGGAAGCGGGGGATTAAACTGCTTCAATAGGGAACAGTGGCTGGTTTTAACAAAGGGAGATGCCCTAGAGGGAGTGGGAGGAGAGTAAGCAACGTTACAGCTCGCAAAATGAACAAATAAACAGACCTTGCCAGATCTGTGCTGGTTTCAGCTGCTCTGGAGGAGTTTGGTTGATTTTTCCCCAGCTGGGTCTCTGGTGCAGCTTTGGAAATGCAGTGAAATCCTTCAGATGTGCATCAGGAGGTGCAGAAGTCTCGTGAAGCTTGACGGAAATGTACCCCAGGCTATAGAGCAAAACCAGCAACAGTGTAAGATCACTTTACTTTCATGTCCCTAGAAAAAGGAAATCAAGGATCTCCTGATTCTCCTTTAGCCCTTTAAATGTTGCCTGGCCTTCGTTTCAAGATGAGGCAAGGGAAAATGCAGCCATCTGTCTGTGCCATGCCTGGCTGTGTGCATGTAACCAAACTGGTCAGCTCTTTGATCTCAGCTGTGTAGCCAAGAACTGTGTTTGACTTTGCTCCTCTCCTGTAGATATTTACACTCTTCTGGCAAGATTATTGTGCACCAGTAACTGGGGTGGGGGGTGAAACACTTCATTGCAATTGGAGGTAATTTCTTAGAACCATGGGTATAACTGACTTTTTCAGCAGATGGAAATTTTTTTATGCTCAGTGTACCACTCTTCCAGATATTTTCTTTATCTTGGCCAAAATCTTGTCCAGTCGTTAGGCTTAAGGAAAACGAAACAGAAATTATATTGCCCAAAAGATGCATAGGAATGCTATGGATGGTATTTCTTCAGATGAAACACCCCTGGAGCCGCCTTCTTGCCTGTTTTGGTAAAGCTGGTGCAGTTTGTAAGCAGTTGTAAATGAAGCAAGGTATTGATAGGTTTGCAGGGAGTAGGCAGTTTCCAGGAATTGCTGTTGTCTTTTTCAGAGAAGAAAGTACGGGAAGGCAGAGAAATTCAGGAGAATGTGATGTTAACGTTTGCTGCTCTGTAACTATTCCCCAGGACAAAAGGGTTTGAAAGTATTTTGCACCCACAATCCTTCCGTTGAGGCTTTCTGGTTTCCAGCACATCTCTGGGATAGCTTCAAAGCCGTCCTTTCACTCACCAAACTACCTGATCTTGGAACTGGCATCACACTGCCCTGTCCAGTGGTGATGAGCCCAGGTACTGTGAGTTTTAGGGACTGTTGTGATGGGCTGAGAGCTGGGGAAGGATGCAGAGACTGCGGTGCTGGTGGCACTACCTTGTGCTTTACCCTCTGCCTTGTGCCTTACTCCTCATTATCCATAGGGTGCCTTGGTTAGGATGTGCCTGATTAAAATAACCTGCCAGAGATGCGATGGAGACTAATTTAATCTCATTGCCTGGTGTGGCTGGAGGGGGTTTTGCTTCTTATATCCCCCCCAAAAAATCCTGGCACCTGCTTTCTGAGCTGTGCTCCTTGCATGGTTCTTCAGTAAAACTTGCTTGCTTTGGGGAGGACGATTGCCAACAGATCTGAATTCATGTAGGAAATTCCCTTCCACCAGCAGAGAAAATCTGTCCCCTGTGTGGCTCTGCATCTGACCAGAGTCAGTGGCTGTGCACAAAGGGGGCACATCATGTGCATTAGTGTGATGGGGAGTGCTCGGAGGGAAGGCTGAGAGGATGTTTTATTCATTGTGTTTTCTCTGGCTGGGTATCCCTTCCGCTTGATTATAAATGTTATGGTGGCATGAAACCCTGAAAAACCAAGCACTGGTTTGAAGATGCTGTTACGAAGGACATGAGCAGTGTTTTCCCTCTGAGCTGCTCTTGTGCCAGCAGCTCCATTGCCAGCTCGTGCAACAGGGACAAAGTTTCCATTCCTGCCAAATCCCTGCCATGGAGATGGACTTTGCCTCTTGAAAGCCACGTTCACACTCAAGTTAACTGTGCAAAGAAAAGGTGGTGCTTTAGGGAGGGGGAAATCCCTGCCAGTACTAAATCAGTGGTACTTTATTGCCTTCGTAAACCTGTCGTGCTGCTCACCCCAGACAAAGGCAACCCACCAGTTTGGAGTTATGGAGGACCTGTTTTGTTGGGCTCCTGCTGCTGTCGAAGAGTCAAGTTCATTTCAAGGACACAGATACACAATCAATACCCTGTTTACCAAAACAAAATGTTCTCGTCTGACTGTCTTGCAGTCACTGGTTATTAGGGTGATTTATTTGTATGAGGTGTTCAGGCTTTTCAAAAGCACTTCAGGTTAATAATAGAATCAAGGAATAGTTTGGGTTGAAAGGGACCTTTAAAGTCCAACTGCCCTGCAGTGTGCAGGGACAAAGCTAGATCAGATGGCTCAGAACCCCATCCAGCCTGACCTCGAATGTTGCCAGGGATGGGGCATCTACCACCTCTGCTGGTAACCTCTGCCACTGCCTCATCACCCTGATTGCAAAAACTTCTGGTTTATATGTAACCCATACCCACCCTCCTTCTGTTTAAAGCCACTCCCTCTTATCCTGTCACAGCAGAACCTGCAAAAATATCCAGAACTGATTATGTTAAACAGTCTGCAGTGGCTTCTGATGAGGAAAGCCAGTGTGCCTGGTCAGGTTACTTGCTACAGGATAACATTCACTGTGCTCTAACCTCTTCCTCGGGACTGGCTCTCCTTGAGCTGCTCTGATGCAAGCTTGAAGGCGTGGAGAAGTTGGCCACTGCATCATCAGGAAGCACCTGCTGCTCCTCGGTGTGGCGCTCACTCAGCAAAGGGGCAGTTGGTGCATATTGAGGGGAACTGGAAAGGAGAAACCTGAGCTCATTCACCACCCCTGTGCTGGGTGCTTCTCCCTTTGCCACAAGCTGGCTTGTGTCCTGCTGCTTCCTAACCCTTCCCAGCTGTACTGAGCCAGGCTGGCTTAGCCAAGTGATGGTGCTCCCCTTGTGAGACACCCCTGGGATCCAGCAAGGGGTGAAAGTGCTGATTTTTCTGGGGTATGAGTGTAGGGCAAATGTCTCTGTCAGTGAACTGGTAAATTGGTGCAGAAGGTGCTTTTGAATGGTAATAATTGCTATGGGTGATAGCAGGGGCTGGTGACACATCCAACCCGTCACAAGCTGCACTGAAGGCAAAGTGGTACTGGAGGTGATTTAAGGAAAATCGTAGTAATGAGTCTTATAAATGGCCCGTTTTTGTCAGGGAAAGTACATATCAATAACTGCCCTGTCTGTCTCTGCAGGGGAGCAATCGAGACAAATGCCATGTTAACAATTTACTGAGACCAGATGTGATGGGGAATAAAAACTGCAGCACCAGGAGGTGGTGGGTGGCTGAAGCTGATTGCTCCCTGCAAGCCAGGAGGGAGGCTGGGAGGCTCCAGCAATGGGTCAGTTCTCATCCCCAGCAGCTTTTGGAGACCCTGGCGCTTCTACCAAACATCTCCCAGCCCTGTGGCATGCCTGGGGCCACCCAGAAGTATCACCCAGCCATAGATGGTGAGTGGCATTGCAAGAGTCTGCCTGGCTCCCAGCAGGAGCCCATGCACTCAGAGGTGTGGTAATTAATAGAGCTCTGGCAGTGTACCAGTGACCGTGTGAGCAAGGACACAGTACCAGTCCTGCTGCAATTAATATGAATCTGTGAGAATTTAGAGAGCAGGCAGAACACTGCTTTCAACACCCTCATTTCCTCCCCCACCCCCAGTTGGTCTGGCTTCAAACAGCCTCGTTACAGAGAGAGAAATTAAAATCTGCTTCCTTTACAGGATGCTTTTATTCTCCAGCATTTTTTTTCCTGCTTTTTCCCAGGGCTGGAAGTGAGTCTGTGCTTCAGTTGGTTTGCTGCCTTGAGCCAGTCCAGCCTGTTCAAAGCAGAACTCTTTGGGAGAGGGAGGTTTCTGGAAGGGGTCTGCTCCTTTTTCAGTGATGTTCATCTTCTTTGCAGGGTCTGTGGGGCTCCCCTTGTGTTGGTGCTGTCATGAGCAGAGATGCTGCTGCCTTATCCTCCTTAACTATCTGGAAGTAGGGGAAGCTAATCTGCTGGATCAATCTATGGATCAGTTTCTCTTCTGGGTTTGAAGCTTTTGTTGTTCCCCATCTCAGGCTTCTTCCCTCAGCCCATGTGAGTCACAGCTTATGTGTAATCTGACTGTGGGACCTGTGCCTGTGCAGGAAAAAGCATTGTATGTGATGGGACTTTGTGCTGCAGTACTCCAGGGTATAGCTGATTGCTCCCTTCTGTAGCTCTCTTGGAATGCTGTTAACTCCAGAAGCTCTCAATGACCACTGGATCTGACTGAAGGGTCTGTTTTCCTGCTAGTTGCCTTTATCAGATGTGTCTGCAAGGGGATTCTTCAGCACAGTTGTTGGACTTCAGAGGTAAGAAGCAAGAAATGAGGCGGAACCCTCGTTTAAAAGGATAGGAGTAAAACAGAAAAAAAAAGGATGTTTGTTTCCCAGATTGGCTGGATCGGGAATGGATGTGAGTCAGCAGGTAGAGATGTGCTCTTCCCCAGGTCCCTGTCCTTTCTCGTGCTGTGCTGTTGGCAGATGAGGGCTGTGTAGGGCAAATAGTGCTGCAAGCCATCGGCATTCCATGCAGGAATATACATTATTTAGTTGCTATTAATCTGGTTGTTACACAGCTTCTAAGAGCCCTTGGTTTCTGCCACTTCCAAGTGACAGGAGTTGTCAACTTCTTTAAAGTCATCTAAACTGTCACTTCTGAGAAGTCACCCTTTCTGTCATTGCTTGGCCTGCTTTGAAAAGCTTTGAGTCTTTACAAACAACAGCATTGCAACAGGGCCATAATGCATCCTTGGAAAAACAGCCTGGAGCCCTTCAGGGATGCCGGCCAGGGAGCAGGCTCTGTGCAATATATTCCAATATCTCTAAGCAACAGCTTAATGTTTCGCCTCTCTGCTTAAGCAGCAGACCTCCTCTGGCCTAAAAGCCTAATCAGTGGAGGGTTATGGAGTGCAAATTGCTGCTGAATGAATTTGCTGCTTTTTTCACTCTGGTTTCCCCCTCCCTCCTGTGTTATGACAGTGAAATGACTCATCTTCACCTTAATACCATGTGTTAGAAAAATGTTGTAATATTTTCTACAATGTTCATTGTAGGAAAAAAAAAAAAACCAACAAAATGCATGAAATCTGTCTTCTGGCACATTTTTGAGTTCAATTATTTAGAGCCAGCACCTTTCTCCAACACTCTTCAGGCCAACAAACATTGTGGAGTACAAGAGTTATGACACCAGCAATTCTTATAAGGCAAAAAGAGAAGCAGGAGGCCCGGTTTGAACTCTATGGCTTTTGGACTGCAATCACTTAGTACAGCTCACTTTTGCCATTAATACCAGCCTGACCTACTCAAATAGGTCATTGTAATTCTTGTGGCCGAATATGTGCTAATGAAAAGTCAGCTTTAGGAGCGTGAGCCTTGTTGGATGTGTCAGTGTGATGGAGAAAATGTAAGTTGGATAAATGTGGTGAACTGAGCAGGAAATGGTGTGCTATGGCTTTTTTGTTTTGGGTTTTCTTGTTTGTTTGATTGATTTTTTGTTTGTTTGGTTGGTTGGGTTTTTTTGTAATAGGAATTGTTTTCTTCTTGTAAATGTTCAGTAAACTGTTTCCCCAGCTGGGATGTCAGGAGGTGCAGGAGCACATGCTGTATAGAAACACTCCCCAGTTGCATCAGTAACCTTTTTGTGTTGCTCAGTGAGTCCTGGAAAACTGCAGGGTAGTTGTGTGTCTCTGCAGGTTACTTGGCAATCAATTCTCCATCTCCAAAACATCCTAATTTACAGGGAGGATGTGACGAACTCCTTACTCTGCAATAAGAGCTTTTGGGTGTATTAGCATCTCCCCTGTTTTCTCACTGCAGCTCTGCAGCACTTGCTTGGCTTACTCCTCACTGTGTGAGGCAGACAGCATCCTTCTGCAGCCCTGGAATTTTCTGGGCTGGAAAATAAGACATCCATGAGAGAGGCAGAACATGGTGCTGCCCATCAAATACCCATGGCTGGTGTTCCCACCTCTATTCTCAGTTTTTCCCTTCCTTGCTGCCCGGGGGCACCTCAGTAATGGGGGGTTTGTAATGTCGAGCTGGACAAAGAGTTTATGGACTTATTTCCACTATGAAAACAAAGTCTGTTTTGCCCCTTATGCAAGGGAAAAGTGATTTCAGGCAGAGAGAGGTGAGAAAAAGCTGAGAGATCAGTGGATCTTTTTTTCATGTGGCTGCAGGGAGGGAAAACACAATCGTGGTGTGTGAGATGCATTGTTAACGTAAGAGCAACCCAAATACTGAGTGAACATCAACTGAGCTGCATCCTTGTCAATAGAGCCTCTCCCATCCCTGTCTGCTGGATCTCTCCTGCTCCTTCCCCTGAGGAGAGGCGCTTGTATTGGGGCTGGTTGTGCCTGTCATTCACCTTTCTATTGCACAGCCGGTTCTCAGAAAACAGTTGGCTTTTCTAACTCTCTTGAGCATTCAAGAGAGTCCAGGAGATGTGGGGACGGGCTGATAAGTGGGTTTGGATTGTCTTGGTTGTTAGGTGTTGCTCTGTTTCCTGGTGCCTCCTACCTGTGATGGAGCTGTTTGCTCAGCTCCAAAGTGATCCCAGGCTTTTGTGGAAGGCAGAATAGCTCAAGAGAAAAAATGTGCTGGAAATTACCTGTTCTGGGGAAACGCAATCACAGCAAATTTTCTTCTGGATCCTGTTTGTGAGCAAAGACGGAGCCTGAACAGGGATCTGCTCTTGTGTGGGTCCCTTATTCTCACATGACTCTCCAGGTGCATCTCCAGAGAGTTGTCATCCCACAGAAACACGCCCCTGCAGGACTCTCCTGGCAGGGCAGGGAGAGGGATTTGACATCACAGTTGCACGAGAGAAAACCATCGAGGCAAATTCTCCCTTTCTGGCCAGGAAAGCCAAAGGCGTCTGCCTGTTGTATTCCACGAGTAGAAAAGCTATTGCTGAGGGACTTCTGCTGGGAGATCTGTGCTTTATGAAATTCTTGCCAGGGGGCAGAGGCAGGCTGGAGAGCTGGAAATGATAACTCTGCCTTCCTCTCCTCTGCTGCTTTAATTGTTTGTAATGATTTAATAAGCGGCACTAAACAGGGAAGCTGATCATTCCCTGCAGCAACACAGGCATGTGGCATTTTATTACCTTTTCTAGGGCCTCTGTTTGGAATTTTTTTGCTGTATTCCCTTCACAGGCTTGATACAAAGCCTTAGGAGGTCACCAGGAAAACTGTGGACTTCGTGGTGCCAAGGCTCTGAGCGCTGAATCAGCACCAAATCCATGCAACCATCTGGGAAGATGATAATATGGAGAAATGGCATAATTTAAACAACGAAATACTCATGGCTTTGGTACCTTTATGTGTACAAATGCACATCAGGGAGAGGAAGAGCAAATTAGGTACAAGCTCCCAGCACTGGCAGAAGAATGAATGGAAATAGCTTTCTGTTTAGGCTGGAAATCAGGAGAAACTTTGTGCCTGTCAGAAGGGTGCTGACGTGAAGCAGCTGCCAAGTGTCAACAGACAGATGGAGAAGTGGAATCCCAAACTGAAGACTTTTAAGGTGGAGCTTTTTGGATGCTGGGGGCTGTAGAAGCAGATCTTGCGAATCCCATGGGTGATGCAGCCAACTTCCTGGGTCAAATAGATGCGTTTGTTCTCTGAGGGATGGAGTCTGGAATTCTCA
>JAYRBT010000054.1:7869197-7996343 GCA_036023395.1 Myiotriccus ornatus
GGGGGAAAGAAACTTCTCCCTCCCTTCATTTTTCTGCAACAAAGAATTTTGTTCCTCTCTCTGAAGGACTAGGAAGAAATGCTTCTTTTAAAGCTAGCAGAGCCAAATTGAATTCCCTTATCATTTGGAACAAAATCACCAAGTTATTTATGTTCAAAATAACTCCAAAATTTTGAAGAGACCTTCTGAGAAAATATTTCTCTTGGTTACTGATTACAAGTGCGTACAGGAACAAACTCTTTGCCATGAAGCACTCAAAGAAATAATTTTTTCCCAAAGAGTAGATGTAATTACATTTTTCTGGATGGAAAGAAGAAAGCAGTAGTGGACCAAAGGAGCTCCAAGCAAATCTTCACTTGCTGTCAGTGACTGAATTACATGCACATGGTTACAGTCAGCTCTGCCAGACAAAACGCTGCTTTTGGATTATTGGGGGTTTTGTCAGAAATCTTTGTGGCATGAATAGTTCCTGGATTTGTCTCTGTTGGCTTCAGCTGTTCCTGCTGTCCATCATACCTTGCTTTTATAAGGCAGCTCTTGTCATTACGTTGTCCTTTAATTCAGATATCTGAGTCTTTTTCTGCTTCTAGCCCCAGTATTCAGTGATGGCCTCACAAGTGAAGGCAAGGAGCTGGCAGGTGATAATTTATGAAACTCTCTATAATGGGAAAAACTCAGCCTTTAATTTCTGTCTTCTTAAAAAATCTCTATTGGTTTTTTTTTTTTCTTCTCCTTCCTCTTGTGGTCTTTGTGGCTGATCTGAATTTAGTGCTTGGAAATGCAATTATATAGATCCCAATTATTTTGAGACAGAATGACCTTGTATATAAAGTTAAAGAAATTTAACCTACTGATATTTTGGTGTAACTCTTAAAACCTTTAATGTTTGGGATTGCCCAGTTAAAGCTTTTCTATGGAGCTTTCATTCCTGCTTCATGGCCTTATTGTTATTTATTTAAACAATATGCCCAGCAATCCTTCCCTGGCACAGAGGGATGGAGGATGAGGCATTGCCCATCATCCTGCTGAGGCTGTAAACCTTGGTCCTCCGATTTCTTCTCAGTAAGAGACTTGCAGGGCTTAGGAATGAATGTATGCTTTTCCCTTCTCAGTGGGCATTTATCATTCAGGTATGATAAATGGTATTATCACCCTGCAGCAGTGATGTGTGAGAGAAGCAAAGTAACTCATTTATTGCTTGTTATACCATAGGACCAATAGCTGAGCTGTTTGTTGTCATTTCTTCCCTTCTACAAATATCTTTTCTAGCCCAACAGATGTGGATGGAGAGCAGAGGAAGGAGCAGACACGTTACAGAAGGGGATCCAGGGGGGAATAATATTTATAGGAAGATTGCCCACACCTCATCTCTGCTCCTGTGTCGCCTGTTGGAGTAGATGGAATGTAAATAAATGGCTTTTCACTGCTTTTGTTGCTTCCATCTGTGGAAGTGTTCAAGGCCAGGTTGGACAGGGCAACCTCGTCTGGTGAAAGGTGTCCCTGCCCATGGCAGTGGGTTGGAACAAGATGATCTTTAAGGTCCCTTCCAACGCAAACCCTTCTTTGAGTTTTTTTCAGTTTTCAATCCCCTGTTGAGTGTGTCACCTCCCAAATCTTCTAGAAAAGAGCTAATTGGGTGGCAGAGGAAGGAGACAAAGATTGGGGAAGCAATGCCTGGCTTGGTTTAATTGTGATAGTGCCTGTTTGGCTGTCCAGGACCCCAGCAACCTGATGAGGTGTCCTGACAGCAGCTGTCCTTCTGCTGGGCCATCCCAGGCCCCTGGGCTGTAAATGTGCTGGATCCTTGTTCTTCCCATCCCACTCAGGACTTATTAATCACTCCTCTTCCTGCTGTGTCTCCACCCTCTCTGGAGGCAGGGCTGAATCTGGGGGCTACTGAATGTTTGAATTGCTCCTTTTGTGGAGGGAAAAGGAAGGGTTTGCAGTTTACTGAGGAACTAGTTGCAGGAGATGAGGGAAGCTGGCAGGTCTGGCGCTGTTCCTGCTGTAGTCCCCCCTTGCTGCAGGAGCTGTGCCTTGGGACATGGCCAACTTCTACCCCAAAGCCAGCACTTGGGTGACACCATCAGCTCCACTTCATAATGAAATTACAGCAGTTTGACATCCAGGCTTGGGGATCTGGAAGCAGTTAGTGCCTGGCCAGCCTCAGAACACAGAAGTTATCTGATTTAGCTGAAATCTCTTTCACTGGGGACTGAGTAAAATTGCCTTGTATTTGCTCAGTGCTAAAAAATCCATCTGAAGCTGATTGCCAAGACTTGCTGCAGCTGCTGAGTGATGGGATAAGCCCTTGCAACAGCAGCTTGAAGTGGGAAACTGGGAGAGAAATATTAAGAAATGACTTTTCCAACCATTTACGGGCTTTGATGTTCTGATGTTGGCTTAATGCTGTCAAAGGGGTTGATTTTAATGGGTTTAGAGGCACTAACATTGAAATGTACCTGA
The DNA here is from genome assembly GCA_036023395.1 of Myiotriccus ornatus. Lineage (NCBI taxonomy): Eukaryota > Metazoa > Chordata > Aves > Passeriformes > Tyrannidae > Myiotriccus > Myiotriccus ornatus. The sequence continues at coordinate 7,871,664 of JAYRBT010000054.1, forward strand.
GGCAGCAATTGCATCTCTGGTCCCTGCAAGCTCCTTCATCTCCCTTCATGCTCCTCAGCACTGAAATCCTGCAAGGACCAAGTGAATCTGGGGCTCTGGGAAGGCTCAGTAGTAACAGGTTTTGGAGAGATTTGAGGCAGGAATTGGAAGCAGAAAATGGTGTAACCTTCATCCTTGTGCTCTCCTGCATGCTGATACAGCCTGGAGGAGGCAGGGATTCCATAAAGCACCTTCTGTGTCTCCTGTGGGAGGAAAACAAGTGCCAAATGCATTAATTTCTTGGAGTTTTGGGCATGTGTTGGGTGGCTGTGCTGCACCCCATGGCCATGCTCTGCTGGTCTTTGCTCTGCCTGGTGCTTCCAAGCTGTCCTCTGTGATTTTTATTTACAAACCATCTCTCTGACCAGCCTGCACTTGGCTTTAAAAATTCAGCACCATGTTGGCTGCTGAATGGGTCCCAGAGCTGGGGAGAGGGATTTGAAATGCAATTTGCATCGCGGAGTTGTTACAGGGAGGAAAATGCCGCATTCCTCCTGTGCCTGGAGCTGCTAATCTTGTTCTGGGCACTGAAAACCTCTCCAGCTTTTCTCATTATACCTAAATTTGATTATTGCTTTGATTTCACACCTCTTTCATGCTGACTTTTCCTCCCACCTTGGCTGGAAAGGTCAGCCCTGAGAAGAGAAATTTTGCTGAGCCTTGGAATTGTTCACATTGCCCATCCCTGTTCCTAATGCTGCTTTTAATTATCTTGGGAATTTGAGCACGGAGGGACTTGAGGAGACTTTACAGAGAGGAAAAATAAGGCCCAGAGGCCGAAGTGTAAATGCAGAGTCAGGGTTGCCACAGTGTGCAGCGTCGTGGGGATTTGGGCTGTGAAAGGGCTGCTCCTCCTGTGTGTCCCCTGAAATTCCTACGTAAATAGCAGTGGGATGTGAATATGTTATCCCAGGTGGTGAACTGAGCGTGATGAACAACACGATCTGTCCCTGTCCTGTGTCCGAAGGTGACTGGGAGCAGATGTTCCCAGCCTGGCATGAGGATGAAACGCTGCCAACATGGAGAATTCTGCATCTCCTGATCCAGGGGTGTTCAAAGACCTATCACTTTCTTTGCCTTGCCCCCATGCATCTTGAATGCATCCTTCCTTCAGGAAAGTAGTTGAAATGTCTAGACACCGAATGGTTTAAAATACTTGGGCTGTTCTCAGCTCATCCTCTGTGTTATTCCAGAGTGAGTTTGGCTCTTTTTCTGCAGATGAAGAGTTACTTGACATTTTTTGCATAACTTTATTTAAAAGAAATCCCAGATTTTGCAATCAGCTCTCTGTTCTGTTGGTATCATCGCATAGTGAAGCTCTTGAAGGGCCGTTTTGGAGAGTGACTGGTGCTTGCTTGCTGGGGCAAATTCCCTGTCACTACAACCTGTCACTGCTGAGCGGCGCAAGGCATGGGGAAGAGAGATCAAGGACAGTTCACTGCAGTGCTTCTCTCCCTGAGCTCTGCTTCCTTTGGAGCTGCTCTGGGTAGTTGCAAGGGGCTGTTTAAAGGAGATAAACTTATTACCCACTCTTCAGGAACTGGGGTTGTCATGCGATGCCGAGAGCTAATTATTATTCACATATTTTCCCAGAGGTTTTGGATTGCTTGTTCAATGGTTTGCTAAAAAGTAGGTAAAACCATACAAAAGCATGCGAGATGCAGGTCCTGCTGAACTCCAACAGAGCTTAACATTGCTGATGTGTCCCCCAGGGAGAGTCCCAGCTCCTCCAGCTCTGTGCTGTAGGGTGGCTGCGTTACTCGTGGAAGGCTCATGGTGCTCGGGCCACCTCATCCCTTGGGTGCCCCTGGCTGGTGGCCACCTGTGCACCAGGGCTGGTGCCAGAGCTGCAGCCACACAGGGTCCCCACGGGGCTGTGTGGGACCCAGTGAGAATCATTTGTTCCCTGCTTTGGATGATGAGTTGTGACACGAACCTCGGTGTCAACGAGGTGACACGTTAATGCTGCTGCTGGCAGCGTGTCAGGCAGTGCCCACACACCGTGACTGGAGACAGCTTGGGAGGAGAAGATGAAGGAAAACTGGGATGAAATTCCATGTGCTATGGAATGCCTTGCTTGGGAGCAAAGTCTGTGAAAGGACTTGGGAGGGCTGGGCAGAAGGGACAGCTCTGAGAAGCGTGTGGTACATTGGTGACGTCCTAGTAGTTATCTTTGCACTGGGATGAAAAAGTATCAGTTTGCATGGCTTGAATGTCTGGATCTGGAAACTCTGTGTGTTGCAGGAGCTGTGCTGAGCTTGTCTGGCTCTGAACTATCTTCTCTGCACCTCAACCAGGAGCAATATTAGAGTCCCAGCTGACTAATAAAAATCAGTCATAACCCAGGAGCAAACTCGGCAATGCATGTCCATGGCAGGTGAGGAGACTGAAAGCTTTCATTAGGTTTGTTTTCTTGGAGAATGAACTCAGCATTTAAAAACCCTCTTTCATTGGCATTAAAACACTTTCTCTCTTGTTTCTGCTCTGACCTAGACTACCAGTGTCAAGTGTTTTGTTTTTCTGTGTGGTTGATGGGGGTAGGTTCTCCCCCCCCGCAGCTCTCCAGTGGTAGGTGCCAATTAAAGATGTGCTGGGGGGGTTCAGATGTTTTGGTGCCTGAGCAGGGACTGCAGAGCAGAGATTACAAGCACTGACATTTGCTGTGCCAGAAAGTCCAAGGGAAAAATTTGTGCCAATTAACATCACGCCTTTAACTAGGAGGATCAAGTCACGTTACACTTGCACCAGAGTCTGGTGACAGAGGGGGGGGTCTCCAAAGGGAATCTCTGTCCATGTAGAACCTGGTGATGCCTTTTTCCTCTGCTCCACATGGACAGCAATGTGTTAGATCAGTTGGTATCAAAGCTGGAGGGTGGCAAATAACATCAGGAACTGAAAGGAGAGGTGGTAGCATTAGACCCAGGTTTGTCTCTAAAATTAGTAACAGCAGAGGGGCAGATGGTGGGATGCTTGCTCTGCTCTAACTGATGAATATTGTCTTCTCTTTTTTTCTGCTTTTCTCTCATGCTGATGCAGGTTTTGCTGTTTGAAAGGGAGCTCAGTGCAGCGTCCGTTGTCTTCTCCCTTCATGAAATGTTGAGCACACAGAACCCAGGCAGGCTGATGGTGTAAAGCAAAACCTGCAAATGGTCTAACCCAATCAGAAATAATTTCTGGTAAGTCAGGCCTGGTTTGCATTCTTTTGAGTTTGGCAGTTTCAACTTCACCAGTCATTTATTAAAAAAACCAAACAAACCCCAAATCAAAGAAAACCATAAAACCTCAAACAATCCTCTCCCCAACAAACAAATAGGCAAAAAACCACCCCCAAACAAAACCAAAGGGAATGAGGTGATGGTATTACTGGATATCACAGCAGGTGAATGGCTGCTTTCCACAGGATCACCACGAAAAGCCACAGGTAACATCTGCTCAAAAATATACACAACAGGAGAAATATGAAAAGTGATACATGGCAACTCTGGGGGCAGCTGTGGCAGCTTTGCATTAAGGTGAAGGATGGGCATTTGGTGGTATGGATTCAGTGTACCCCGTCCTCCAGGCTGCTGTTTGCTCCTGATGAAAGACCCTTGCATGACCTTGACTCCTGTCAATGCAATATGAATCATTCCCTCAGCTCTCTGTTGAGCTCTGGTATTGTCAGAGCAGGATTCAGGCACAATCCTGCTGCCTGCTGAGCATCTGTGGAATATCCTGAGCATCTTCACCCTCAGAACCAGAAAATAGCTCAGGTTCTCCCTAAGTTGGGTCTTCATAGGAGGGTTTCCAGTATCTCTCAAGACTTTTTTGACCTCCAACACATGTGACTTCGTGTATGGTGATGCATTTGGGTTCCTTCCTTACTCCTGTGTGCCGGTGAGTCATTAACCCTGTGTATGGAGGATATGGTGTATTGAAAAACACATTCCTGGATTGTCATTTTACTTCACTGTTGCTCAGTTGAACATGGTCCTCATCCAAGAAGGACATACAAAAACTGTGTAGGAATTTTGGCTCAGTGAGGAACAGAAAGCACATTTTCTATAGCAAACTCCCAGCTGATGCAGTTTCACTGGCAAAGGAGTGAATCCAATTCATCTTCCTGGGAGGAATGCAAAGACTCATTTGGAGATCACAAGTTCAGCTGACCTCTGGTTTTGTGTACCTCATTTCACACATCCAATTTCAAGGGCCATTAAAATAGGCCCATGTTTACTTTGCTACACAGAAGTGCTGTAATTATTCACAGGAGAACAATAAATGACTGTCCTGTGGGACCTGTCCCAGTAACCTCCCATGTACAGACATCAGGTGTGGTCACTGGGTTGGTACCTGGTGTAGAAGTCCCATCACAACCCCTGTGACTCCGTGAGCAAAGACAGCCAGTGCTTTTTGAGGTTGTAACAGCCCAGAGCATGGCTGAGCAGTTTTTATATAATTTTTAGGGTTTTGAAAACATGGTTTCCAAAACAATCTTTCTCTCCTGCCTTTTGTCGTAAATTGTGGAACAGAGAAAATGGAAAATGGTTTGGCTAAATTGGCTTTTTTTTTTTTTTTAGTCTTAAAATAGTGTCAGCCTGTTCCATGATACTTTAGAAATTGGATTAGTAACATGCATTTCATCCCACCAGAGATGTGGGATTTAAGGCTTCCAACAACAGAAACACTGGATGTGCCAGAGCAGAGTTTTCCACCCCTCACCCTGGTATCTCGCTGTACTATTTTAAGCAGCCTCAGCCAGATATATATAAATGTACTGCTCCAAACAACAACAACAGAATGAAAATGTTCCACCAAATGGGGGGAAAATAAGGAAAGTGAGTGCCAGCCCTTTCTGAAGAACTTGTGTTGATTATGGAAAATTGGAAGCAAACAAGAAGGTTCACTATATTCCTTTCCTAGAAAAATGTAGATATTTAATAGAAATCTGTCTCTGAGGCTGCTAAGTTTGGTATGATCTGAGATCTGGGAGAAACAAAACAGGTTACCCGGAGAAGCTGTAGCAGCCCCATCCCTGAGAGTGTTCAAGGCCAGGTTGGACAACCTGGTCTAGTAGAAGGTGTCCCAGCCCAGCACAGGGGGTGGGAATGGGATGATCTTTAAGGTCCCTTCCAACACAACCCATTTTGTGAGTCTGTGAAACGAAGCCTTTGGTTTTCCTGAGGTGTTGCCTTTGCAAGGGAAGGCCACAAATACCCCACATAGTTTTGAAATGTAGACCTGAGCAGCACCCTGCTGTGCTCTCCCCAGGGGGCTGAGGGATTTCATCTCTTGTATTTTATGGGGGATTTTCACACAGCAGTGAAAGAGCAGCTCTGTGTGTTTGACAGGTGAAGGGGTCTGGTGTGTCCCCAGCTCAGTGGAGCTTTTCCTGTGCGATCGTGACCTGAGGTGCTCCAGGGCTTTTGAACCCAGCAGCTGGGGGAGTTAATAATTGTAATAAGTGATAAATGAACCTGTTCCACTCTCCTTAAGCATGGGTGTGATGAGCACTGGGTAACCCAGGGAGCACTTGCCAAGAGGGGAGCATGTTCTCTGGCAGTGGGGAGGAAGAAAATATTGCTTGTAGTAACTAGAGCAGCTCTGCTCTGCTGGGAAGAGGGAAAGAAGGAACTCAAGATGTGAGTCCTGCATGGAATCATTTGCATTGTTGGCCTCAGTGTTTGTAAATGAGGCAGATAACCTGAGCTCCCCAGTAACCAGCAGGTCCTGACTTTGTGGATCCTCACGGGAGGCTGTGCCACCAGAAAGTGTGGGTCCAAAATTGTCCGTGCAGGACCAAGGGAGAGAATACTTACATTTTCTGAGACCCTTTTTCTTTCCCCCTGATTCTTTCCTGTGTGTACAAAGGGTCTGAAAAGTGACCAGCTTTGCTTAGATTGCTACGGTTTTCATGGTAAAAAATATTTTTACTGCGATTTTGGAGAGTTTGAGGCTCCTTCTCGTATTCTTTGCCTGCCAGATCTTCCCCCTTTGTAAGAGAGCTGGGAATCCTGAGCTCATGCGATGCAAGTCACCGAGTAGTATTTTTTTTTTCTTCTGTTTTTCAACATTTTCATCACAGCAGGAGTCAGAGCAAGGGATTATGTGTAACCTTCCTGTCGTTGTCTTTGTGACAGGAACAATGACAAGGGGAAGCTGGCCAGAGGAGCGTCACTGCTCTCTCCTTAATTTTCCTTGTGCATTTGAGGGCGATTTAATAAATGAGGCAGAGCCAAGACCTTTTGCTCCTCCTGCACTCATCAAGCAGTCATCGCCTCCTCACGCCTCAGCTTCAAATACCTCGTTTGCATGTGGCTGACCTTGACTCTCCTCCGTGGCTGGGAAGATGAAGAGGTGGGAATTTAAAGGCTGGGGCCTGGATTTTATGGGTGAATCGTGAAATAGTGGCTGGTGCAGGCTCTGGCACGGAAGGTGCTGTGGAAACATCGTGTGCTGTGCCATGGAAGATGATAGTAAATGGATTAAGCAGGAGATAAAAAGGGAGAGAGAGGGCACCTGGTTAGCTCTTGTTGAAGAAAACGTGGAAGGAAAAAACATGTAAAAAAGTATGCTGGAGATGGTCATTAAATGCACTGCAGGTGCATTTTAATAATGCTCTTTTAATAATTGGCCATGTAGTGAATATTTGAAACGATATAAAAAGCTCTTAAGTGAGTGAGGGCTTTTAGGGAATGGTTGGGGGAAAAAAGGCAATACTGATTCTGGCAGAACTTTTATTTTAATTTAAGCAAGATCCTTTTTCTGAGATAACAGCTGCATTGAATTAACGAAAATATCTTCTCCATTAGCCCTGGCAGGAACTGGATAAAGCTCTCAGGTTAACTTTAATCCAACATTTGTCTGTAGAGTAGTAATAGTGGGAGCCATCCAACTGCTGTAGGAGTTAGGATGATGCTTAGGGCTAGGATAACTAGCTCGTGTACAAGTAGGAAGAGTAAATCAGGAGTGGACAAGCCATGAGTTATAATGGAGCAATTATAATTTACGCTGATTTAGGAGGAATATTTAACTCAATTAAGCTAAGGATCTACCTTCATCTCAAGCTAAGCTTTATAACAGACCTCTTTAGGGAGGGCTTAGTAGTCCTGGGCTCTAGATAGACCTTTAGATCCAGGTTTACCTGTGATTTGAGAAAACTCAGGGCTTGAGCAGGAATTTATGGCTTTAGTCTTGACTCTTTGACTGAAAATGCTCCTGTAAAATAAATGCCAAGGTTATAACTTCCACAAATTTCTAAGAGCTCCAGTGGAGAAAGCTCCACCTGGATTTGGGGACAGTTTCTCAGCGAAGAACATTTCAAGTGCTATTGAAGTGCACTAAAACTCCCTGTTATAGGGGAATTAATTTCACTCACCGGTCTATCAACTCGAAATGTTCTTTGAGAAGGGAAAAAACTTTACAAGGCATTTAAAAAATAATTTCACTGGCAAGTGAGAACATTAAGAAACCAAAATGGCTTTTCATCATGCAGTAGCCACTAGGCTATTATGATTTGTTTGTAGGCAGCCTAATGAAAACAGCAGTTAACGACCTAATGAGAATTTAACCCACTGCTCCACAGAGACATCACTTTTTTGTCCCTGTTTACCCTGCACCCAGTGCTTTCCAGAGAAGTTTAGTGATAAGTAAAAACTGCCTCACTGTGTAGAAGGGGGATGCACTTTTCTGAGGTGGTGTTTCACACGTGATGCTGCCACACTGGGGTCACATGTCCAGTGTTTCTGCAGGAGCAGGGGGATGTCTGATAGCACAGCATGGGAGAATCTGAGTGGAGGGATTTTATTTTAGTGTTTCCCTCAGTGCCAGACAGCACTGGTTATTGATCAACCTTCAGATCAAAGATAAGATGTTGCTGTTTTGCCTCTAATCATAGGTTGTTCTCCATATAGGTTTCCCTCTTAATATATTATTTTTCTGTTTCTTTTGAATGTCATTCCAGGTGACCTTTAAAGGTCCCTTCCAACCCAAAGTATTCTATGATTATTTTGATATATAATGAGTAGCAACATCTATTTTACTCTCATTATGCACAGTATTACATGATGTCTAGCCTTTTTATGTTCTTTCTTCCCCAGTCCCTAATCCCTACTATCACTCTTTTATGCTCTTAATTATTTCTGTTGCTTATCAGTGGACTTTTCAGTTCTGCCACCCACGTTTGGAGGGAGATGTCTGTGACTCACTGCATCATGACATCAGGTCAGTCTGAAGAAGAGCACTAGGGTGTATTCAGCTGTATTTTCTCTTCCTCCCTCAGTGTACATGTTTTGTTACAAGCACTCTTGCTTTCTGAGCTCTCTCACACGGTTTGATCCATTTCTGGATAATCAGAGGGATATCAGGATTTAATCACTTCTCTGCTCTGAGGTCTGATTCTTGAAGAGCCCCAGTCATGCTCCCCTACTCATCTCATCCTGCCCTTGATGGAAATGTTAGGCCTTCACAGACCATTTTTCAACTTTGTGCATTCTGGCATTTCTTCCCAAGAAAGGTTTTTGAGGCTTTGAAGGGTTTTCTGGTGGTAATGACAATCCTAATGCTTGATGGGGGTTGCTATTGCCTGACTTGTGAAACTTCCTGAAAAATGTTGCCTTTTTTTTTTTCCCCTCCTTTCAGGTGACTGTTTTCATCAACAGATTATGGGCTTTTGGGATGTCTTTTCAAAGGGAATTTCAATGAATCTCTGTTTGGGGTTTCAAAGGGGAATGGTGTTTTTTTTTTTTTTCCCACCAGCACCTGCTTACAATCCAATTAGCTAACTGCCTTTAATTAACCATAACATATTTCAGGAGAACAGAATAACAACAGAACAAAATCAAGGAATGACAAATCTGTGACTAAACTTGGACTCACCCTTTCCCAGGTGCAGGATTCTGGACAACCCTGTAACTCCTTGCTTTCCCCTTTGAGCCCTGCCATGAAGTGCCTTGAAACGTTTGGGGGGAAAATAGAATTGAATCCCTCATCTGCAGGTTCACATGTACAGTAACCAGTAAAGCCAAAGAGGCCAGTGGGTATTTCTGCCCCTGTTTGTCTGGGCTTTGCACCTAGGAGCTTTAATTTATTATCTGAAGGTTTATGGGTGGAAGCCTTTGCAGACAGGAGAGCATGGCAGGACTGTTGGAATGGAACAGGCTTGGTGTGACGTCTGGTGTCTGGCTTTAGGTAGCTGATCCATGCCTTAGCTGCTGGGCCTAAAAGTTCTTTAATCTCCACAGCTGATCTCCTGTTACCAGTCTGGGACTGAGACAACACTGAGCTTCTGGGCTTTTCCTGAGTTAGCTGAACACACCATTGCACTTCTAAACTGTGCACACCAATACTAAGCCAAGGCTTCATCCCACTCATTACAAACATGAGTGGATGGTTGCTTATGTTGGTTGTGTCAGTCACTGGAAGAAAGAATCGGATACCCCATAGGTATCTGGTTATATGTTTTCCTTAAAAATGTGGTTAGGTGAGGTGTGTGGGACTCACTTCTTCAGAAGGGCGGGAGAAACCACTGATGCTCCCCAGGAAGGGCCTCCTTACCCAGCAGTCTGACACAGGTTTGCTTATGCAGAGCTTTATAATTTGTCCTTATTATGTTCTATGTGTGATTTAATGAAAGGCTCTTCCTGTACTGTAATTGAGCTCTTAATCTTCTCTGAAAAGCAGAACACAATCCCTTCAGAAATGGTGTTTGAGTAACAGGCTGTTTGTGTTTCCTGCACCGCGGTGCTGCTCACAGAGCCGCTCGCTCTTTATTGAAGAGCAGACAATAAACAGATTTCTTTGAGACAAAAATATATCAGTGATGCCATAAGGAGTAGGTTTGAGTAGCAAACTATCTCAGTGCCCAACTGAGCAAACAGGACCTTCCCTGGCTCTGCAAAGAATATAAAGTGAGTTCTCCTTAGTGAGCACCCAGGGCTTCGTGCAGGTGATGCTCAGCAAATGGCACATAGAGACAGAAGCTGTCAGAGAAACTGTTTGCTCTGGACAGGTAAAGGTTGGCAGGAGATAAAAGTGGAAACTCAGAATAACAGGATGCTAAAAAAATTGTAGGAGAAAAATTACTTCAGTGAAAATCTTTCCAACTTAAACCCTCAAAAAAACCCCCTTTTACAAAAATCCACAAAAATGTCCTGCTTTTGATCAGTCTTGATCTTCTTAAGTAGCATTTCACAGTCAGAATTATGATGTAAGAGAGTCTAAACAAAGCTTAGCACAGGGGTTTTCACTGTGACTGTAGCAGATTTTTTTTTTTTTTAAAGTGTTTTTACAGGTTGGAAAGAGACCACACGCCTCCACTGCAGGATGGTGAGACTCTGTTGAACTAAACACTCTCCAGACCTACTGCTGGACTGACCTGGAACCAGAATCCAGAGGGGACTATGTGAAACACTTGACAGGAGAAAATACTTGAAGCTGGATGATGATCCACAGCTCCCAGTTCAAAACCGCGGGCAATGCCAGTGGTGACCAGCTCGCTGCCTGCTCTGTGCACAACTGGTGGTCGTGAGCAGCAGGGCTGTGGAATGAATGGGCTGTTGGCATTTTGGGGAGCACAGAACCTTTCCATCTCTACTGCTTTCCCACACTAGAGAGTGCATTTTACTAGAGCGATACCTGGGGAGCGGGAAGGACCAACAAGCCTTCCCTGCCACTGGCTCTCAGTTGATGCTGGGCTTGTTGCAAACATGCAAGTTCCATCTTGTGTGAGTCCATGCTGTCAGTCCGCAGGATTCCAGGCTGAGCTCAGAGCAGCTCTGTCGTTTACCAGATGAGTGAGGAGCAGACTCTGCATCACACTTCCACAGCTGGAGACAAGTGGGTCGAATCGTGTCTGTCGACAAGATGAGGAATGTGTCATGTCTTGTCTTGCCATGTACAGCAGATATCCTGATTTAAAACAGCACTGTCTTCCCAGATTCCACTTCTTCCTGTGCCTCCTTGCATGTGAGAGGACCCATCCATCTTGATCCTGTCACTTCATCTCTCCCACCCCTGCTTCCCATTGTACTAATCCACCCATCCCTGCGAAGATCTTCATTACTAGAGTAATTGGCACTATTAGATCAGCCTTTGATGTTATGAGCAGTGGATTTTTGTAGTCAACATGTCAATTTAAAGTGCTACAAGTGAGAGATCAATTCCTTCTTTCCCAGGGAAGAAATTAAGGAGAAACCTTTTCATGTTACTAACCGAGTGTACAAAGCTGAAGAGGTTGAAGGTGGAGATGAGGTGATCTCCTGAGAGGAGTAAATTTTTCAGTTTAGCAGATTAGAGAGAATATGCTTTCACCTTTGAAGTAGTCAGGTACCAAAATGATGCCACTTGGAGTAGGCAGGGCTGGGGTGGGAATCGCTCACGTGGATTTTGACAGATCTATTCCCACAAGAGCCCATTTGCTAATGCGAGTTCCAGAAGCAGGACCTTGGAGAGAAGGCTGGTCAAGGACAATTTCTCTCCCTGACTTTACAGCATGTTGCTACAAGGCTGTTTGACAGTGTTTTCCATTCCCTTTGCATCCCTGGGGATGGTGTCCTTGATGAGACCATCCTGCCACACGCTTACTGCCTGCACGGTGACACCAGGGTGGCTCTGCTTGATGCACCCGTTTCTGCAAGGGCTCTGTCCCCTTTCACTCAAAGAGGGGAATTCAATGAATTATTCAGCAGCATCAAAGGCCCTGTGAGAAATAATTAGTGCTGTGGCAATGTGAGGTAAAACCTGAGGGTTTCATGCTATTTGGCAGGGGATCAGGTGCTGCTGCAGAAGCTCTGATCCGGAGTGCAGCACCCCAAGACATTGAGATGGATTGACATTGGAGAGGGATGAGGTGTCCCCTGTGGCACCTTGTCCAAAATCAACCCAAACCTCATTCCTTCCAAAGAACTGCTGTTTGTGCTTTCTGCCAGAAACAGGGCAATGCTGAGGGCAGGAGCTCTGTTCCACAGGGATGCTGCCTGCTCGTGCTCATAGGTGCTCACACAGTGTGTGCCGCCCAGTCAGACCCTTCTGCAACTGCTAATGTGCTCCTGGTTGTATTTAATTAATTAGCAACCCGATGAGAATCTGGAATTGGAGTTGTGCTGGTGGAGCAACAGGAAACAACATATTCTCTTGGCTCTGGGGCTCCTCACAGTACCTGCGGCTGCGCTCGCCAAGGTAACGGGGGCAGTGACTCAGAGGATGAGCAGGAGCATCTGGCAGCGCAGTGCCGGCTCCATGGAGGCTGAGCACTCGGATTTGGTGCTCCCAAGCATGGATCTCATGTCCCTGCAGCACCTTTCCATCCAGGAATGAGGTGGAAAAGTGTGGTGAGTCCCCAGGGATGTGGATCCAAGAGGTGATTGATGAGATGAATTTTCCGCATCAGCCCTTTCTCACTGCGTTATTTCCTCCTCTTGTAAGATGATGTACTGGGATGTTTTTTTTTCTTTTCTGCTTTTTCACTGTTGCACTCTGGAAATCTGAACCTCAAAAATGCATTTTTGGGTTTTATGTTTTTTTTTTTTTTAAATTATGTTGATCTGTACATCAGGAGCATTTCTTTCAGTGGGGTTTGTTACTGTGTGGAACATTGAGGTTTTTCCTCGGTTTTGGCCCTGATTTTGTGACTAGGCAGGCATGTGCTTTATTTAAAAAATGTGGTCAGTCGTGTCACTTTCTCAGGAGCTGCTCATATACCTGAGGTTAAGCAAGTTTCTATTTCCCAAGTGCCTACAGCTGTAATTGCAATTTAAAATAGTTTCTTCCTTTTCAGTCTCATGAGAATGATCTATTCTTTCATTTCTGGTACCTCCTTAGTTTGGTTAATTCCTGCTAGTCCCCTTCATGTCCTCTTGAATACTAAAAAGAGGCTAATGTTAAATACTTGAAAGCATCAGAAAAAGGTTTGGGGATATTCAAAAGCAAATGTGTTTTATAGCACTACTCTCCCTCAAAGTTCCTGCCATTTTTGGGATGATTTTACCACCCCTTTTTTTTTTTTTTTTGCTAACTGTGCTTCTGCTATCTCACTGCCAAGATTGCGAAGGAGCCCCAAGAAATCAGCCTGCCAAGCAGATAAAGAAACAGATGTTGTAGAGTGCAAAGGTCAAATAAATACAGACAGCCTGGAGAAAAGGCTTTGCAAAACAGTGGGAAGCTGATTAGGTGAAAAGGAAGGGGTTTGGGAATGGAATTACAAAAGGGAAACCTGTTTCTGAAGAGAAATAAAATACCTTAGTCTCTAAAAAATACCTTAATCAATTCAGGGCGATAATAGAGAAGGAATAATAGCTTACATTAGGTAAATGCAAAGCCCTGCTGGCCAGTGGACTCTGCAGGAGCCCACGCAGCCTCTGCAGCCCTGCAAAGCTCTGCCTGGTGCATTTAGACTCTCATTTTCTCATTGTTTTCTGGCCTCTGTCACATGGGGAATAACAGGGAAAAGCTCCAATCTAGGAAAGCATTTAACAAACTGTGGTAGGTAGGACTTGTATGTATCAGTCTAGCTGGCTGCTGCCCCTGATTGTGGCTTTACTCCCCATTTCTGAGTAATTTAGGTAATTTATAGCTTATTAGAAAAGAAACATTCTTTAATTAAAATGCAGTTAATTCCAGCCTCATTAGCCTGGGTTGTATTTCACTGTTCCCTTTATCTCAGGCAGAGATGGGACTTGTACTTGTTTCATTACAAATGCAGAATGCCACCGGGTGGTCGCTCTCGGGTACAGACAGTGACTTACGTTGCAGGTTTGTCACCACTGACTGCAGAACTGTCACCCAGATCCATCCTAATGACTCCATCAACCAACCTGCCATCCCAGAAGGGACTGGTGACTAAGGAGCAGCACTAAGTGCCTGAGTCTCTGTCCACCATGTACTGATCCCTCCCGGTGATGCCCAGACCCTTCTCCCCACAGCGTGGGAGGAATGCAGAGCTGGTCTCGTGTCTGCTGCCACTGAGCCACAGCACTTGAGGGGTTCCCATGTCATTTCACCGTGTTGATAAAAATAAATGAGCCAAGCAGCTCAATTATTGAACCATGGCCGTGTTCTGATGTGGTGAAGTGCATTAGGAGGGAGCCCAGAGGGGAGGCCAAGAAGATGCTCTGAGGGCTGGAACATCTCTGCTACATGGACAGGCTGAAAGTGCTGGGGTTAGTCAGCCTGGAGAAGGGAAGAACCTGAGGAGACCTTAGAGCCCTTCCAGTACCTAAATGGGCTCCAGGAGAGCTGTAGAGACACTTTGAACAAGGACCTGGAGTGAGAGGATGAGGGGGAAATGGCTTCAGTCTGACAGACGACAAGGTTAGATTGGGTATTGGGAAGAAATTCTTCCCTGTGAGGGTGGTGAGGCCCTGGCACAGGTTGCTCAGGGAAAAGTGTGGCTGCCCCATCCCTGGAAGTGTTTGAGGCCAGGTTGGATGGGACTTGGAGCAGCTTGGTCTAATAGAAGGTGTCTCTGCAGGGGAGGGGAATGAAGTGGCCTTGAACATCCTTCCTAATCCAAACCATTCTAGAATTCTATAGGCTGCTGAACTCAGCCAAAGGAAGAGCAACATTGCAGAGGTTAAATGAAAAGGGAGACTAAAACCACCTGTGTTTGCTAGCTAAATCCCTTCAAACATCAATTAAGATTGTTCTGATAAAGACCAGGCAGCACTCAAACAGATGCTGAACAGGGTTCATCTGGTGTATCTCTGGGTAAGATCACAAAGGAGCTATTGTTGCTCATTAGTCAGGGCTGAAATCTAAATCTCAGCACGTGCAGCTTGGAGGGTGACATGTGCTGGCACCAGGGCTGCAGTGTGGGACTTGTTTTCAAAGAATCAGGAAATGCAGAGGAGAGGTTCCTGAAAACAGGAACTCTACGTGCAGCTGGAACTGAGGCATCTGGCCAGGGATTTCATATTCACATACTGGGAGGGAAATCTAATCAGGACTTGCTAATTTTCATGAAGTCAAACACCTGGGATTCACTTCAGACTCGCATTTTCCTGGAATAATTCAACAAACACTGTATATTTATACATGGGCACTTGACTTTTCTGTTGTTTGATGAGACTACAATTTGTCTTCCTCTTGTGGTTCCTGCAATCCTTCCTCTCCTGTGGTTTTCAGTTGAATTACCCACCTCTATCTCAGGACTGTTCATCTGTTATGCTTTGGTTATTGCTGGTTCTTCAAAGGAAAGCAAACAATGCTTGTTTAAGCCAGTCCAGTTCTCAAGCAGATTTTATTTGAACCAGGTCCTGCATCAATCCAGAATTCAATCTCATCTCCATTGTTGTTCGTCTCTATTATTTTTCTGCTTGTCACTGCTTTTCCATTTCTTCTTCCTATGCAGTTTTCATTCTTCAGCAACATTATTCAAAACTACATAGGAGTCACATGCTGCTGCTTTCATATTCATATCTTCTGTGTTATTTAATCTCAGCTAATTCTCTATTTAACATCTAGTTTTACCTGGGCTGACAGGTGTATTTTTAAGCTGTAAATACCGCAAATAAGACATACAGAAATTTTCTTACCCTCTGAAGCTGATCAAGGTCCTTTTCTAATATGGCACTGGACATCTGAATTCTCCCTTTCTTCCAACAGCTTCCAGTGCTGGTTTTGGCTAAGACAAAGCAGGCAGTGCTGTTTGGATTCACTCCCTAGCTGTATTTCCATCTCATTAAGTGGCTGGGGTAGGATGGTGAGTTGGGCAGGCAGCTTGTGCAGACAGGTCTGAAGAAATACAGAGGGAAAGCAAAGCTGTGTGTGGCCAGTTTGATGCCTGTGCCAGTGTGAGCACCAGGCCTGACCTGCTGAGCTCACTGCCACTCCTGGTGCTCGTGCCAGCTGGGACACTGAGTCAAGGAGCTTTGCACAGACCCACAGAATCATTTAGCTTGGAACAGCTCTCTGAGATCATGGAGCCCAACCGTTCCCCCCAGCACTGCCAAGCCCACCACTGACCCATGTCCCCACATGCCACATCTACACGTCTATTAGATCCCTCCAGGGATGGTGACTCCACCACTGCTCTGGGCAGCCTGTGCCAGGGACAGACCCTTTTGATGAAGAACTTTTCCTAATATCTAACCTAAGCCTCCCTTGGTGCAGCTTGAGGCCGTTTTCTTTTGTTCTGTTGCTTGTTTCCTGCGAGAAGAGACTGTTTGACTGTTTACACACACACGCAGGGACAGATGGCCACATGGCTTGGGACATCCCTGAGATTCCTGGTGCAGAAACTCCTGTGGAAGGTCCTTCTTGTTACACAGTAGGTAAAAACTGGAGCAGCTGAGATGTGTCTTAACCAGGGAGAGATCTGAAGGCGGGGGGAAAGAAAGATGCTTTGAAAGGGAGTAGAACTTGCTGCCAGGTTTCCCTCAGAGAGCAAGTCTAATTTCTTTCTCTCTCTTTTTTTCTTTTGGTGCTGTGTTATTCCTCCGTGGGCAGGAGGCTGCCGGCATTTCAATTCTCTTCTTCAAGTCCTTGTTTCAAAAAGGGCCCAAAATATGTTCTGTTCTAGGAGGCAGTAAACAGCAAGTGCACAATGCAGCTTCTCTAAGCCTCTCTTCTCCTGTCTCAGGGAGAAAGGAATTCACCAAGCCCTAGAGCCTGACTCACTCACTGTGTGAGCATGAATTAACCAGGAATGTTCGAGAATTATTCCTGAATAATTCATGAACCTGAATTAATCATGCATTTTCATGAATTATTCATGAATAACTCATGGAAATGCAAGGTTTATTCATGCTCCAAAAAACCCAAGGCTTTTTCTCTTCTCTTCTCTTCTGCTCTTTCTCCCTGTAAGAAACAGACCTGAAACAAGCTAAGGAAAAAAAAAATAATATATGTATATGGAAAAATAACAGGGACAATAATGCTGAAACAAAACAACCAGGAAAAAAAGAAAGCAAAAGCTCTTTTTTTCTTTGCAGTGGGGACAGCAGGTGGGAGCTTTCCAAGCCAGACAAAGGAGACCTGACAAGGAACTGTGGTGAAGGGGCAAGCCCAAGGCAAAGAAGTGTCCGGTCACCACCTCTCCCGGAACGGGCAGCTGAGACCTGGAGAGACAGGAGACATCTTGCAAGACTCAACACCTGGAGCAGTGCTAACCAGGCAAGGAGCAGCTCTGTTGCTATCAGGATTTTGATCTCTTTCTTTCTCTGTGTGTTTGTGTTAGTTTTGTTGCATTCATTAGGGTAGATGAACAACTGCTTAGTGGGGAAGGAGGGAGCAGCAGCAGCTATGAAGATCTCAGTGTGTTTTCTTTAAATGTTAAAGCAAAACCCCTCTAGAGAGCTTTTTGGGCTGGGGTTTTTTTGCTGTTTGGAATGTGGAGCTGTGGTTCTGGGAGGGAGAAGGCTGAGTTATGCATTTATCCCAGTTTTTGGTCTGTAGCCTTCCCTGCGTTTGGGAGAGGGCTGGGGGCAGGCTCCTGCTGCAGGGAAGGGCATGTGAGGAGACAGGCGGTTGCCACCAGGATAATTTATATATGGTGCTTCCTGATAAAAATAAACATCACTGTGCCTCTGCCAGAAGGGGGTTGGAGAGAACCAGGTGTGAGACTGTGCCAGCAGGGCAGGCTGGCAGGTCTGGGGAGAGTTATGGTTGCTGCAAGGAGGTTTGCTGTAGCTGATGGTGATGGAGAAGGGGGGAAGGAGAAGGTTCTCCAGGGTGAATTTGAACCTTCCAAGTGAGCGGAATCACATCAGGCTTGACTTTAATGTGGGTGTGGAAGCGAAACAAGCAACTGCAATAAATTGGCCCCTAGTTGCCCTTTCTAGCGCCTTGTCCCTGCTCCACCTCTCCTCTCCCTGCCCCAGCTCCCTCCCATCAGCTTTGGACACTGTGGCCATTCTCCACGCTGTGCCCAGCACACAGGCTCAGCCCCTGTCCCCAGAACCCATCTGCCAAATCCTGCTGCCGAGCAGAGCAGGCAGGACTGGGCCCTTAGGAGCTCTGGCAGGTGGTCTCGGTTTGATTTTGTCCCCATCCATGGTTGAAAGCTGCAAAGAAACCCCTCCTGAGCTCAGCAGCCTTTATCTCCTTAGCTGTTCCTCTGGCACAGGGGGTTTTGGAAGTCACCATCAGCCTGGCTGTTGTTCTGTTGCTGAGCGCTCTGTTTTCTCCAGTGCTTTAGGTCTGCAGATCCAGGGGGGGAAAGAGGGTATCTCACTGGGCAGAGAAGTGGCCAGGACCCAGGATCCAGCTCCTTACAGCTTTGCTGCTTGACTGCCTTAGATATATCTGTCACTGCAGTCTGTGCCTTAGTTTCCCCACATGTGAAATGAAGGGAATTTACTGCTCCCCTTATCAAAGCAATGTTTACTGGGGAAAATATCTGCACAGGCAAAGCAAGGATAATTTCCTGGAATACTCCCAAGCCTTTTTGAGTCTCTTCTCTGTACTGCCATGATATCATATAGATACAGCTCTGCACTGTAGCAAATTGCTGTAGAACCACTGAGGCCATTTGAGCTGCGATGGTTCACACGGGCAGAGGAACCAGCCTGTGTCTGCTCAGTGGCTTATCCAGCATCTGCCCAAGGTGTCCTGCACGAGAGCCGGTCTTGCCTGACCCCAGGTGAGATGTCATGGCTGTCCCTGCAGTCCCACTTCAAACTGAACTTGGATGCACTGAAGGCACATGCTCAGTGAGAGCCAGGGCAGCCTCCCGGCCAAGGGGTTTAGGATGAGGCAAGCACAGAAGGGCAGGAATGGGAAAGGAGAAATAACCGGTAGAGAAGATGCAAGGGAGAAGTATTTTCTACCTTCCGGCTGCACTGCTGCAGGCAGAGCATTGTTTGCCGACACTCCCAACCGTGGGAGAGCGCGGGAGCTGTGCCATGACATCCCCCTGACACTTCCCCTGCTCCAGGTGGGCATCCCTGATGTCAGCCAAGCTCTACGTCCTCATCAGCTGGCCCGACGGCAGCCGGGTGATCAACATGGAGAACATCAAGGAGCCCCGCAAGCCCTTCCACCTCTACACGGTGGGTGAGCAGGTGCTGGCCCGCTGCCCCGGCTTCAGCGGGCTCTACTGGGGCATGGTGGAAGGCATAAGTGGTGAGTGACACCCCTGTGCCCTGGGCTTTGCCATTTGGGGCTGCTCGGGAGCAAACCTGTCGAGAGGGAGTGCCGAAAAATCCTCTCTCCCTGCAGAGCACAAGGATATTTTGGAGAAGAAGCTGCTGGAAGACAGACAGCTCCTGGAGAAGTTAAGTGAGTAAGGTCTTTTGGGGATTGTGCCCTTCTATTTTCATGGGGCTTCTGGGGTGGGAGGATGCTGAGCACGTTGTAGTCCCATCATAAATTTCATGTCACTGCAATCAGGGTAAAAAGCACTGGGAGGGAGGTGGGAGATAACACAACACTGATGCCCCATTGCACTTGTTGAGCATCCACCTTCCTTTCAGAAGCAGAACCGGCTGTCCACAGCATGGTGCCGTCCCCACCAAAAAAATCCAGGAAAACCTTCCCAAAATGGACCCCGGGGAAT
Organism: Myiotriccus ornatus; assembly: GCA_036023395.1. Lineage (NCBI taxonomy): Eukaryota > Metazoa > Chordata > Aves > Passeriformes > Tyrannidae > Myiotriccus > Myiotriccus ornatus. Next base: position 7,891,174 of record JAYRBT010000054.1, read on the forward strand.
GCACCCAGGAAATACCATGGTGACAGGGCCTACCCTGCCAAGCAGCTGCTGAGGACAGGCGAGGACAGGCTGCCCCATGATGTTGGCAGCTCCTCCATCATCAAGGAGAGACGTGTCCTGGGCAATGCAGCAGGAAGCCCCTGCTCGCTGGCAGGTCCTCCCCACCCAGCCAGCACCTTCACACCTCCATCCACCTTCATCACCTTGGCCGTGCCGGGGCCAGGGACTTCCCAGGGTGAAGAAGAGAGGGCTGGTCCAGCTGCCAGAGGTAACCTTGGGTTCTTGCTCTCCTGCCTGGTCCTGAGCAGCAGGGTGGGATAGGGACCTGCAGAGCAGCCATGAGACCTCTGCTTTGCTCTGGGGCTGTGTGTGCTTTCTCTCAGGGCTACAGGGGTTAGAGGTGACATTTTGTGGTCCCTTTCACCTGGGAGATCTCCTCCAGGAAGGCTGTCTAAATGGAGATACCACTGTGATAGTGTGTCGTGTCTGCTCTGTCAGCCCTCAGTTCTGTCTCCTGGCATAGCAGTTCTCTCCCCTCAAGCCAAAAGGCAATGTAGCCTGAATAATTGTGAAACTCCCAAAAGCCTTGTGTCTCAATTAGTCAAACCTTTCCAGATTTGCCTATTTCCCTTCTTTTCCACTCACTGCTACACACGTTAAATGTGCTTATAAAAATATGTTACCGTGTTGTTTACCTGCTGACTAACAGCGGTGTCCAGAGACACGTTGGCTCTGCTTACCTCGCCCGTGGCTTCTTTTGTGATGAGAACAGGAGAAGCCTATGATATACCACCTTTTTCTGATAACAAAATCCCAATTGATCAATCCTGCATGTCTGGATCACTCTGTTTGTGCAACGGGAATAACATGTTGCCATGTGATCTAGCAGGAGTGCTTAGATACTCTGTTCTGGAAACAGAGGGATTTGGGACCTTCTCAACATCTGATTCTTCAGCTTGTCTCCCATCCCTACTGCAGATTACGTTGCCTTGCCAATGAAGAGGAAGTCAGATGGCATCCTGTCCCAGTGCCAGCAACACATCTGTCTGAACAGGTAACACTTGAAGGTGCAGTGAGACCCTGAATGTTTCACACACATATATTGATTTCACAGTGCAGGGTCTGTCCACTCTGTTTCCATTCCTTGGTGGTGCTCGCTTTGAGCAGGTGTTAATGGAGGCTTAAACCCAAAGCACAAAAGGTAACAAGAGTTTGTGTGGGTAAATACAACAAAGCAATGGAGGCCCTTTTGCTCTGGAGTCCTGATACCTTGGGTGGGTCAGTGAGAGATCCCCCACATCTCTGTGTGAGGGGTTGCACAGGAGGTTGTCCACGGGAAGAACTTCTGATATTCCCTCTCAATCCGTTTTATTCTTGCTGCAAATGAAAACAGAATTGACGTTGCTTTAAATTACAACCTTTGAATTACAGATAATTCTCATCAGGTATGAATATGAATATGAGCATGAAGCTGTTTGTGGCAGTGCTGTTTAACTTGCTTGTTTCTTCCAGCTGTGAAGAGCAAAAGATTGACACTTTGCACGAGATGGATGACTTCGAGAGGGTTCACAAAAATTTTGGTCCTGGTGAGATGGAAAGGTAATTAGCAAAAGAAGGCACTTGTTCTTAACTGTGTTTTCTTCCTTACAAGAGTGAGCAGTGAGATCACAGCTGGGTGACAAAGTGGTGCAATTTAAGAACCAAAAGTTGCTGAGTCTCTTTATAATCAGAGCCGGGTGTTTCTGATTGTAGGGCTTGGAGTTAGAGGTGCAGGAAGGCTCTAAAACAGTGCAGAAACCACAAAGCTCTTGCCTATAACAACCAAAACTTTACCTATCACGTTTGAACATGGTTGTGTGTTCCTTGTTTTATTGTTCATTACTTTGATTACAAATACCCAGTTATAAAGTGACGCTAGGGGACAGTTTTCTTGCAAAGAAATGGGTGCCAAAAAGATTCATGTTACGGTTCTTGCATTGTCATTTCCCACATGTCTGCTGTTTAATGCCACAAATATGTGCTTCCTGGGACTTGCAGGATAGGGTTTATATTTTTCCTTACAATTGACAAGAAAATTGAGCATCAAAATCTCCATGTCTGCATGACAAAGGGGAGCTGAGAGTTAAACTGAACATTTCGGAGTTACTGAAAAGTCCAGACCATGTCATTCTTCTCTCCTGCCTTACTCCTCACCCAGGCATAGTTGGATGGGCTGATACTCTGTCAGAGAAGTTGTCCTGGCCCTTCTTGCACGAGGTGTGTAATCACTGCTTGGGTGGAGCTGCTGCATCCCTTGGCAGTATCCACGGTGATGCCCTGACATCTTCTTGCCTTTACACATGCAAGTTTAATTTTTCAGGGTGGAGAAGATAGAGCAGCTGGAGAGGATGGTGTTGGACCTCCAACAGGATGTCCTTTCTCTGAGGAAGAAGGTACAGAGGCTGGAATCCCTGTCCTTCCAGGAGGAGCCCCACCGGCAGCCGTGCGAGGTGGTGGAGCTCTTCAACGGCTACACCAAGGAACAGCTCAAAGAAACCATCAGGTTTGACCAGAAAATCAGCACAGCCTGCAAGACACTGCTCTACAAGCTCTTCACCTCTGACTACATCCAGAGCCACTCCATCACGGGGCGGAGGGGCAACACCTTCCGGGAGGCGAAGCCCATGATGGACGAACGCTGCATCAAAATCATCAGGGTGCTGTTGAAGCAGAAGTTTGGAGATCACCTCAGTGACACCGTGATCACAGAGAAGATACAAAACGTGCAGAAAGCCCTGAGGCAGAAGTTTAAGACAGAATGTCTCTGAGGCACGGCGGGGAGTACTTGGTGTCTCCTCCTGCCATCCTCGTGTGTGCACCTGAGCAGCCCTCCCGGGAAAAGATGAGTCCAATCTGCTGCTGTTCGTCTGATTTCCCCCAAGGAGCCAATCCAAGGGAACCGTGTGCTAAACACAGCTCAAACCTTTCACTGCCAAACCTCTGCCCACATTAACTGAGCAGGAATTCTGCCCAGCTCGGCTGGGTTTTTGCACATCTGCTGGCACTCTGCAGGTTCCTTCCTACCCAGTCTGTGTGTGAACCTCACTGGAGGTGCATGTAATTGTCTCTGTGACTTTTTGATGACGTGCTCAAAAGCTGAGGGCTTCTGTTGGGTCCAAGTATGGGTCAGTAAGTCATCTTTGTTTCACCTTGCAGTGGGTTAGGGAGAAATGTTTGCTCTGGGACTGGGAGTCCAGCTGTGGATGGATTGTGTGTCACCCATGGAAATTACTTGGCATTAATTTTCCTTTCAAGACCAGATTATTTCCATGGAGAAATCCTGTACATTCTCCTGACACGAGAGTGAGGGATGAAGGACAAAATATGGCCCACTGTAGTTACACCTTTACTTCAAAGATCAGACGTGCTACGGACACAGTCACCATAATAAGTACAACCAGAGAGTTTGCTGAAAGACTGTAGAGAAGAGCTAGAAAGACACATCTTTCTTTTCCTAAATAGCTCAGAGCTGGAGTTTGGGTGGGTTAAATTTGTTTTTAACATTAAAAAAATAAGATGCTGACACCAGTCCACTTAACAGAAGTGCTGCAAAATGCCAAACATTTTCTTTTACAAAGGCTTCTCGGACAAGAAATTGGTTTTCTAAGCTTAATTTTTAAATTATTCAGGAAAAGAAGTGTCAGTGGTTTTGCATTAATCAAAACATTTGGTTTAATTTATATGTTTTGTTGTGTTTTCAAGTATTTAATTTCTTCACAGTTACATGAGAAATAATAATGCAAAATAAATGTATTGGAAAACCAAGGAGTTGTTTTGAAAGGGGGGAAAAAAGAAATGTGTTATTTTCAGAATTTTCCTTCCCCCCCTGCCTTTTTTTTTTCCTAGTTGAAAACAGAATCATTAAAACAGGGCTAATGCTATGAAGCATTTTGATTTTGGAGGGAGATACGCTTGACAATGTTTCTGGCGCTATTTTCGTCAGATGTCTCTAACAGTCATGTTAAATTGGTGTAGATAACAACTAAAGATATTCCTTCCGTTTTCCCAGTGCAAATGCTTTTCCTAACTCTTTGTTATGCAAACATTCAGGTGATGATTTCTCCTTTGTAAGGACCTTGACTCGAGCTGGAGCAGGTCTGTTGTGATCACGTAGAGCCGAGAGTGCAGCCAGTCCTTGAAAAGACACTCAAACTGAGCAGAACTGCCCCTAGACGTCCTCAGTGCAGAAGCACACCCTGAAATCCAGCAGCCTTGCCAGAAGCTTATTACCTTCCCACCAGGGGAAAGGCCTTAGGCTGGTATCGCTGCTCAGGGAAACGCCCCAGATGATATTTCTAATGTTGACTTATCCAAGAGAAGATTGAGGAGGCACAAACAGCCTTATCCTGCAGAACCTTAAAGACCATCTCATTCCAACCCCCTGCCATGGGCAGGGACACCTTCCACTGGACCAGGTTGCTCCAAATCCCATCCACCCTGGCCTTGAACTCTCCCAGGGATGGGGCAGCCACAGCTTCTCTGGGCAACCTGTGCCAGTGTGTCTCTCAGTCTTCCCTCCTGACGCCTCATCAGATCCCTCACCAGGCTGCAGCTTTGAAAGCCAGCTCACAAATGTTATTTATTAAAACAAGTGCTGCTGCTGTCCTCCCCCGCTGAGCCCCCTCTGACGAGCTGTAGATCATTCCTGCAAGAGGAGGGAGGACAAAAACCCAAGAGAGTGGACTTGCTGTGGGGCTCGATGGCTCCCAAAACGAGTCGTCTCTAATCAGCAACCTTGGAAGCAGATGAGCTGGGTGATCTTTCTGCTTGAAAGGCCCTTTGGTGGCTCCCTCAGAGGCAACTTCACAGCCTAAAACAGTAGCTGATATTCAGAGAGTGCTGCTGGTAAGTGGGCTGATGGATGCTCCACGGCTCTGTGCGCAGCACAGCCGCAGCACTAATGAGTCGATGCTCAAATGGGCCCTTCTCGGATATAAAAGTTGTCCTCAGCTACTCTCAAAGGCTTTGATATGGCAGAGAGGGTTGAAGAAAGGCAATGCAGGCGGCTTTTCGTTAAACCTAATTTTTAAGGTATTTGCGAGCGAGAGGCAGCGTTTCCTGGCTAATTGGGAGCACTCGCAGACATCAGCGATCAAACGTCACCGCGAGGATGCCGATGCTCTCACCTCCCTGAACTCTCCAGCTCCGGCTAATCAGCCTCGAGAGGGGGGATCATGCAGCACTGAGATGTGGCACCCCCTCAGGGATGAAGGGGTCAGGGCAGATAGAGGAGGAGGAGTGTTTATGCCAGAACCACTTCACTTGGGGGTGTTGAAAGCCCATCTCTCTGTAAGTGATGAAGGGCAGCTCTGTTGAATCCCATTAACCTCCCACTTTAAGTGAATTACTGGAGAAAACTGTACAGGTCTCTCTGTTGAGATTAATTACTCTGCTGAATCCTCAGCATCTTGTTAAAAACAATACTCTCTGTTCAGCTTCTGGGCTGGCTGGGTGCAGGAGTATGTGGACAGGGAACATTCAGGAGAGTCTTTAAGGACATTCTGCATTTTAGAAGTAAGCAGAAATGGGACTTGTCAACTTTTGCAAATGTAGGATAGGCATGGAACATCCAGTCCTCCCTCCCTCCAGCAGGAACCAGAGCAGCAGTTCCATGTCCAGTACAGGCAGATTTTAATTTTCCCATTATGTGGGTTGTAGGAAACACTCATCACTGAGTCTCTCAGTGTCTGCACTCTGTGCATCCCCTGGAAACCATAACACATCCATTCAACAACACGCAATTCACGAGTACCAGATAAAGGAATCATGTTAAAACAGAACTAAATCCCTTCTTGGGTCTTAATCAAGGCTTACAAAGCCTGGCTGCCTTTGCATGAGCCCCAGACAACCATTGCTGAGTCTGTCTGATGCTCTGAGCTGGCTGGATGCAGTTGGAAAAATCACCTGACAGAGAATGAATGGAACAGGGGACTGTGGAAGTGTCCTGTGCTCGAGTCTTTGTCTTGGCTTGGGATCCCCCATCAGGCAGCTGAGGGACACAGAGAGAGCTCAGCTGGGGGGGGGGAGGTCAATGAAATACCAAAAGAACAAGCCTTGGCCCGTAGGAGCTTGAAGCTGTGTGACATTACAGTGTCACAAGTAGATTGTAGACTTTTTTTTTTTTTTTGTGGTAAATCTTTATCTTATTTGGCTTCAAAAAGATGGTGAAAGAGATAAAAAAGGCACAAAGAGATGTGGCCCCAGAGCTATATGTGTGTATTGTGTTTGCATTTCTGGAATATTTTTTGATAAAAGTAATTTTTTGTACTGTTTTACATTTGTCTTGAAAGCATACCTATTTTTTTTTTTTAAGAGTGCACACGCATGCCTGGTAGATGTGCAAATATATCAGATTTTATACTTTAAGCAATCTTTTATGTCTCTGCTTCAGTCACATATTCATTACACTTCATTTTTGTCACTGTTCCTCTGTCTGCAGTACATGATGGCATTATTCCACCTCATATCTCTCTATCTCCCCCGTCTTTTCAGAGTTGAATGGAACTGGGGAGATCGTTATTGAAACACAGAAAGTACAGAAATAAAATTAACCAGAGCACCAGTTCTCTGTGTGATGAATACACCGAGGAAATAAAAGGCCCTTCCACTTGTAATAAAATCTGGATATGAATTGCCTCATAAAAACTTAAATGAATTATACTTAGAGGCCAAAAAGAGAAGAGAGAGAGCTCAGAGCCCTCTGACAGCAGGATGGCTGCTCTCCTAGCCTTGGTGTGCAGCCCAAAGAAAGCTCTGCAACCAGGTGTGATGTTCTGCTCGGAAGGGGAGGACTTGATGAAGCACGTGAGTCGCATGTTCACAGGTCAGTAAGTCCCTCTCAAATGAATATTAACCCACTGAGGTTGCTGGAGCTCCTCCCACTGTCTCCTGAGGTCTCAGTCCTCTCTTCTGTCCTTGCCCAAGTCGCTTGATGGTGGAGGAAGGATCCTGTAGAGGAGCTCAACCTTCTCAACCCTGTTGTTGACCCACTCTGACGCTCCCAGGGTCCAACAAAGCATTTGGGGTACGGACATGGCTTCTCATCTTCTTATTTCTACGTTAGAAGATGCAGGCTGGTGAGGAACACGCCCCAGTTCACCTTCTTTGTAAAGCCCCAGCATCCCCTCGTCACCATCCTGTACGTGCTGCCCCAGGACATCACCGTCCTCGTGAGATGCAGTTTGGGGACGTGTTTTCTTCTTGTTGGGTGGGTTCTTTCGTTTGGCTGGATGTTAGCTGAAGCCAAGGGGACTGCGTGCCTGACTCCATAACACAGAGATTAGCATCCCAGAAAGCCAGGACTGCTTGGTGCTTATTGATTGCTTCTCTTGAATATAAGCAGTGCAGCCCAGAGTGTCAGGCACTCGAGGGAAGAGGAGACTGCAGAACTGATGTACTCCTGGTAATGAATAATCGTTAAAACTCCAAAGGAGTTTATTATTATTACCATTAATTTAAGCTGTACTGTGCCCAGAGACATGGAAGGTGGAGACAGATGAGTTCATGACCTGCATATTACAGGCTGCATATTACCAGGTTTTAGCCTGGTAATATGAGAAAATCAATCATTTCTTAAGTGAGAAGACTGATAAAATCACTGACTTCAGAGGAGCAACATCATTGCTTTTATGTGTTCAACAAGTTCACTGGAATGATGTTGGAGAAGGGTCAAATCCCTGTTCTGTATATCTTAAATTCAGGAGTTAGTTTGCCCTCAGCTTCCCAGGGGTGGGAGGGAAGCAGATGACACCATCCAGCATTCACACCTTCATTTAGGGGAGGATTTTCCCTCCGTGATAACCTGCCCCTGTGCAGGTTGGACATTCCCCATTCTATTTGTTGACTCCCTGAGGTTTTACATACCCTGAATTCATAATAAGTTGCCAAAAGTGAAGGAAAGCCGTAGGAAGACCCCTCCAGCCAAAAAAAAAACCAGCTGGGCCAGAAGTCAGAGGTTTAATGTTGTTCCTTAAAGTGTTTTGGTTCAAGAGTAAAACACTATCATGATGTGAGAACCCTGCTCTTCTTCACAGTCCCCAAATTACTTGAGCATGTTCCTTTGTACTTCACTGTGTTGTGGAAATGACCTGAGCAAGAGGACTCCTTCCTCTCCAGGAAACTAAACAGCAAAACTAGCCACAAACCACCCACAAAAAAAGTGTCTGTTGTAATTTGTGCAGACCACAAGGGAGGTGCAAACTGCTCTCTGCTTTTTGAGTTTTTATGCAGCGTATTTCCCAGTTCTCGCTAGAGCTGAACCAAGAGGAAGCTGGGTTTGCTTTCTGCAGAAGTGCTGCTTTTCCATTTGCAGATCTCTCTGTATTTCTTGGCTCAGAGCAGAAGGAGCAAATATGAATGTATTCATGGCCCTTCCAACAGGACCTTTAGGGTGAGAAATGAAATCAGTCACTTTAATGGGTTGTCTGGGTAGAGGGATTTTACACCTTACTGTAGTCTTGCCTTTAACTCAGCTAATTCCTGTTTATATAATACGCAGTGCTGGTTTAGTCAGTGCTCTGAGGGAAAGTCTTTCCTGAGAGAGCCAGGAGCAGACCTGTTTTCTGGTAAATAATTTGAAAGTTGGAACTGTCACCCCTGTATTTTTTCCTGTAATTGCTGTAGCCTGTGACCCACTTTTTTTGTGCATGTACAGCTTTAGAGAGCTGCATTTGTTAGGTGACTCAAGAGCCAGCAATACAAACCTAGAATAAGGTAGACATTTCCAGAGAACTGAGAGAGGTTAGGGATGAACCAGCACAGTTTCTTTGGAAAAATAACCTGCTAGCCCTGGCTGCCCTGGCAAAACTGTGTCATAAATCTGGAGTAATCTTTGCTGACAAATGGCCTGGAAAGTGGGAAGGGAGAAAGCTCATGTTCTCTTGTGAGAAGAAAGATGAGCTAATTCTTGATTAAGAAAGACAGAAAGTGGAGACACTTCCAGCTGCCTGGACATTGTCTTGACATTGCCTGTTAAATGCCTGACAATGACAGGTAGTATGAATTAGCTACAGAATATGTTTTATAGTGTTTTGCCATCCCCAGGGCAGACATGACAGAAACTTTTAAAGAGAATAAAAACATAGAAGGGGAGGCTCCCATATAGGCTCATTTTGAATTTGTAATGTCTGGTTGTTAAGAATATTGCACAGTCAGAAAACCCACATGTGATACCCATATGTTACAGGTTAAGCTTCAACATGCTCTGCCTGTAGATATGAAAGCCTGGACAAGCAGGTGGATTCCAAAATGACAGGCAGAAACATACCTGAACATGGGAATTTTTTTTTTTTCCCAGGCTGAAAAGTGGGATAATGTTTTTGGTAAGCTGCTGAACTGGCAGCTCTTCCCAGGATGCCAATGCAGAGTCCAATTTTCATTGCTCAAGTTAGTGTGAGTTTTTCTCAATAGCTTTGACCATCAGAAATTCAGATGCAAGAGAAAAAAAAAGACATCAGAACTCATCAGAGTTCAATTTTCCATCTCTGGATTTCAATTTGACAACAACTATCAATAGAAAAAAGTGCAAATACAATTTTTGCTGTGGACAGAAAGGAAAGAGGGTGCTGAGAGCTCTCGTGTTGTTTGATACAACTAAAGCCTTTCCTGCAGAAAGTGAGCTGGTGAATTTCTCCTTGAAATGTGCTGGATGCATTTACAGGCAGTGAGATGGGTAAACCTTCCTCAACTTGGAGCTGCCTCCCCCAGACCTTTATGTTTATCCACTTAAATACAAGGACAAGATTTTTTTCTGGCTCATCTGTGGATTCACCTTCTGCAATCCACTTCAGGGAAAGAAGAATCAAAGAGGTTTCAGCTCTTTCCCCCACCCCAGCCTTTTCTGTCTTGTGATTAATGAGTGATAATGCTCCATCAGATTTTTTACAGGCTATTGCTGCTCAAAATCTCTTTCGTGCATTGGGACTCTCATTCACTGGGTAAATCAAGAACTTTCTGCAAAGCAGAGGAATAAAGACAAATGAAGTGTTGTGGCTAGAAATCCCACAATACTCTGACCTTTATTTTGTCTCAGAATCAACTTTTAAAGAGCGGGTCCTGTCTCCCCTCAAGCATGTTGGGGATGCACATCATGGCTCCTCCCTCTACTCCATAACTCACATCCAAAAGGCAACACTTTCCATCCAAAATATGGACTTTTTGCATACTGGGCAAAGCTTTTGCTTCCCATCTTTAAATCTCTAAAATATAAGACTGAAGAGTCTCCCCAGGGTGAAATTATTTGTGAAGACAGGCTGGGGCAGCTCTGTGGCTCCATCCCTGCAACCTCCTCGTTACCACTGCGATTATGTTGGACTCTGGGTAGCAGGGATTTGGGTAACTAATATATCTTTGGAAGTGGTGGTAGCTGAGACATTAATGCAGTCAGGAGAAATGGGAAGGACTCTCTGAGGTACCAAATATTTATCTGAGCCTGTGACAAAGCAAGGGCCAGCCTCTCCCCAAGGCTCTAGTAAAGTTTTGCATGCAGCAATTTAACTCCATCACATGTGTCACTGAGGCAGGGACCTGCTGGCTGGAGCCTGCAGGGACATGAAGGGAGATAATTTCTGAAACCCTCTTTTCTTTCAGTACAAAACCAGCAAGTTCTCCATGCAACCCCTCACTGATTTTTAACCCCTTCCAACCCAAACCATTCTATGATTGCCCCCACATATATAAACACAGCTACTGGGATTTCCTTCCCAGAACTTTGGGCTTATTTAATTTCAAGCCCCCTGTTTTTCTAGTCCCCATGGGAGACTTGAAACAGCAGTGGCTGCACAAGTGATGCTCTACAGCAAGATTCAAACCCGTCAGGGCAGTTGGTGTTCTGTAAATGCTGTCAAAGCAGTGAGAAACCAGACTGTGGCACAGAGTGCTGCCTTTTCTCCTTCTCATTATGGCACTGAGAAAATGGTTTTGGCCTCTTCTGTCCTTCAGGGTTTCCCGAGGGGGCTGGACGCAGGTGTTTCACAGTGCTGTGAAAACAAACCGAGAGCTTATCTGATATGTGGGCGAGGTGTAATATCTTCACTGTCCATGTCCATTTGGAAGGGTGCTTTAAGGCAGCTGTATCCTCATCTTGCAGAGGCACTGACAAGGGATTTCCAGACTCACACTGTACCATTTCTGAAGACTTAACAGCCCTGGATATTAAAGAGCCTTTAAGGGAACAGGAGCAGCTGCACGATGTTTTTGTGGACCTAAGGTGCAGCTCTGGCAGCTCTAAAACTGGAAAGTCAACAAGCAGTTTAAACAGTACAGTTTAGCTCTTAGAGCCAGCCTGAGGCTTGCCAATGAAATTGGTTATGAAAGGCTGTAATTGAAAGAAAATCTGATATTTCTAAATCCCAAAAGGTTTGGAAGCTGTGGGTGAACATGGGCTGGGTGATGGTGTGCACGTGTTGGTGTGAGCATCTCCATTCTACCAGAAACCACTTAACCTTTCTTGTAAGCATCCACAGATCATCTTGTTCAGCATTACCATAGGAATTAGCACTTGATTGCATCAAAGTATAGAGTAAAATTATTAATTATTTAATAATAATAATAAATTTAATAAATCCTTTCCTTTGCCCTTTTTGTCTGCGTGCAGGGTGAATGTGTGTCTGGTCTGGGTTTTTGATCACAATTTTCTTTAACATCTCATATAACGAATTCTTAGGTGACCAGCTTTTACATCCCACACTTGGATCTACCCAGCATAGAATTGATTTTGCTCAAGGTGCCAACTTCAATTTCTCAGAAACAATTTTGTTTCTTTCTTCCCTGGACATAAATGCATCTGTTTTCTTTTGTTATTCAGAAAAAAAAAAAAAAAAAGAAAAAGAGGAAACAAACCCTCACTTATTCCCACTGTTCAACTTTGATAAAACCAAAGCTTAGAAAACTCTACATATTAATAGTGTGAATCACTTAAGTGAGGTACATTATGTTTTCAATTTCCATGATGCTTTTAGTGTAGGCAACTTATCAGGGGCTGCCTTTTAATCTGTTGTAGCAATCTTGAACATTAAAGCCAGGTTATTTCACAAAGGGATGTATTCCTTTCACTGGGGAGGTTAATATCACCTGTGATTATATTTGACATTTGGGCCTGGCATATTATTTTTCATACTGTGTCTGAGCCTAACTACCCACTCTTCGCCTGAGCAGTGTTTGAAGTGGGTACATTTCAAATATCTGCACACATCCATGAGTGTCATCCTAACAGCCTCCCCACTGTAAATAAGAAAAGACAATTTAGTGAACAAAATGGGCAGGGTGAATTCAGTAAATGAATTTTATTTTCTGGTGGGTAAGCAAGCAAAGGGTAAGTGTTGTTGTTGTGAATTCCTGCCGAAGAAGCTACAGAGGGGGAGAGGGTGCCGTGCTCCTCGGAGCAGCATCTCCAGAGCACCGTCATCGATAGCACCCCTGAACAAACACTGCTGAGATGCAGCCAGGCCTCCCAGGTTCCTGGGGAGATTCCTTTCGTAATGCAACCCCACAACATGGCTTAGAGGTCTTCTGTCCCCAAGAAACAGGGATGCATTTGAAGGGACAGGTCCGGAAGCTGATGTTCCAGACTGAGCAGCACTTCATGTCCTGTAAAGCCAACGGACTCTGGCTGGCTGTCAGTGCAGGGCTGTGTGAGTATGAGCCTAAAAGAACACTTCAGAGCTGAAGATGGTAAAATTAATCTTGAATCTCAGTGCTGGCCTGCTGAAGATGGTAGTTCTCAATTAGGGTAGAGTGCCTTTCATTTAGCAGTCAAGGGAGCCTGTGCCATGGACGACAATGACTCATCCATGTCTCAGCATGAATAGATCTGCCCACTTCAGCTGCTCACTCTCTGTTTGGACCCCGCTGGCTCTCTTTGGTTTGGTAAGAACAGGCTGCTGAAGGGGAAGCTTGAGGAACTTAACAAGATCTTAACAAGATCTCAGCAATACCTAGAGCTGAGAAAGTTCTTCAGGAAACCAGGGCCTTTCTACTTAAAATATTAGTTCCTTGGTGCTGTTTCTGTCATTAGCTGCTGTATGTGGAAGCCAGAAGGGCCTTGATGTAGCCTTTGGATGCTTGGTAGTTTTAAATCATTGTCTTATTTTAGGCTTTGTTTGTTCAGCCATAGAGCCTTAGTTATGTCCTGATGAGCTGTGAAAACAGAGCATTGGACTGATAGGGAAGAATAGGACATGAGGAGACGACAGTTCAGGAGAGGGAAAGAGTAAGTGGAATTAAATTACCATGAATTTCTGAGGCACAACAGTGCATTAGTGGATTTCAACAACTGAGCTTGAAAAAAACCCCTCATTTCCAAGTCTCATCCTTTGATTTATTTTCAAAGCTACATGATTATCCTCCCATAATCTCTTCTGCCTTTGTCTTTTGTCTGTTCCTGGCACTGAGTCTACAGTGGAGGAAAGACCCCAGATGGTGACAGCAGCAATTCTACCCTTTGTTTCCTACAGTGCAGGTAATTTGAGACAAAAGGGACTGTGTAGGACTACAGTATCAAACCTAAGCAGCCAACAAAAGAGAGAATATCCAAGTTCCAAGCTCTCTGAGCACTGCCAGGGTGAAGACACCAATATATGGGATCAGAGCCCACTGCCCTTTGCTTCCTAACAAGCCCAGTGCTCCCTGGAGGGAATGTTGGACACAGAGGGTGTCCTGCAAGTGGAAGCTCCACTTGACGAATCTGAGTAGAGCCAGACAAACTGTCATCAAAATGAAGCCATTTGGATTAATTGCAAAACTCCCTGAAATTAACAGGGCCAGGATTTCAACTCAAATTTCCCTTATGCTTAGATATATGTTAATACAGTCACAGTCATGGAAAATGGGGGAGAGGCCATCAGGTCATCACAGAAATCTTCTCCTCCATCTACCTGTGTCTGATCTATCATTTCTACAAAGTGCTGCTTCCACAAATCTCATGGACTTGGAGATTTCACCGTCCTTACCCCTAGAGAGGTCTCTCCAATACCTGGTTCCTACCTAGTATGGATTGGGGGAGCTTCAGAGGTGAGTTCAGGGTCATTTCAGAAGTGGTCAAATGGAATGTTTTATGTTTTGTAAGACATACTTTTGGGCTAGCTGATGGCTTTTTATGCATCGACCCAAAGTTTTTGAGTCCGCCAGTTTTCCCCTGTGACACAGCACTGCTTAAACAGAGCTGCCCATGGGGAGCCTGGCTCCGGTCAGGGAAAGGTCCCTTGTGAAATGTACCTCTGGAATCCCTGTCTCCTCCTCCTTGTCCCCAAACACATATGCTCTGCATTCAGATCCGGTTCCAATGAGGGCTGCTGTACTTATATTATGTTTTTTTTATGACTGCAATTTTGTTTAACATCGCCCTCGAAGAGCTCTGTAGTGTTTCTCAGAGCTCCAAGTACAAGAGCTCCTTGAATCTTTCCCTTAAGTATTCCTATTGCTGTCAGGGAAGAATATTAGAAGAGTGTGGTCCTGACTTGCAGCCTCTCATTTGGAGGCTGTGATTCATGTTTTATAGCATCCTGCTCCCATTAGGCTGGCTCTGCTTTCCGGGAGTTCTTTCTGCAGCATCTCCTACAGCAGGAGGACTAATGAGTTCTTATGTCCCGTGGGTTTGTATCCTTTATCTCATATCTGTTCTCTCTTATTTCAGTAAACTGGATCCCATTTCCTGCCCCTTGGCCATCCTGTCCAGACAAGACAAGGCAGTGGGAGAGATGTTCTCCAGCTGCAGGGACGCAAACTGGTCCACCAGCATGTGCTGAGTGGCCAGCAGCACGTTGCCAACAAAAGATGCAATGGATTACATTTTTGCTTGTTTCATTTATTTTACTCAGGCCATACTTTTCACAAAAATTCTATTTGAGACCTTTCCTTCCTTTCTCCCACCCACCCTTCTACTCATCACTGCGTGATTTTAAACACGGGTAGCGAACTGAACTTGAGAAGCAGCCAGACCGACCAGAACAGTTGCAGAAACCTCATGTCCAGCTGCAAGGATTTTGAAAGTGCAGGGAGAGGATTCTACAACCAACTTGTACCAGGGAATGCTTGTAAATGCCATTTGATAAGGGCTTGTCAGCACAGTGAGGTGGAACAGCTGAACTTGTTAATGAAAATGCCTTTGCTATCAATGTTCAACTGTTTTGCAAGGCAGGATTGTTTCAAACAGAAGTTATTTTTTAAAAAAACGAAGAGATTTCTCTCCTATCACATCTGATTGTGATAATAGCAAGCAAAATATCATTTTGAATGGACTTTTGGAAGGGAACTGGCTATTTATAGGCATTCTTCATAAAAATTGGTCAGAACAATTGTTTGAATTGAGGAGAAGCCATTAATTTTTTCGCTCCCTTCCCTCTGCCAGGGCAAACAGCTGCTCATGGGCTGTGCCCAGTGTGGACCTCTCTGCAGATGAGCAGTGCTGTTGTGTGGCTGCCAGGCTACACTGAAGGCAGCTGCTCCAGGAGAAATGAGCCCTCCAGCCTCAAAGGCAAGGTGAGGACTTTCCTCATAGGTGGCAAGACCATAATCTGGATGCAGCTGCTATTAAATTTCAAACTTTTTTGGTTAGAGGAGGAGACTCTTGAGGTGAGAGTGAATTAGAAATATCTGAGAGTCTCCGATGCTGGTGACCTCTCTGGGTTTCCACACTTGAGCTCAGGGCTGGGGTTTTTGCCTAGGGAATCCAACACAGGAGTGCTCCTGGTGGTGCTAAAAAACCCTGCCATGCCCCATCACTGCTGCTGCAAGGATGAGCTGCGTTCCCCCTGGACTGCTGCCAGACCACATCGTCCTCCTCCTCGGGCATCCTGCCCCCCTGCAGCTGCTGGTCTCAAAGCAGGTCACTTGGGTGAGCTTTGCAATAGCCTTTGCCTGAGTTACTGAGAGGCTGGGCCTGCTTGGCTGAGCCTTCCACATTCTGGGAAATGAGATGAATTCTGGCACAGGCCCTGCATTGCCAATTAGCACACGGTGAAGGAGCTGGCATCCCCTGCAACAGGCACTGATGGTACTCTAATAGCAGCTGGGTTTACATGGTAATAACTGGGATCAGAGCAGAGATGGCTGGGATCAATCTTACTGAACTTCTCAGGCCCCTCCTGTCCAGCATGCAGGGCACACAGTGATGAAGCAGCACATCACCAGCTCACCTTAGCTTCTGAATAGCGCATCCCAACCTCATCCCCCAGCCAGGATGCTGCAGGATATTCTCCCAGGTGTAACAGGAGCAGACACTTTCGGGCTGTGAGGTGGACTCAGTCCACAAGCAAGCTTGCCCCCAGAATCCTGATAGTTTCCACCCGTACCAAACAGATTTATTCCTGCAGCTCAGCTGCTGGGGCTGGAAAGTGTTCGGCATCATGTCCACAACTCATCTTCCAACACAAGGGAAGCCAAAAAGTCTAGTTAAAATATGATGGGGGAGGATGGTCCTGACAGTTCAATTAATGCAGCGATTGGGAGATAAAAATCCAACAGGAAATGTCATGTACATTTGTGAAGATGGTACTTACTATGTAGGAAAAAAAAAGTAATGATGGCACTTTATTTGAGAATTAATTTGATCCCATTTCCTCACCCAGGGTGAGCCAAGGGAAGTGTGTGACTGTGTGCTTAGATCTTCACACTGGCTTTTACTTTCATCTATTCAAACCCAGCACCACTTTAAATTATTTTTGTACAAACAGGAGTGAAAACAACACTAAGTCCTTCATCACAAAGCATAGAAACATCATTCTTCTCTCAGGCTTCTTTGTAAGTCGCCATATATTACAGCTGCAAAAGCAAACACTAATCCACCTGTGTGTGCCCACTAAATCATATTAACCTCCTACAAAATACAGTGCTCTCCCCACGGACACAAAGTCCTTGCTGAGGAGGCTGAGGATAATATGAACTGACCAAAGAAGTGAAGGACTTTCTTTTCTTTTCTTTTTTTTTTTTTTTTTCCTAAAAGCCCTCCTTTTATTTGAAATCCACCAAATTGCACCCCTGTCAGATGGTGGTGCCTGATGGTGCCAGCTTTGTTTCACATGAGGGAACACTCACTTTCTGCATCAAATTCAGGCAGGAGATCCCATGGAGGCATCACACCCAGCAAGAAGGGCAATGGCATTTTATTTCTCTTGCAATATCCTTAGTCCCACCAACTCCTAGGCAGCCATAGGAGAAGATAAAACTTTCTCTGTGTGCAACAAATTAGAGCAAACTGGAAATGGGACCTCCTGGCACATCAATATTTCACTGGAGGTGATGTGGGGGCGGCATTGATTGTGTTGTGGCTTTGATGTGTTGTCACTTCAAAGCACTAAACTTCCTGAATAGTTCAGGATCTGCACAGATGTTGGCAGGTGATTATAAATCCATGCAGAGACAGGGAAAAACCAGTCTTTGGGGAGAGCTTCAAAGCTGAAGCCGAGAATATTGCAAATGTTATGAAATATTTCAAAGTCTGTCAGGTGGGAGCAATGCTTTTAGATTAGGTTAAGGAATGTGTGGGCTAATTTTATAAGACTCTCCAGCATTTACTGTGGATTATGGATTCTCTTTAAATCTTTAAATGGCTGCACTTTTCTTTCAGTTTTCGAAAAGAAAGAAACCTCTAAGAAACCTGGCAAAAGTGTTTCTCCATGCACTCAGTTTGAAGTCAACTCCCAAATGATTGCAGTTAGTGAATTATACAGAGCCTTTTACTAACAAAAATGTACCAATAGGTCTAATGAGGCGTTCCCAGCTTGGAACGTGCACCACTCCTGGCACAGGGAAGGAAGCAGTGCCAGGAGGCAGCTCCAGGGGGACCACAGCCTGCTCAGTGCTCCTCCTCCCATCACCTCCCATTTTGCTTCTGTTGCTTATCCATCTTCAGCTTTTCAGCTCAGTGTTTTCCCAGCCTCACAGGAGCAACACAGACCTGAGAGAGAAACCTGGACTTTCCTGACTGATGCATTTCAGCAGAGCTTCCCCCTTACTCATGACAGAATCCTAGAACTGTTTGGGCTGTAAGGGACATAAATATCATCTGGTTCCAACTTTGTGACTTTCCCACCTACCAACTATCCACCAAAATACATCCCAAGTGGCCCGTTTCTTGCTGTGAATCGCACCTGTTAATGTTGCTTTTTTTAACTGGCTCTGCCCTCCAGGCAGATGCAGCACCCACCTAATTTTAGTCCTGTGAGTCACCACACCACAGATTTTTGACAGGGAAATATTTATTGCCTGTTAGCAGGTGTGGAAGCCTCCTCCACCGCAGCCCAAGGACCAACAGGTCTGCTCCAGCTCCATTAGTCGTGTCACTGTAAACACATGAACAGCTTTGGACAGATTTTTAGCAGTGTGTGTCACCACAGCCATCAGCTCTGCTCATTAAAGCCAAGAGAAGGACCGACTGCTAATGGAATGCCAAGTGAAACCCTTCTGCAGAGGATTTTGTCCTTCTCCTTTTCTGTTCTGTATTCAGGGAAAAAAAAAAAGAGTGGGCTTCTTGAACCTCCTCATTGTAAACTAATGTGTTGCTTGCTTAAAAACCTGTCCAAATCAAAAGAGAATAATACTTTTGATGTTCAATTGCTTGATTTTTTTTCCCATTTGAGTCAAAGCATTGTTTTAAATTATTTCAGCCATCAAAGCTTATTTAGCAGAGATTAAAATTCAAAATTAATTTAAGAAAAGATAAAGAACCACTTAGCCTGTTTTAATTCCCGTTGTCTTTGTGGGAGTTAGTGTGATTACAATAGAAAAATACATTTGGGTATGAGTCGTGGTGGTGGAGAGCAGAAAACTGGATTTTGAGCTTGAAAATCAACACATGTAGCTGCGATATTTTTTTCAGGAATTTTATTTCAGATACTTAAGAGGCCCAAGACATTACAGAAATGACAAAAAAAAGGAGGAGAAACATCCTGCTTTATAGCTCTAGAGCTCTAGAGGCAGCTTTTGCTTCTCTTGAAGGCAGTTTGCAACATGGGAACTTTCCTCTGGTCTCTGCATTAGCTTTTTAACCTGGCCTTGTAGGTACCATCTGTATATTTAGACATCTAAAGATGATAAGCAAGGGTCACTGTGAGGGAGTGAATGAGAAAGCTCACTCGGGATTTCATTTTGCGATAGTTGTCGAATTTCTTTTCAGTTAGAATAAAGCGTCTCTCCCAGCGGTGGGTCTTGCGCTTTTCCTGGCTTTCCAAAATGAGTTCATGAGCCTTCAATAAGGGAAGCCGTGTGAATCACTGACATGTAATGTTTGCTGCTGAGCCTCCGTGGCGAAGCTCGCTCCCAGGCTGTGAGGAGCACAGACATCCTGAAACCGCATTTCCCCCTGACGGCTGGCGGCGAACAGAGAGATAATGAGGCTCGGCCCAATTGCCTTCCCTGCCTGCTGCTTGGAGAGGTGGGAATGCGGTCCTCGGAGAGAGCCTCTTGAATCTGATTCACAGGCGATAGTTTTGGGAGGTCTGTCGCGTGCTGGTCGATGCTGGTGCGTAAAATGACATTTCCCAGGTGCCGAGGGGGAATTGGTGTGCGAGTGGCTGCTGCGTCGGGTTTGCAGCATCCCAAAGTTTCTTCTGGAAGCCCCTTGAGGAGGTTTTCCAGCAATCTCATCTTGACCAAAAAGCAGAGCTACGGCTCATATTTCTGTTTGGATTTCTTACTGAGGACACGTTTTAGCAATGTGAGGTGGTTCTGCCCCCCCGCCAAATCCCCTTGGGTGGGATCCTGGGAACAGATACAGAAACCCAGTCGTGTGGCCTCTAACAAGCTGTAAATCAGGTGATAGAGATCACAAGGACAGCTTGTAATCCGGTGATCCCATCTGTTTGCCATGGAAACCAGCAGCTGGATTCACAGGATGCGTCTGAGAAGGGCTCCCAGAGCTGGGCTTACCAGGCTGGTCGTGTTGAAATTGCAGATCTCTGCTCCCCATGAGCTGAGCGCAGAGAGCTGAAGCAACGTCCTGAGTGGGGAAAGTTAATTAATCCACCAGACTGAAATCCCCAGTGCCAAATATTCTTTTCCACCGGGGTGTATTGACAGTTGGAGCCCATGGAGTCCATGAGCAGCCCGAGGATGACAACCAACAGGAAACCTGGGACCAATATGAGGGAAGGAAAACCCAGTAGTGTTTGCTTGGTAAAACTTACAGTGGATGCTGCATGGGAGTCAAGAGAAATAAAAGAAGCAAATATAAGGTGCCAGGGGAGAGAAGGGAGAAGTGAACACTTTTCTAATCCCTGAATTTGACAGCCAGTTCATATGAAATAAACTTTGAAGGCTCCTGCCTTCCCCAAGGTATTTTCTTTCTAAATAGATCTATAGATACACTAATTAGCCGAAGGAGAAGCACAGGAGTTAATCCCTAATCATGTAAGTGTGTTGTTTCAATTAATTAATGCACGTGGCACTTGTGCTGTAGTGATCGGCACCCTAAGGAAAGACAGAGGAAAATAATCACGTTTAACAGTCTACTCCCATTTATTCCTCCAAACTTTAATGGTGTCAAACCTTCCCATAATTTTTCTCTGTAACTCTGTGTTGTTTTGCAGTGGTGTGTTGTAAATTAGCTGAAATCACAGGCTGGAAGTGATAGTTTTGGAAAAAGAAAAAGCATTTTCTTGTTTGCTCCATGAAGGGATGCAAAGAGGGGAGAAGCAAAGAACTATTTTCTGGGTGCTGATGGGGCTTTACCAGTCTACAGCGTTACAGGGGGATTGTTAGAGCAAGCAGAAGGACCTGGAAGAGGAAAACAAGTCACCAGAGAGAATATTTTCAGCCATGAAACAATTCTTCCCTTAACTAAACACCTTCCTGACCTTCTTGAAAGAGCTACCCAAGCCATTTCTACTGGTTTTTGCCAAATGTTATCATTTCAGCCCAGACAGTCACGTGAAGGTTAATAAAAGGACATGTTTATATAAACCTGAGGGGACTGTAATGTCCTTTCAATGCTGATTCTGAGAACTGGAAGCACTGCATCAGAATTAAAAGCTGCTTTGTTAAGGAAAAAGCATAAAAGGAATATGGAACGAGGCAGGTGAGGCGTAAGTGAGCCCTGTAGAGTAGTCAGCACATAATGGGACATGCAGGAAAGTTCTGGCAAGATAAAAATACCCACAAATGGTATGACAGAAGCATCTGTGGAGTCAGTAACTACCTCCTGGACTGGGCAAAGGCTGCTTTTATGAAAGGGCAGAGCACTGTTTGGTTTGTCTGAGGTCTCTGTGGGGAGGTGTGATGTTTGCAGAGGTTGTTGTTATGTGATTTGTAGGGGTTTTTTACTGACCAGCAGCAAACGTGCCTTTATTGCAGCTCTTCTTGGTGGGGTTTGGAGCTCCGTGGGGAGGGATGATGCTCAGATGAGAGGATGTGCAGGTTGCAGAGATGCAGGAGCAAAGTCTTTGAGGTGCTGGTGGGACCTGCAGAGTTTGCGGTCCACAAAGCCCTTTGTCCTTGTCTTGACAGCAACAGCCTCCTCAGCCATGAAATACCCCCAGACTGGTGGTTCTTTTCCATCATAAATACAAGGATTAGAAATAATCGAAGAACTAATTAGAGAAGAGGCAGGAGTCGACTGAATTGCAGAGACCGGAGTGTGTCATGGGTGTGAAAGAGGGATTTTTTGGTCTGTTCTGTCACATGTAGCTGGTGGACAGGGCTGAGAGCTCCTGAGTAGCACTGGTAGGCCAGGGAAACTGAGGTTCATGGCTCTTGGGGTATGTTTGATTCTGGCTGCTGTGCACCTGACTGCACAGCTCAAGAACTGATCAGTAAAGCTGTAAGTGCCACTTTTTGGAAAGACCTTTAGAAACACACTGCACAGGGTCTGGAGACAATGCTGGGGGCAAACACACTTGGACCTGTTTGGCCCCATGGGCCAAGTCTATAGATTATAAACTTGATTTTTTGGAACCTTTTTTCTTTTGCTTTCCTAGAGAACTCACACCGGGGCTCCCTTGAAGGCTTTCTCCTTCTCCTAGAAAGCCAGCAAACAAAGCTCTTCACAAATCAGTCAGTGTTTCCCAGCAGTTCTTGGGCTGATGAAGAGGGAGGTCTGAATAACAGACCCTGAGTTTTGCCCTGGCTCTGCAGCATCTCAGCATGAACCCCAGCCCGTGCTGGCCAAGCCACTGCACACCTGTGTGATGCTAAATGCAATTAGTTGTTTTTTCTCAATTTTTTTTTTGGGGGGTGGGGGGGAGGGAAATCTGAGTTTTCTGTAAATTTTTTTTTACACAGTTGTTGCTATGGTAACTGTTTTGTCAGTCCTCCGATTTGGGTGTTTGAGTGGCAGAAGGTTTAATTTTGCTTCAGTAAATTACCCTTTTCCTTAGAGTGTGATTTCCTCTAGTGGAAAATTCCCCCTGCAGCTTCCTATCACTTCAGGGAGCATCCTTGTTAGAGATCACATCTCCCTGATTTCCACTCTGAGCGTGAAACCTTCCATTTGTCCCTTTACTGGACTGACTGAGATTCACTTCTCCTTGAATCTCCAGCCTTGTGCCCTGATGGTTATTTAAAACCACAGTCAGCTCTGAACCGAGTCCTCAGTGATAAGAGAGACTCCCAGACTGCTGGAAGTAAGTGGGTTGCATGGGGGAAAATCACGAGTCTGCTCTGAAGCCCAAGTACGTCCCTGAAAAACCATGTCTGAAGGAAAGTGCTGCTTTACTCAAACTAAACCAAACTTGTCTCTGCCCAGCATGGAGTGATGCTTAACCTCACTGGCAGCACTGGATTACAAAGGGCTGGGAGTTGCATTTATATTGCTGCTTTTCCTATGACAAGATAATGCTGATTTTTTTTTCCTTTTTTTCTTGCTGGTTCTTTTTCCTTTCAGTCTGTTTTTGCAGTTTGTTTTTCATTTAATTGCTCTGAAGCTTATAAACTTTATGTTAGTCCCCTGCTGGAATGTATTTATAAGCAGTTTATTGCCACTTGTTTAAATGAGCTGTTGTGGGGCGGGTTCAGGGAGGACAGGAGGTGTGGAGCGCCCCGGACCCGGGTGTTCTCCGGGAGAGCTGGGAGCATCCCCGCACTCGGGCGATGAGCGATGGAGCTCTGCCACCTTGTGGGATTGTCGCCCTGTCTCCTCACCCGCCTGGCACCCGGCAGGTTTCATACCCAAAGGTCCCTTTCCTTGCTTTATACCTTACAGAAAGCTCAAAAGAAATTTGCGAGGCATTGGAAAACACGGCTAGAAATCCTTTGACTGTGTCACAGAAATCACGAGGGATGCAGCTGGTGCTGAAATTTTCAGTGCAACGTCTGAAGATGTGCAATGTCTTGGAAGAAATGTGACCTTTTTGGTCCTGTGTGTTCCTGTGCAGGATCTCAAAGGATGCCAGAGGGGCAGGGCGAGGTCTGCAGATCAGGACCAGAGGTAGGTGGCATCTCAGGGTGCCTGCTGGCTGTGAGAGGTGGCTGCTGACCAGCTGAGCCCCACACGCATGTGGTGCTGTGGACCTGTGTGCTGAGCTGGAGCTCACACCCACACAGAACATGCCGCTGCCTTCTGCCTTCTCAGGCTGATCAAGAGGGTGAGCTGGAGCTCCCTGTGTCCACCTCAGTCACAGGTGGATTTTTAGAAGTCTCACATTAATAGAATGTGAGTGGTTTGAGTCAGAATGGACCTTAAAGATCATTTTGTTCCAACCTCCTGCCATGGGCAGAGACACCTTCCACTAGACCAGGTTGCTCCAAGCCCTGTCCAGCCTGGCCTTGGACAGTTCCATGGATGGGCAACCACAGCTTCTCTGAACGTCTTGTGCCCAGAGTAAAGAATTTCTTCCTAACATCTAATCTAAACTTACTCTCATTCAGTTTGAAACAGTTCCCTGTTGTTCTATCACTACAGTTCCAACAATCTCTCAGAAGTCCCACGGGCTTTGAAGATTCCTTCACCCCACAGGTAGGATGCTTTTGATGATCTTTTGCGGAGTTTTAAGAATCTGATCTATTAAGCAGAAAACAAATACTCCAAGGCAGTTATTCTGACATAAAACTTTATTTTAGCAGCAGTTTATCTGCCCTGAGAGCAGCAGAGATATTCTCCCATCCCTGCAAGTTTACCACCTGGGAAACTTTTCAGCCATAAATAGTCAAGAGCTGCTATTCTGGATTTTCAGAACTGCATGACAGGTTAAAAACAAATAAAAATAACTCTCGAAATCAAAGAACAGGTTTCTGATCTCTGCTGCTTCCCGCCTACGGGACTTGCAGGAGAATAAACTCCTACAGACTTGTTATGCTTTAAAGGAGTAGAGGTGCTAGATTTGGAAGAAGATCTGCTCTGCTTTTGTTTAAGTGGTTGCTATTGTTTGCTTTGCTCTTCTGGGAAGGGATGAGTCACCACCTGAAATCGGTATGTGCTCAGAAAATGTTCCAATTTGACTAAAAAGTCAACAAAATTCATTTCCAAGCAACTATAGACAATTTGTGATGTCAAATCTCATTTATGGCAATACAGAATATAAAAACACTCCCCCCCCCTCCACTTCCCCAAACAGAAGGAGTTGTAATTCTTAAAGGAAATAAAGCAAACAAGGGAGCTTGAGCTAACACCACCAAACTGTAGGATAATCTGCAGGATTATCCTTTAGGTATTGATCTCAAGAAAAAGAGGAGCAGCTGCAGAATCCTCTCAGGGCAAAATAATTGTGTCTGAAATCTTGTTTGCCAACTGATCTGTATCCAGACCAAAGGAATTATTTTGGCCTTTGTGGGGCCCCAGGGGTGGGGGGAAATGTCAGACATGATAATTTAGTTTGCTGCTGGGGGATGATGCTGGGGAAGCCTCAAAACATGCTGAGGCTCTGCACTGCTGAGTTTCCTCTCAAAAAAGGCTTTTTAAAAACTTTTACCCCTCGGAAAAGCCACGCTGTCCTGTTCCCTCTCAGCTGTTTTATGGAGGGAACTGATCTCACTCTGCAAATTTCTTTTGGCTTTGCTGGAAAGGACTGTGCTCACACCCCTCTGGTCCTCACCCAGCTGTGGCAGGGAGGAAGGTGCCCTGTCCCATGGTGGGGACAGCAGTGTGACATCGGGGGTGACAGAATCTCTGTGAAACATGAAGGGTTCTCCAGGGTTGAGCTCAGAGGAGCTGGAGAAAAGTACATATGTGGGTGATGCTGGTTGCCAGGCTAAACTGAGCTGATCCTCAGGCTGGAACTGGGAAATTGGTACTTTATGCTGAGTGTGACTGCAGTGAGGAGGAACAGGGCTGTGACAGGGGCAGCTGGAGGAGGGATGTGCTCGGTCGTGCAGCTGGGGGAGATGCTGTGTGGTCCCTTTGTGCCGTCCAACAAAGCTGGCTCTGTGGCAGCCCTGAAGCTGGAGGAAGACAGAGCAGGAAGGAATATTGCCTCTCCTGGAAGTGGGAGCACCACAAAGCCTGCACTGAAGGAGGGGGCTGAACTAAGAGGGTCCTTTTAGTCCTTGGAAATCTTCCTGAATGAGTCTGAGGCGCTTTGGAGTTGTCTTTGCTTGTTAAGGGATGCACTGACAGAGCCTGACCTCATTTCCCCTGTAGCACACACCACTGTGTATTCCCCCTGCTTTATTAATCCAAAAGCTTTATCACTCTCACAGTTGTTTGAATAAGATCCCCACATATTTTTCCTAGGTGGGGGCTGAGGGGTGTTCTGCTCTCTTTCCTCGTGCATCCCGAAAATAAACCGTCTCAAAATTAACTTCAGATTTATTTATTACTGTTCTCTTCAAGCTTTGATTAGATTGGAACCCTGTGAGCTCCGTGCCTTCAGCTCTGCACCATGAATCCTGCTGCTGGCTTTGTGACAGTCCTCACCTGGGTGGCAGCTCTCCTGGGGAGAAAGGGACCCTATGAAGACACTGCTTGCTCTGGCTCCTGCTGCATCCCTGGTCACCCATTGCTGCTTGGCTGAACAGCTCTACCCTGGCCCTTTGGTGTGCTTTGTCTTCCTCTCTCCCCTCTCTTGAAATAATTCTGGCCAGGGGACCCTCTCCATCCAACCCACCACCCAAGGAGCACAGGGAAGAAGGAACAGCAGATGCAAATCAAAAAGCCATCTGGGGAGGATGAATGTGCAACTTAACCATGCAGAGGAAGACAAAGATGTACAGAACAGAATATTTTTACTCTAAGCCGTGAAGTTACTCAGCCGTTCTCCTCCTCTCTCTTTTCCTGCTGTGATAGCTCTGCTTGGTGCCTGGGAAAGATGTAAATGTAGGGATTGTCCCATTTGCTATCAGCTAGTCCTGGAAGAAGATATGCGGGAGACTAAAAATGTCAGTGCTCCTGGAGGAAGAACAGGGCTCAAATCCCATCTGCAGTTTGAAAAGCAGCTTTCCAAGTTGAGGTGGTGGCACCCAGAAGTCACTGTCCCCTCATGTCATGACATCTGACCAGAAGACCAGGGCAGGGGAGGCGGAGACCAACCTGAGTCAAAACCAGCATGTAAGAGGGAGAAAAAGGGAAAGGCAGGTGTCTTCCTGGGCACCCAGCCCTGGATATGCAGGGGGGGGTCTTGTTCCTGGTGTTTTGGCATGGCAGAGTTCTATTCCACCAGGACTTTAGGGAAAACTCATGGGGACACAAAAGAGCATGTTGTGTTTTGGTGTGGGGATGGGGACCGTGGTCACTGGGGTTCATGGTCTTCCTCACTACAGGGAAGGACTTTTTGCAGTGACAAGTTAATGCTGGAAAACCCAGCTTGGAGAAGTGCTGAGGAGGCTGCCTGAGGGTGTTTCAGCCACTGTCCCCTATCTTCAGCCAAGGAGAAACTGCTGAGCAGGACACGCTTTGAAGCACGTAGAGCTTGAGATTGGTTTTGGGCCCCTTCTAAGAGCGAAGATTTTTAGAGCAGGGGCCAAACCTCCTGTTCCAATCTCTGGGGTCTGTGCAGCTCGTGTGCAATGAAGTTATTTCCATCCCGTCTATTGGGCTGCTGCTGCCGAGGCAGCCTCGTCCCTCACATCAGTAGATGGCAGCAGCTTCCCGGGAGCTGGTGGAGGAGCCTTCTCTGGGAAGAGCTGCTATAGTTGTTGGAGTTCAGCCTTTCCCTTCCCTGCCTTCCCCTGGTTCTCCGCCCAGCCTCCTGCCACAACCCAGACTGTAGATGGCAGCAGGGAAAAGATTTTACTATTTCTTTGTGACTTCTGCTCTGGAGAGTATTTTCCTGCTGCTGGCTGTTGGGGCCTGTTGGCTCTGGGGTTTTGGGTCAGCTCACAACCCTGGCTGGGCTTCTGGTCACTTTACAGGCTTGCCTGAATGGGTTGAGACAGTTTTCTGTGCATGGTCCTGCTCCCATCAATCTGTGTTAAACATCTGGAAGCACCTGTGGGGATGCTCCCACCAAACTGCACATCACAGCAGTCCAAAAGTTGTGGTACAAACTGGTGCATCACAGCCAAGAGGGGAAAGTGGCTCCTGTTAAAGGAGACAGGGTTTAAGCAGTAGTTGTGCTGGCAGAGAGATTGTGGCATCTCCATCCTTGGAGGTTTTCAAAGCCTGACTGGGTAAGGCTGCGACATCCTGGGTTAATTTCAAAGTTAGCCCTGGTTGGAGTAGGAGGTTGAACCAGGGTTATCCAGAGGTGTTCTGTGCTTGTCGGTCTCCTCTCTGACCTGCTCTGTGTGCTGATCATACTAGTCTGGGCTAATGTAGCGTGTTTTTCTCTGCCTTGTAAGCGGTCACATAGTCTGTTACCCCTTCTTGAACCAGGATAGGTGAGTCTTTGGAAGCTCCACCCAGGCTTTTTGGCACCTTGCAAATAAGAGCCAGTGTGTCCTAGAGGTGTCTACAGGACCCTGAGGTCACTTCCATACATACCTCCTAGGTACAGCCATACCAAACCTTCCTGAGGTGCTTTTGAGGCTTTATTTGGTGAGTTAGTTTAAAGCTTCCCTCCTGGTAGATGTAACAGGAGTTTAGCAAAGTGTTGTCCTGAGGAACTTAGATACATTTGAAAAAAATGCCGCTCAGTGGAGGAGGAAATTTTAATGTGGTACATGTCAGCTAGGAAGAAAAATCAAGATTAAGGTGAATCACAGAAAACGCTGCCTTGAAGTGGGAGCTATTAGCTATTAGAGTAACTGGTGAGGAGAGAATATTTAGGCTATTTAATGCACCATAAATTACACAGGAATTCTCATGCTTTAACTCAGCACTCGCTTGATTTAAATCTGCTTCTCTCCCCAGCTTCCTATAATTACAGTGTAGCTACCAGCCTTGTCCCCAGCCACCTGCAGCTCCTGTTCCCAGTGAAAGGGACTCCCAGATGTTCGACACCTCTCGGCGCTGGGTCCCACATCTATGGGGTCTCTGTGGTGGAGCCGCCGAGTCCCGGTCCCACCCCGCCAGCGGCTCTTGAACCGCTCGGCTGCTTTTCACGCTTACATCTCCCTTTGTGGAGCTGGGAAAGGATCCAGAGCAGCTGTGTTAGGACCTGTCAATCTCAAATTGCAAAGTCATAAGGAGGGAAAATAATCGTCGTAATAATAATAATAAAGCCATCAACTTGTCTTACCCTCCAACAGAAAAAAAGGTTTTGGTTGGAGGTTTGCGTTAGTTGTAATTTTCTCCAGGCTGATTTCTCCCTGTGATGCCACTATACAGACTATAAATGATGCTCAGGCAAAATCTCCTCTGACATTCATCTCTGTTTACAGAGCTCATCCAAAAACAAGAGGCCTTTTCTTCACTTTATTCAGCATCACCACGACTCGGTTGCCAAGGCATCAGCCTTTGATTCCTGTGGTTTGGCTCTTACCAGTGATGCCTGACACCTCCTGATCACTGTGAGCAGTGAGCTCAGACACCCCAGCACTGAACCTGCGGCTGATGGCACCGTGTCCCCACGGCGGGACATCTTCCTTGATTTCCCAGCTCCTTCCTGGGCCTGACATCGGGACCTGCCTTCGAGCCTGATTTGTCAAGGGCAAAAAAAGCAGCTGAAAAGACTCCTGCAAAATATTGCCTTGAAGCTTGTGCATTCGTGGCTGTTCAACCAAAATCACCTCCGCTCTTGTCTCGTCAAGAAGACCCTGACACAGGGGTCATGAAACCTGCGATGGGTCAGGAGCAAAGCTGAGGCTGTTGATGCTCTCTGGTCTGCCCACTCTCCCACACCACCCAACCTTCACCAGCTGATGCACATCTGTCCTCAAACACCCAAGGTTTTCTAGCAAAACAATCTCTAGCTGCAATCCCCACTGCCCTGAGTCGATCAGTTGTACAGGGTCTGAGCTGATCTCGGATGAGAGGTCTATCAGCAGCCCCTCTAAGCCCCCCATCCGTGCGTTGCTGCTAAAGCTGCCAATATTTACTAATATCTCCAGATCCAGGTGTGATCAATGGAAAAAGATGTTTCTCCTTTCCTGGCTTTCCACAAAAAACCAAAAAAATCCAAAAAAACAAACATGGTCTAAGCTGCACAGCATGCCAAGGGAAAAGAGTGGAGAGAAGCGAGTTGGGGAAGGCACAGACAGTGCATCTTGATGCGTTTAAGTCACTCAGATGAAGTTCATTTCTCCTTGTCTGTACAAGGTTGAACTCTTTGCATTTTCATGGTAAATTTGTTTACCGAGCCGTTGTTGAAATTCTGGAAGCAGAGAAAATGCATTTGCTCCATAACCTTTCCGGATCTGACAAGTCCTATAAAATCTATTAAAGCCTTTAATGAAATCCCCGCTCGGAGCCAGCTCCCATGAATGAATGTGGAATCGGAATTTAAATTAAAATGTTGTTTTTGTAGTCTGTGGGCTTTAGCCTTGACAGAAATTAAAGGGACAGTTCACATTTTGGGGATGCTGCTGCTTTCTCCCTGTAGTTTTGTATCGCCACAAAATGCCTCTCCTTGCAGAGGGTGGGTGTTTGGAGCTCTTTTCCTTCCTCTGAGCCCGTGGCCAGTTGGGAGCACTCAGCTGCAAGCACAAAACCTGCTATACTGAATAATTTCAATTAGAAAAGAGGAAATTGCTTAATAGGCAGCACTGTCCTTTAAATAGGATGCAGAACTCTCGTTAGCAAATGGAGGGATATTGGGTCCAATCTCCCCTCTGAGGAGCGTGGGGCTGGCCAGGCAAAATGTGCCCTTGCTGCAGGTGTATCTGCAGTACAACCATGGTCAAGGGCGTCCTCAAACAGTCCTTCTGCCATCAGCCACTCGAGAACAAGCTGTGGCTCAGCCCATGAATTTTGGCATTATGGAGACACTTCCAAGCAAGCCTCGGTAAGGAGCCTGATGTAAATCCACTGGATGTGCTTGGCTTTGCCTACCCAAGGATTTAATTTCCATATGTAAATACAGGGCTGCATGTGTAGGGGGGTGTGCAAGCAATTCATTATTTTTGATCTCTTCTGCAACTGAGCAAAGAGAAATGTCCCACAGTGAAATGTGTGTGTCTGAGCCTCCATAAGAAAAGGTTGCTCAGGGCTTTGATTACGTCCTCCTGAGCTTTGACCCTGCTCCAGCCTTACTCAGCATAGGTCAGGGCTAGGCCAGGGTTGCATGGGTCTCTGACACCTCCTTCCCCCTGAGAAAATTTGCCAGGATTTGCTGGGTTTGGCTTCCCGTGGAGTGATGCCACCAGCTGTCTCCTCTGCCTCTTGTGGTGTGTGTTTTCCAACAAGAAATGAAAAAGTAGGCATTTGTTTCCTCACAGGTTTGTTTGTTTTTTTTTTAATTACATAGTTTTTATTTATATATTTACTCACAACTGCATCAGCTCTTGCCATCCCATGCAAGGAGCCAGCTCTTCACCTGTGAGAAGAAAATCATCCATCTTCCTTTCCTAGTTGCTGAAAGCTGCCCCAGCTCTGGACCCCACCAGCTGCAACTGCTCATACCTGGACTGGGGTCAAGTGTTTCTCAGCTTCTTCCTTATTTCCTTGTCATGGAGGCTGCTTCCAGAAACACCTTCCTCATCCCCTGGCCCAGCACTGGTCAGTGCTGTGTTGCAGCAGCACAGCTCAGAATAGTGACTGTTACGAGTGAGGTGTTACAAGAAGGGCTGCAGATGACAAGTAATTGCATAATAAACACATACAAACAGCCATTTGGTTCATGACTGATAAACTTTCATGGTCCATTCTATCTTTGTGTAGGCAGAGGAGAAGGGCTCAGGATCCAGGATGCTGCTGGCTGTGGACAAACCCCTCTCCCCTCTGTCCTGCAAGAGGTTTGGGTGCAACACCTCCAGACTGGAAGGACAGCTGTGCCTCAGCAGGGTGGTGGGAGACACAGGAAAAGGGGGATTTCTGGCACGGGAAGCTTCTCTCCCAAAGAGAAAAAAGCAATTGCTGCTTGTGTTAAAACTTCTTTGGGCCAGGAGAGCAGCAGTGGGCAGGAGATCCCCCAGAAGGGAGGATCTTGAAAGCCAAGCTAAGGCAAGAGTCTGTTTTCAGTGCAGAAAAGGAGGGGAACTCATTAGTGCAATGTGAAGTGAAACAGAAAATGCTTAAACTTGTTGGCAAAATGGCAGGAGGAGGGAAGGAAATGCTCTTTCTATGTCAGTGCCTTCCTGGAAAGATGATGAAAAGTTTTCTCCTCTTTCCTTTTTCTTTAACTCAGGTTGTTACAAAGCAATCCATGCTGTTTCTAAAAAAAAAATATCATTAAGTTTCACTCTGAAAATGTCAAAACAAAATGTTTTGGCATTTCTGAAGTGAAACATTTCATTAAAAATGTTGCATCTGAGTGTTTTGACATTTTTTAAATCCGCTCTCCTCCTCCTCCTGCTATTTTCTCAACCTAAATTTGCTAATATTTTTAGCCCTTCTAAAACTTAATTTTCCAGCAAACATAGTAGTAGTTAAAAAAGTAGAATAAATTGCTGACTTGTGTATATTGAAAGCTGTGAGCAGCATGAAACCTGGGCAGCAGAGCGGAGGCCACTGCTGTCTTACAACCTCAGTTGTCATTTCCATGGTGCAAAACGATTGTGTTATCATGTAATTTTGCAGTAGGAGCTTTTGTTCACTTTTCATTCATTTGGGATCAGAGTGGTAAGAACACTTGAAATGCAAAAACTGACCCTGGTGGTGGGTAGTGAAGCCGGAGCAGGTTGTGAGCTGGGTGGTGATGCTGACGTCCCCTTGGCTTCCTCCTACTCCCTTGCTGCACCGCTGGTTCAAGCAGTGGCTGTATCAGAACACTGGAACAGCTGGAGGGAATCATCTCGGTGCTTCACCCAGCGGAGCACGTGAGGGTGGAGGGTGGTGGACCACCCTGCAAGGCAACAGGGTGGGCTGCTTGCACGATTCTGGGTGTCTCTCACCTGCCAGCAGCCACCACCGTGCCCCAAACCCTCCTGGCATGCCCTGGGCATGCCCTGGGCCCCCTCCAGCCAGAGCAAACTGCTGATGCTCGGAGGTTATTCCAATACAGGCCGAGTCAAACGCCATCAAAAGCTGCCTTTAAAGTGAGGCTTTGAGTGCAGCAGAGGGAACGGCTGGCGGGATGTGTCACTTGTGGTAGAGTGTGATAGTCGCCTACAAAGGCTGGAGGTGTTTGTCAAATGGGATGGGGAAGCCTCTGAAGCCAAGAGGTGCTTTCAAGAGGAGAGAGAGGGTGTGAGTGTGTGTTGGTGTGCACTCCATCACTCGGAGATGAAAGGCTCGGCTGTGTCGCTTGTTTGTTGCCACAGCCCCAGCGTGCAGCAGTTGCACAACCTTCCCCTGCCAGAGTCTTAACACTGGCTAAATTAAAGTGAGGAGTGTAAGAAAATAGTGAGTTTTTATATTTGGTTTCAAAGCACTCAAGTTCCAGGAGCTGAGGCTCAAGGTAGCACTGCTGGTGTGGCTGGTGTCACTGGATGAGGCAAGAATTGAGTTTACCCACCATTGGCCCTCTTGGCACAGAACCCTGCAGTTATCTGCTGGCAGACAAACCAGCTGTCCCACCACGAGCTCTGGCCAGAGGAGAGGTTTACACCAAGGAGCCCCAGTTCCAGGTGGGGGTGATGGAATATGGCAGTTTGGCTGCTAAAATACAAAGGCACCTGGATCTGCTGCCTCCGAGCAACCTGGCCTAGTGGAAGGTGTCCCTGCCCATGGCAGGAGGGTTGGAATGAGATCATCTTTAAGGTGCCTTCCCACCCAAACCATTTCAGGATTTTCTTTGGTGACTAGTTGCCTTCTCAGGGCTGCAATACCTTTGTCCCCTATCACTGTGTGCTTGACCTCTGGATAAATGACCTTTAAAGGTCCCTTCCAGCTCAAGCCACGCTTTAGCTGTGCTCCTGCAGAGCCCTCATGTCTCCTCAGAGCCCTCCACGTCTCTTTTCTAAACAAACATTAAGAAAATAAGACGGAAGGGAGGTGGTGGTTCAGGAACATGAAGTCCCACAAAGAAAATTATCTTCCTTTCACTTGAGTTTTTTGAAAGCTGCTGGGTTGCAAAGGCGGTTCTGTTGATTGCAGTTTTAGTCCCTGATTATGCAGTAATGGAAGCATCAGAAATCATCAAGCTTCCTTCCTCAATTTGAGTTTGCCCTTCATCCCGTGGTTTCAGACTAAGGAGAAAATGGTCATTTGGAAGAGGAAGGAAGGAAAAAAAAAATCAAGCACAATATTGTTTATCCCCCTTAAAGTCACAGCTCTTTATTTGCCATTCCCGTTTTACAGCTTGGCCATTTGACAGATCAATTAGTGACTGCCTCATATACGAGTAATAAAACCTTTCACTGGGAGACTTTTCCCCAGGCTGAAAAGTACTTTTCTGTCCTTCTTACAGAAGGGGGAAAGGCCAAGTGGTTCCTCAAATCAGGAATTCCCAAGTAAGAAGCAGACACAGTCTGTAAAGAGGATTTCAGAGGGGTGTCAGGCCGTTCTCAGCAGGCTCTGGGCTGAGGGTTGGCATCAGTGGGCAAGAAATGAGATGAGAAGCCAGGAAGAGAGGAGGAAAACACCTGCAGTGGGAGGTTTTGGTGATGGAGATGAACTTGCCCATCCTCTCCCTTTCACTGTGCTTGTCCTCTAATGGTTGGGATCACCTGGGCGGGGACCAAGCAGTTAAACCACTGCATTAGGTTTATTCTTTCTGGGGCAAAAGTACAATCTGTATTTTAAAGTTTATAATATGTGCACGCATCGATGTACCCACAAGGATTTATAGACATTTGTGTAGACAAGGATGATCCAAAATTCACAAAATTGGGCCAAAATAACTGCAAACCACAATTTTTGGGCGTTGCAGCTGGACAAAGCCTTGGATTTTGGGGTACTGGAGCTGCTGGGAGTGACTGCCACCTTGGCACCTGATTTTTGGGAAACAGGTGAAGCTTTTGCCATCCTGAAATTCCTGGGAGACTAGTCCTGCTCTCCTGGTGCCCTGGGCAGCCGGCGTGGCTGCACCCCTCACAGGGGTTGAGCACTTTTCTCTCTCTTTTATTATTTTATTTTTTTCTTAACTCCAATCTGTTTGCACTTCTCCCCCTTCCCCATCTCCAACCCTTAGGCCTTCTGGGGAAAGAAAGAAACAGCCTCTCTGTTTTTAATCAACCTAATTAGTGTATCTTTAATACAATTAGAGGGAAATTTTACCGCTCCCCCCCCTTCCCCGTGTATCAATTAAAGCCCCACAGTTGCAGGGTAAATTTTTAATCCATTTAGGGCCATCTCCCCCCACCACCCCCTCCCCAGCCTCGCATTCCCCCCCTCCTCCTCCCGCCTGGCAGAGTGCGTTGCTTCCTCCTCGGTTTTCTTTGGGAGTCTGTTCAAACAGCACATTGTAAGGAGTAAATAAATTACTCTCTGCCCCCTTGCCCTCTCCTCCACGGCAGCCGGCCCCGTTCCAGGCAGCTGCCCTGATTGTAGGGGCAGGCGCAGGGGGAAGGGGCTCGCACAAAGCCGGGGCTGCGGGGCTGCACGCTCCGGGTCAGGGGGGGTCGCGCTGTTCATCCTCCTTTCTTCTATTCTTTGCCCCTTCTTCTGCATCTTGATGGGTTTTATTTATTTAGTTATTTATTTATTTATTTATTTCCTCTCTCCCAGGTCTGGAGGCGTTTGGGGTGGTTGGGGGTCCGTGTCTGTTTTTGTGGCACGTAGGGGGTTGTGGCTGGAGGTGCCCCCCCCCCAGGGTGAGGGTTTCTCCCCACAGGAGTTTCAGTGGGGTGGTAAGTTCTGTGGTTGTGGGTCCTGCCACCAGGATGCTGCGTAGGGAGTTGTGGGGTCCCACTGTGCCTAACTGCCTCCCCTTCCTACTGCCATTCCCATGTGGAAAAAGCCTTTGGCTTAGGTAAACCTGGAGGGAACAGCCCTTCCTCATGCCAGCACCTACAGACCACCTGGCTCAGCACCTGTGAGCCCCATCCTGCCCTGCACCGAGCGAGGGCACCTTGGGGAGCACGGGCTATCTGGTGGTGGAGCAGCACCCAAATAACAAGAGAATTTTCTTGGGTTTGGGGTTTTTTCTTGTACTAAAGGCGAGATGGCAGATGGATCTGCAAAACTCAACTGAAAACCACAAAATGTGGCATTCTGCTGTTGGAATTCATAGAATATCCCATTTCTGCTCCCCTGAAGCTCCCTAAGTTGGCCACCACTTGGGATGCTTCTGCAGGAGTTGAGGACACAGGCCAGAAATCTGCTTAATTAGTGCATGTTCATCTGCAGACTCCAGAGAGAGGTTCAGACCTTCTCCCCTCTCTTTTTGCACTTGTAGGTAAGAGCTTGTTCACAGAGCTGCAAGTGAGGTAGTGGGTGCTGTGGGGCTGGGTGCTGACCCTGCTGCTGTCCCTGCACGGGGTGATGCCCTGAGAACCCGACCACAGCCAGTGACTGTCCTCCAAAAAGTCCTGCCAGTGGCTCATTACCATCATGCAAACACAATTAGCAGATCTGCTGCTGCCTTTTAGAGGTAGATGGGTGAGACTTCCCCTCTCTGAATTTCTCCCCAGCTGCCCAACAACTACAAGGTCCTGCCTTTATGGATCACCGAGTCCCTGCGCTTTCTTAATGAACCTGCGTTTAATGCTTG
This sequence comes from Myiotriccus ornatus, assembly GCA_036023395.1. Lineage (NCBI taxonomy): Eukaryota > Metazoa > Chordata > Aves > Passeriformes > Tyrannidae > Myiotriccus > Myiotriccus ornatus. Next base: position 7,927,143 of record JAYRBT010000054.1, read on the forward strand.
ACTTCTCTGTGTCATGTTTAATTACAGCAGCTGTAACTTCCTCGTTGGCTGGCTTGAAATAATATCTAAGTGCTTCTGAGCTTTAGAGCCTTGTTATTCTTCTATAATTAGAGTTTTAACACTGGTGTGAGCCGTCTCTATAAAATAGGCAGCCATTTGCCAGGCGTGCTTAGTGCCAGGCTTCCCAAAGGTGGGAAAGAGGTGCTGTCCATGAAAATCTGACAGGTTTAGGTGGAAGGAGAGGTGGGCCTGGGGTGCAAGATGTGGCAGCCGTGTTCTCTGAAGTGCTGACATTGGAGCAATTAGATCTTGCTGAGCATTTCAAAACTCAAATGTCACCAAGGAGTAGATATGAAACAGTTCCTCGGGATTTATTTGTCACTAGAGTGTGGGCTTGCTTTTCCTTAAGGTTGATTTTGCCTCCTTTCATCTCTGAATATGCTGCATTTCCCACGAGAAGGGCTGTGACTGGGAGGATTTGGGGTCCTTGCTGTCTCTTCATGTCCCCTCTGCTTCATTCTGTAGCTGGTGATCCTCTTGGGAACAGGGATGAGCATCAGCCAGTGTGAATGATTTTAGAGACCTGAGGTGACATTGTGCCTCCCTGGGAGACCATGGTGAGACAGCAGCCAACTTGTAAAACAAGTGGCCTTTTAGGACCTGCCAACTAGGGAGAGAAGGGGGCTTTGAGAGAGTAGAGATCACCCATTTATTCCACATCTGTGCTACCATCAGAGCAGCCACAAGTGTTCCCTCCTCTCAGTCTCTCCCACTATATTTGCTGCCTTTTAAAGGAAGGCTTTTGTTCTGGCAAGAGGGAAGGTATTGATGCCTTTTCCTTAACTTTCTGTTCGGGTACCTGTGTTACCAAGGCAGCTGCAGCGGGAGGTTGAGCATGTGGACCCACAGCCCAGCTGGAGGGGTTTGTGCTGGCCAGGGTGGTGGATTGAGCCCCAGTGAGCCCCCAGCTCTGTCCTTGCTCTGTCTGGGGGTATCTGAGGGGACATGGGAGACACAGGGACTTCTCAGTTTGGGGATGGCTCCTGTGCTTGTGGGTATGGTGAATGCTCAAGCATTGCAGGGCCAGTGCAACCTCCAGAAGCAAGGTAAGAGGAGCAATAACTTTCCTAGGTTTTATTAAACTCACATGCTTTTAAAATTCCCTACAGCTGGAGGGTCTCATTGCCACAGACTAGGCAGAAAAAGCCCCACCCTGTGATGGATGTTGAGCCACCACTAGGGTACAGTCTTAGCTGTGGGTACACGAGAGACCCGAGCCCCAGATCCCCACAGGATGGGACAGAAATCTGGGAGCAGACTGGGCTGGAGAGCCAGGGAAGCGCTGGGATCACAGGGGCTGCGCAGCTGGAGACAGAACACCCCATGGGCCACAGCAGCTCCTCAGCTTGGCTTAGGGAGGAGCTATCCCTTTGTCCCTTTGGAAAGCAGTTCCTTAGAAGAAAAGGGCAGCCTGCTGATCCATCCCTAAACTGGGATTAGTCAAAACAGGCAACGACAAACTGCCCTGATACATCAATTTAGAATGTAAACCCTTCCCTGAAGCATCTGCCATGGGCCACGTGTGGAGGCAAGATCCCAAATCCATCAGAGCTCAGGATGAGACCAGGGCACAGGACCTTGCATTCATGGCCGTGGAGAAGCTCATCTCTTCCCAAGATCCTCACTGGGCTACTTGTGCTGAGTATTAAAAGGGCTTTTTCCAGCGAGAAGGGGATGGTGAGGAGTGACAGTCTCTGAATTGCAATTTGAAACGTTTACAGCCCAGTCAATCCTAATTCATTATTAGCTGTAATTGTTTCAAAGAAAGTGTCCACTGTTATGTAAAATGCAGTCCCAGATGCTGCTAATGGTCCAGGCTCTCTGATTGCTGTAATTTGCAAAGCTTTCGCCTTTTTTTCCCCCCTCCCTCTGTAGTGATGATGTGCCTTTTATGAGCCAGCGAGGAAGAAAGAGAAAAGCACTGCCATTAGAGCAAAATAATAATGTTGTACCTGAAAGGCCATTAGTGAGTCTCATATAGAAGTATGCATCTGGTCTGTGCCCAGTCTGGCCCCATGCTCCCCCAGCACCCAGACGCTGCTTGGGGACTCTGGAGCCTGGGGATGGGGACACAGGGCTGGGGACAGCTCTGCTTGCAGGGAGAAGGGCTACAAACCTGGGCTTTGCATCCCAAAGTGATGCCGCCCTCACCCAGGCCTTGGGATACGTCGACACCAGCACGCTGCAAAATTAATTTTCACAATTAATTTTCACAATTAGAGGTGGATGCGTGGACGGGAGATCAGCTGGGGCGGAGCAGATTTTGTCTGGCAAATTTAATGGAGGGGGCAGGGAGGCGGTGTTTTCCGGTGAGGGGGGTTTTGTCTCCTTTTTTTGACGTGAAGGGGACATCCATTTCCCACTTCCACGCTCTGAGGCTGCTCTGTACAAAGGCAGAACCACAGGAGTGTCTCTCACCAGGATAGCCAAGCTGTGCGCTCTGGGTGAGCCAAGCTCTTATGACTTGCTGTCTTTCGCCTCCACCTCTGCTTTCAGCTCAGGTGTTTGTTTTAGCCTGTCTGTGTCGATCCTGTCACCAGGAGCTTCTTAAGTCCGTAATATCAACCTAATTTCACGAAGGCTTTACTTGATGAGACAGGTTTCGGCCCCTGCTGTGTGCAGAGGAAAGAAATGAAGGTTGATTTGGTGTTTCCATCACACTCTGCCCAAGCCTGAGATCCCACGGGACCAAGAATGATCCTTGGGCTGAGTTTCTCAGGGCAGTTTGCTTGGATGAACTGCATTAGACCTACAGACAGAATCAGACAAAGAGGCACTTTTAGTTCTTTTGGGGGTTACTTTTAGGGAAAAAAAATGAATAGAATAGAATATTTCAGTTAGAATGGGCCTACAACGACCATCTAGTCCAACCATCTGAATAACACCCAAACTCATTGTGAAAGAGGCTGGAGGGTGTGAAAACTGAGGTTAAGTCCAGTGTCCCCCCATGTCCAGCAGATGCTGTGTCCGTAAATTATCTAGGAGTGAAATGCTCCATGAACTGTGCAGGGATTTCCCTCATTCTGAGGCCAGGCTGGGGGGAGCAGCAAGGTGGAGGAGCAAGGGGCAGAAGGAGTGAGACATGGTGGTGGGGAGGGCGGCTGGTGGGAAGGGGGGGCTGCCCTTTCACCTCTGCTCTCCCACTGCTCCTGCAGAACTATCTGCCGTGCCACCCAGCCTTGTCACTTCCCACCAGACAGCCCTGTCCTGGCCCCCTCCCCAGGACCCGCTCCCCTGAGACAGCCTTTGTCCAGGGAAGATTGAGAGGGCTGATGGAGCGGGGCGGCCGCCTTACCCTTCACCTCCGAGGAGGGTGGTCCTGTGGGGTCACTGCCGGGGGCACAAAGGGCAGTGCTTGATGGCATTGTCTGTCAGGAGCCTTGGGACAGACTTTTAACGTGGAGAAAGGCACATAGCATCCATTCCAACACCTTCCATTTCTCAGTGCCCATCCCAGCTCCTTGCATTTCCCACCCCCTGTCCTGGTGCTGGCGATATCCTGGTTTTGGGAATAGAGGGGATAACTGTTATTCATAGGAAGGGTTTAACATGGGTTAATGGAGGGGCTGTGGGTCCAGCTCTGGCAATTAGCAGCGTGCATGGGCTTGGAAGTGTCAATTAGGCTTTTGAGTCATTGTTTCCTCATTAACACAAGGTCTCTAATTACCCTGACCTGATGCTATGGGGGTCCTGAAGCTGGCTAATCAAACATGTAGAGCCTTCAAAAAGAAATCAGGACTCCTTATTGAGTGGAAATGCGCTTTCCATGGCTAAACCCATGTTGTTTGGGGATTTATAACTTCCCACTCTCCCATCCCTGCGGAGGGGCGAGGAGGAGGGAGCGGATGGCCGGGCTGTCCGGGTGTCTCGCCCGCTGCCGGAGCAGCTCGCGGGGCTGAGATTGCTTTATTGCCTCCCACGTCTGCGGGGCCGGCAGCCCTGGCTCCTGTGGGATGTGTTAATGCAGGTCAGGGCATGGCTGGGCTGGCAGGAGCGGGGATGGGCTCAGTGACAGCAGACAGACACCTCTCCAGCTCCAGGTGGGGCTGCACAAGTAGATGGGGTGGATGTGGCTGGAGAACTTGGCTTTGCAGCCCACCAAAATGATGATTTGGGGGAGGGCCGGAGTGAGATAAAACACTCCAAAATCCCCCAAATCAGAGGTAGAAAATGGATATCACAATCGTGAGCACAATGGTCACATAGGAACCAAAGCCGCCTTTCTTGTTCGATTTTTTTTTTTCCCTCCCCCCTCCATCTCAATTAATTCTCTTTATTTTTTCAGCACGGAAATAGTTGGTGCCTTTAACAAATGTGAGGAACACTTGCAAATGCCTTTTTGTCTGAAAGCAAAGCTGCTTGGTGTTACTGAACTTCAAGGGATCATTCCCTGTTTCCGCTCCTCTCCCTTTCTCTGCTGAGGCAGAACGTAGCGTAACTTAAAAGTCAGTGATTCAGACTGCAATTATAACCTAAAAGCACAAATAAAAGATAAGCTGGCATCCTACTGTTCCCTATTTGCATCTGCGTCGCATGGGATGAAGGGAAAAATAAAATCTGCTTTTATAAAGTGTTGAGCCAGAGAATCTCGTCCAGCAGAAAGAAGAAAATAAACAGATCCCCTGAGGCACCGGCTGTTTGAGTTGCAAATGACAACTCGGGTGGAAGATGCACCAGAGAGGCACGAGGAGTTTGCACACAGTTGGTCACCCTGACCACGTACAGAGCCAAACCATCAGCCTGATGCTGGTAAAAAGCCTCCTTGTGCTCATTTTTTCGTGTCCTTTGAGCGCCACACATTTTATTGGGGTGTTTGCCACTGCTTCCTCAATATTTGTGGTGATTTCTGATGGTGAGAGGTGGAGGTGGTGGCTGTCCAGGTACAGGGGGGCTCAGTGAGGCCATGGGGCTGCTTTGGCTTGCCCATCCCGTCAGACAGCCACCCCACATGGCTCCTCAGCAGCTCAAACATTTGGCTTCTGTTTTGGGGAGCAATGGCTTGTTTTAGCATCAGCAGAGATTTCTACTGCTCTTGTCTTGGTTGATTGAAAAATCACCTCCCAGGGTGTTTCAGGTTTCTCTGTTTGCAGAGACGGCTGGGAACTCACTGGGGCCCTGTAAACACTTCTTGCTGAAAATAAACAGGGTTTTGAGACAATAGACACTTTTTTTTTTTTTTCTTCCCAGATTATGATGGTTTTATAACAGAAAAAAAAAAAAAAACAACACAGAGAAGGCAGAAGAAGGAGGGATTTGGCTGAGATACTGAAGAAATCCAAAGGTATAGTTTTTGGGAGCAGGGTGGGGGCTGTGCTTTCTGTCTTTGGGGCTGGAGAGAACTGAAGCCCTGCCACCAGGTCTCAGCTGCAAGAATTTTCCTTCCAGCCTGGGAGCAGATTGTTTCCCAGTCAGGTGCTGGGCTGGACACAAGGAGCCACATCAACACAAAAAAAATGCTCTAGTTTGGTCTTCCAGACTTGGCTTTGTCCTTCTTTACCTTCTGCTTCCCCAAAGATTTACCCTGATGCTTTATTTTTCCCCGCCCCCATCCAAGACCCTTCAGCGCTTCGTAGTCATGGCAGACCGTGGCTGTAGGACGGGCAGCACTTAGGGGCTTTTCCTAAATTTGTGCCGTGCTTCAGTTGGTGTTTCCATGCCCCAAGCCCCGAGGTGTGTCTGGCCGGAGGGGCTCGGACCAGTCTGCCCGGCCCCGGGAACCGGAGCAGCTGCGCCGGGGATGCTCTGAACAAAGTGCCTCTCCCGGTGCCGGCAGCCTGCGATTTGCATACAGATGCGTAAGAAATCCTGTCAGTCCCGGCACCGAGGGGGAAGGGGACCAAGGGTGTGGGAAAAGAGGTGAGGCTGCCCAGTGCACGCCCCCCAAATCTCCATCTTGTTCTGGCAGACTGGGGAGGGGAGGGGGGCGTCGGGATGTTCTCCCCAGTGCAGCACCATCCTTCCCGGTCTGTCAGACCGTCTGTCCTTTCTCCCTTTCCTGCCACTTCTCTCGTTCCTCCTCTTCCCTTCTCCATCAGCCTGTTCTCCTGCTTTTCCACTTCTCTTGTCTTTTGTTGAAGATCAAGGGTAACACTTCAAAAAGGTGCTTGGATCCTTCTCACCCGCTGTCCAACAGCTCTGGGTGCCCTGTGCTGGCTTAACCAGAGCAAACCCCCACCTGACTCTGCAAACAGTGTCAAACCCCATCCCACCGCCTTCACTCCTCGAGTCTCATCCCGTGCCAAAGATGGGCATTCACCACCAACAGTGGATTTTGCAGGTTAAGGGGGGGTTGAACAAACCCTCCATCAGCAAATGGGGATCAGCTAAAGCCTGTGATCCCCTCACCTCCACTCAGCAGAGGGACTCCAACTGGAGACTGCTGCGCTCCATCAACAGTCTCTTTGCTTTATTTTAAAGAAAAGTTATCCATCAAATCTGTTTGAATAGTAAATAAATGCAGGGAAGCTGTGAGCGGCCACTGAGGGTCCTTGGGCAGAAGGAGAGGATGGATTTGTCAAACCCACTGTTTGTACAGCTGAATCTCTGAGTGTTTTGCAGCATCCAGAAGGCTGAGGCTGAATATGAATGAAACCCTGGCTTCACCCCCTACTTTTTTTTCCCCTGATGCCAATGGGTCCGTTGCTGCCTTTGCTGCTGGACTCCAAATCCCATTAGACAAGACACTGGTGATGGAGGGATACATGGCAATGTAGAACAGCACATGTTGGCTTTCCAAATTTTTCAAAGGCCTCAGAGAGGTAAACCACTGGAAACAAAAGCATCACATCTCAAGGAGGAGCTCAGAAAACCCCTCTCCTACCACTGTGCAATAAAGAGAACAAAACCCCAGCTCTGGGGAGGTGCTGGAAATGAGGCCACTTCCTCACTGGCCTTGCAGCTCCCATCTTCAAAGATTGTCCATGGCATCCCAAACACATGACCTCGTGTTTGGGCAAATTGAGTCTGCTTATCACGTGGCTCTTTAAGAGGTGCTTGCCTGGTGAATGGCCTTGGCATACATTAAGTGAATAAACCGCCCCATTGTTCGGCTCCTTCAGCCGCTCTGCTCAGTTGACCCATTCAATAACTGTTTGTTTGCACAGATTTCCCTGTTCAAGTGCAACAGGCTGAACCCTGGATCTGAGCAGATGTGTTTGGAGTAGGCTCCCTCTCTTTGCTTCCTTCCCATCAAGGTGTATTGTTGCGTCTTCTGAGAGCTCAAGCTCTCACCAGCATGACTCATTCAGGCAAAATTTCTGTGCTGTTTTCAGGAACCCTCAAGGATTTCCAGACATGATTTACCTCTTCTGTGGCCTTATTTTGAGGCTCAAACTAACTCAAAACTTCCTCCTAAGAGTTTTCTTTGTCTTTCATCTCAGCATAACTGCACATGAGGAAACAGAGGATGCAATGGGGCGTGGGAAAGGTGTGCAGCTGTTGTTCAAGGCCCGAGTTCAATCAGGTGTGTCAGCATCTCCTCTCCAAGGCTGCTTGGCTCTGGAGCAGATGCCCTGAAGTCCTCTGAGAGTGTGTCCTCGCAGCCATCCTTCGCCTTGAACTCACAGTACTGGGCATCCCAGCCCTTCCCAGCAGCCTGGAGCCCTGCCTGGACTCAAAGGTAGGAAAGGCCCAGCTTCTAGAGTGCTGAGAAGCCAACCCTTGCAAGTGCCTTTGTTTCAGGAACCCCATTTGTCAGACATGGGATCTGGAGGATTTTCACAAAGATAGAACTTCTTGGTCTGAAAACCATAGTTTGACCCCTAAATTGTCTGATATGGAGAACCCACTGCTTGTAGTTCGTGTCTTCTACCCAGAAGTAGCAAAGCACTGTATAAATATCATGAGTTCAGGCTGATCAGGCACAATCTTGCTCTGATGCAGAGTCCCAGTAGCTGAAGAATTCATGAAAAAAACAGTTTTCAGCAGGAAAAGTGAAGAGATGTCCCCTTGTGTTTTGAAAACGTGGGTAACTGGCCATGGGGTAATAGTACATCCTTTAAAACAAAGAACTGGTGGCAAGCTCTGGAGTGTGGGATGCTGCTGCCTTAAGTCAGCTCAAGTTTAGCTGAAAATGCAGCAGGCATGTTCTTTGGGACTGGGGGTGCCAAGAGCCAGTAAGCTATTAAAAGTTCTGGAGATCTGAAATCCTTTTCTCCATCGATGCATCCCATGAATCACAAATACCCTCAAACGAGCCATTTGTGTGTCTCCCTCCAGACGGAGCTGACAGGGGGATAAACCAAACGCATGCAAATATTATTTCAGGGCAGGCTGAGATTGGGTGGGGGGTGAAAGAGAAAAGTTAAACATAGAAGCATATTTATTTCTGCATAATTTTGTCAGCTTTCTTCTGGCAGTGAGAGACTAAACTTCGGAGGAGCCTGACCCCCGGATTATCCGAGGGAAGACATGTGCTCGCTGTTTCGGAGCCACCATCTGTGAGGGAGATTTCGGGGAGCGGAGACACGTGGCAGGGAGACGGGCTGCATCTGCCCAGCCCGGAGAGGGACCGCGGGACACTCAATTCCTGAGCATCCTCCTAGCCCTGCCCGTGCATTTGTCACCCTACAGAGTTTCTGCTTGACAGGAGGGTTCTTCAGCTTTTCTGTTTCTTCCCCCACGAACCCTCCAGCCCAGCTCCGGGGGACTTTCCCCCCTCCCGCAATCAGCCCCGGCGGGTCCATTTGCTTTTGTCTCCCATTAATTGCTTGCTACTTTTCACTGCCTGCTCCTCCCCCTTTTAAAGATAAATTTTAAAGCCCGAGCGGGGGTGGAGAACGGCTGAGCCCGCTGTTATTTTTGACATTCGCCCCAGTGACAGCTGGACCTTGCAAGGCTGGGGCCGTTCGCACACAAAGCCTATTAGCTGTGCCCACTCACTTAATGAGCCCTGAAGTCTGGAAGGAAAATTTCCTCCCCGAAGTGTGGCAGAGCCCTTTGTCATTGTAAACAGGCGCTGCTTGCCGAGCCCTGCCTTGCCTTTCTCCTTCCTGCCACCGTGGCTTTTCTATTTACTCAGGAAACAAAAGCGAAGCAGTGTCAGCGTGCGGGGGAGAAAAATGCACCCGGCGACTGGGGCTCGCACGCACACGCGTTCCCGTCCCTGCCACCCACCCACCGCGGCCCGGGCTCCCCGGTGTCACCGACACGAAGGGGACACCCAGGCACGGACGGCGGGACGGGGAGGGATGGGGATGCGCCTGGGGCTTGCAGAACCGTGGGAACCGCTCCCTGTAAGGGACCGTCCGTGCAGGTCAGAGCAGCGGTGGGAAGAAGAGCGCGATGCTCCCTCCGAAATCCTTCACCTAAACACAGTGACTTGGGTCTCCAGAATTAGCCACAAGGTTGGCTTTGAGGGATGTTTTCTCCTGTGAATTCCTGTAGTTATCTCCTGAATTGGCATGGTTCTATTCTTCTGCAAGGAGTTTCCTTCCCAGCTCTACAAACAATTCATGAAGGAATCTTTCCTTCTGCCTCTTTTGAACTTGCAGCCTGCCCAGGTTTCCTACTTTTTAAGCCCCAACATGTCCCATTTGACACCCATTTCCAGGGGGAGGCTATTACCCAGCAGAATAAAACCATGGGTCCCTATAAAGCATTTTAGAAATGGAAGCATCTTTGGTGTAACTGGTAACACGTGTTCACTGGCATTATTGGCAATATGCAAGCAAAGAGCAAGGGAAGTGGGGAAAAAACCCAACAGCTGCTTTCCCTGAGGAAGGCCACCTCACAGAGGGTCCTTCCTTGGGCTGAAGGTGACCAGTCACTTGACACAGACCCTGTCGCCAAGGGCAAGCAAAGTTACTAGGGTGAAAGATCTGGAGTGGAGGTCTTGATGCGATTAAGAAGATGAAATCTCCGTGTCTCATGATTTGCAACACCACCTTCAATGTCAGCCAGGCGTGAAAAAGAGCTGGGATATGGTCTTCATCTGGGCTGGGAAAGAGCTGGGAGGTGGGAGCTGTCCCTGCTTTGTAGTGTGGTTAAGGGTGTTTAAAGAGAATTTAAATCTCTGTCTCTGACTGCATGAGAGGGCAGGCTGAGGCTGCTGCAAACATCACAGCCTGCATGGCCTCGATTTGCTTTTGAGGTTCAAGTGTGCTTGAGAGCTGGATCTCAGAGGATGTCCTCATGCCATTGCTTTCCTGGGCTGTCCCTGGTGAGAACTTCCAAGAGGCTTCAGAGAAGCAGCTCCCAGCCTGTGACATCTCTGTATTTGCTGGCACCCCTTCCCCCGCTTCTTTTTTTTGTTCTGCCTTCTCCAGGGATTTGCTTGCTAGTTTTTAAATATTTGCATATTTCAGTGCTTTCTTTCTGTTGGTAACCAAGGCTGTTTGGTAAAAGCTGAGACATTCTCTAAATGTAAGTCAGGCAAAAAATTACCTTTTTTGTGTGCTTTGCAATTATCACAGCAAAATGATTCCTTTCTTCCTTCCCGCAGTCAGTAATTTATTTTTCAACAGAAAAAACACTAAAACATTACTCCAAGAATGCCGGGTTAATGCTGTTCTTGTTTTCCCCGTGAAGTTAAGCTGGCTTCGTGACTGAAGTGTTCGTCTTCAATTTATAAAATTGCTTGTGGGTATGTCCCACTTCAGGAAGACACAAGAGGCATTCACAAGCAAGAAGATCTCAGGTTCCAAATCGATTGTTTAGTAATAGAGGAAGGGGAAAGGCCAATCTTCATCCTGTGTTTTAAACTTGCCTTTGCCAGTGTTTCCAAAGTGGCTTTTCCCTGTTTGTTGTGAAAATCCTAAAACTGACTGTGTCAGGAAATTCACAGGGATCTTTGATCACCTCCCTCAGCATCTCCTGCTTGTTCCTGCTGTTCCCTGTGCTGACACCAGCCTGTGAGGATGAGGACTCCTGGGCCCATCTTGTGCCTCTCCCAAGCAATTCTTCCTCACGGGACGATGGAGAGAATAGTGGAATAAATAATGTTGACGAGAAGTCGACAAGTCTTTCCCTTCCCACAAGCCACAGTTGCCCTTTTGGTCCATTTTAAGTTCCACCTGTTCCAGGAAGCAGGAAAAGAGATTTTCTGCTCTCTCTTGTCTTTGTGTCAACTGCTGGGAATGCAGCAGCTTTGGTGGGGCTCCTTATTGACCACCCAAGTTCCTGCTGGCTTGGGCCAAGACCACCTCTTTGCAGCAGCTCAGTCCATTTGATGGACAGTGAGGTCCTGAGAGGTGATGGTGATTTGGCAATCCAAGCATCCCAGTTTAAAGTGTCCAGGTCAGGGAAATGTGTGTAAATGCTGATTGCAGAGTAGGAATGTGAAGGCCAGGGCTGGAAGAGCGATGCTAAAGTGTAGCTTTTCCAGCTTCTTGAGCATGCTTTCCAGATACTCTGCTTGACAGCTCCTGCATGTCCAACATGTGTGAAAGCCTTTCAGTCACATTTCTCTGTAATGCTTGAGAATTTTTCCCTAATGGCAATGGAGAACTTTTTACACAGTCACCTTATTATAGAATCATAGAATGGTTTAGAAGGGACCTTAAAGATCGTCTACTTCCAGTCACCTTGCACAGGGTGGCTCTGGAGAGCCTCTTCTCCCTGGTGTCAGTTTATCCCTGTGCAAGGGAATTAAGACAAGGCAAGGGAGCTGCAGAGGTCAGGAAGGAGGCTGTGCTACAAACCCAAATAAGGACCGGGAGCCTTTCTCCATCACTGTTGCCTCTCCAGCTCAGTGTCCCTCTAATATCTGCTAATCGGCTTTTCATTTGTAGGCTCCGTTTTAATTCAGCAGTGTTCATACCTCCAACATTAAGTTGGCAAGCTTGAGTCTGTGTAAAAGCTCTAAGTCAGGGCTGGGCAAATGGCTCCAGGAGTGCCTGCGAGCTGGCGTGTGTCGAGGGGATTTGCATTTTGAAGACAGAGCTAATCCCTTTTCTATGGTCTGCCCTCATAGGCAGCTGCCCCCAGAAGCATTTTGCCTGTCCTGTCCTCCACCCTCGCTATAGGTGGGGATTTCAGAACAAAGAAGGCCGTGGGTCAGGGCTGGGAACACTGACCTGGCATTCAGGAGGCTTGGATCCAGTGTCTGCTCTCATTCAGCCACTCAAGGTGACCCTGGATAAGTCCCGCAGACTACACCTACCGGGCGCCAGAGCAGGCTTACGCATGCGGACACCCAATCCATCCATGCAGCTGGACTCCAGCCCAGCTCCGGCTCCAGTGGCCAGCCCAGGCCAGGAGACCTGCTGGGGGACACTGCTGGAAGAGAATAAATATGTAAACACCTTACCAGCACTTATAATCAGCCTTTTAAACCTTGAATTGCAACAGCTCGCTTTCGCCGGAGGTTGTATTTTGAGAGCTCTCTGGAAATCCGGGCATGTTTTTCCTCCTCTGATCTGCAGAGCCTTCTAAATAGCTGATATTGAGCGAGGGTTGTATTTCATATCATCGCTGCTCAAAGATGCACATGCTGCAGAAGTTGCTCTGAGGCCAGCAGCTGATGGGGGATATGTCCAGAGTCCCTGGATGAGACAGGGTTTTCAAAGTCAGCTGCAGGATGCAGATCCTCAGCACTTACTGAAGTGGAGTGTTAAAGCCAAATATTCAGCTGGCTTTGCCAAGCGAACAAACTTCTTGTGGACATCCCTTTTTGCCACTGTTTCATTAAGAGAATTAACCTCGAGATCCGTTCTGAAAGTAGGAGGATTGAATGCCAAGAAATTTGGCTGGATTTGACTTTTGTGCTTCATTTGCAGAGGCCAGAATGATCTTCCCATTGTTCAGGTGATAATTTGCACCAGCCCGGTGCAATGACACTTTTATGCAGTTGTGACGAGGGATTTGGAAGCCAGGGAGGATTTTTTAGACCATTTCCAGCCTCCTCTGTGTGACTCTGGAGCCACTTGCCAAGATGCTCTAAGACTCAGAGAGGCTGAGCTCCCTGCTCACCTTTCCTGGAAGAAGGAAGACCTACAATCTCCGTTTCTGTTCCATGAATTCTTCTCTTTCCAGCAAATCAACATCATCCAGTGATGGGAGGGAAAAAATGTTTGCCTTAGAAAATGTCTCACCAGCTTCACAGCTGCAGACCACACCAAGCCCATCCCCAGGTCATGGAGGTATCTGCAAGTGTTTGGTACCTGACCCCTCCTCTTTGAATGGGAAGGCTTGCAGTCAGTCCTCACTTCCTTAGTCCTGGGGAAAAAAGTCCAGTGCTGACAAACTTTGACGTGGTTATTTGATATCTCAAGGTTGGATGGGCAGGTGGATGCTGCCAGAGCAGGGAAACCACCCAGCACAGCTCAGGCAGCTGGGTTATGTTGGCTCCTACAGGATTGCAGGGGAAGAAACTGGAGTTGGGCTGCATTTGAAGTAAGGCTCATGTGAAAATTTGCATAATAACATGTAAAAAAAAATGTGATATGAAACTAAATATAGTGCAGTGGTATTTTACCAACCTCTGGTTAATCAAATTTAACAACATTATAATGTAACAGACGTTGTCTCACTCATACTAAATTTCCATTCTTTCAAACCATGAAAGGCAGCTCTGCAGAAAAAGTGCAGTGGAAAACAAAATCCCAGCTATACTACACTCCAAATCATCAGCAAACTTGTTTTAATATGGATAAAAAAAGGATTTAATTATATATTTTAGGCCTCATCGTGTGATTTGAAGCAAACCTGGGTTGGAACTATTGGGTGGAAGGGCTACCAGCAGGAAACACCTGTTTCCAATGCTCTGGAAATAGCCAGATTTATCTGTCATGCCTGGAACAGACATATAAGTATTTACTTGAATCAAACCCACAATTTTGTGTAGAAAGCAAGAATGTTTTCAGGTAAAGCCTTTCAGCTTGCTCTATTTAATCTGCAGTATTTTGAGTCTCTCAGAGGAGTGTTACTATGAGCATTAGCCAAGGCTGGTCCTGCAGGAAAATCAGAGAAGAAAGCACCAACCCTTTCTTTGATTTTTTGTTTCTTTCTCTCTCTCTCTTTTTTTTTTTTTTTTTTTTTTTAAAGAAACTTGCCCTCATATCTTTCCATTTTCTCCTCCTGCAATTCCTATCATGAACTGCAGTCTCTGTCCTACCAAGTTCTTGTGAGGCTCCAAGGGGTGCTGTACCTACTTCTGGATAACCTGGATTTAAAAAGCAGAGGTTGTGTTGTAAATCAGACACTGGGCAGTAACCCCTGTGCAAGCCTCACTGGCCTGGGGAGTCCCAAACTCTTGTTGATGTGCACACAGGAGCCAACAGTGGCACTGCAGGCTTTGATGGGCTCTGTGGGGGGGTTAGATTCTGTAAAAACCCGCTGGGAAACACGTGCTGAGAGAAACTCTTCCCCTTTTTGAGTGGGATAGCTGGTCAGCTGCCCTCACCCGGGGTTTGATGCCACGAGGACCCGCCAGCGCTTGGCACGTTCCTGGAAACACCCTGCTCGCCCTGCTCAAAGCCCCTGTGGGTTGAACTCCTCCACGGCTGCTGTTAATAGGTTAATGAGACCCTCGTCTGGTGGAGTTAGAGAGCCTGGCTTTCTAAGATAAAACTATCCAGCGACATTAGGAGGTTGGGCCTCTTTATGACTGAACGCCATTCATCCTGAGTACACAAGAGCTCGCAAATTTAATAAGCAGAATCCATTTCAGCCCCGTGGCCTACCATGGCAACAGGAGAGAGGGGCTCCAGCCTCCGCTGCTCAGGCATCATTATCTCCAGGGCCATCTGCTCCAGAGAAGCACAATCCCAAGCTCATTTAAATAGAGCCAGCCTGAAATATGTGACGATTTTTCCCACTCTCCCCCCCTCCCTTCCCGACGGCTTTCCCCCGCCCCCCCTCCATCCCTACATGCAGCTACACCTCCGCACACAAGCGGGAGGAGATGTAATATTCAAAGGGTGAGGAGAGGGTACAGGAGATAAGATTATAGCGATAATGAACCGAGGGAAGGTGAACGGGGGAGGGAGGAACTTTGCGTCTTTGGCTGCCGTTCCCCCCACAGAGCAAGGGGTTGCAATAAATTATAAATGTGGCTTGTTTTTTTTTTTTTCTCCAAATCATCTTCTTGGAAGAAATATTTCCCAAACAATGATTCATCACCCTCCCTAGAACTCTGCCTCTCTGGAACAATTAAGCAGTGAAGAAAACTAATGCAGTTAATTCATTCCTTTCTGTGTTTGTCTGTCTCACAGTGCACCATCCTCGTCATGAGTGGATAAAATAAATTACCTAAATGTGTTCACCCCTCGTAACTGGTGACATTTTAGACAGCAAATGGCAGGGGGTTAGGGGGAAAAGGATTCAGTCCTCACCCTGTAGCAAGGATTTGCACCCATGCATGTGTTGCCTCATGTTTAAAGGCTCCCAAGCCAGACTTTGGGACAGGGAATTGTAACAACTTGCTAAAATGAGTGTCCTCAAGTGCACCCCTGAAGGGGACAGGACAGTACAGGGGCTATGACAGAGAGAGACAAAGAAGAGCATGCAAAGTTGCACCGTGTCTCTGCTTCTGGCCAAAATCACTTGTAATGGATCTGTTTTGTTTCGGACACAGGCGTGGAGGCTGCCAGAGCTGTAAGGAGTGATGTGAGCCAAAGCAGGGGCAATGGGAGATGCTGGCAGGTGGTTCTACAAATCATTGCCCCAACAGTGTGTAAAGTTTGAGGAGCACTTCAGGCTGTAACAGGGAGGAGATGGCCTAGAGGAAACTCCAAGGAGCCCAAGGGAGACATCCCATTGGCACCCAGGCTGGAAAGGGGGTTTCTCTGCCTGGCCCCTCCACCAAGGCTCTGCATGGTGGGTGAGATGTAGCAGCCAAAGGAGAAAGAAACTACTGCAGGAATTTCTGAAAGATGCCATTTCTCATTTGTTTTCTGTCAGGGTCCTCTGACCTCTGCTCACTGGGTCACAGGAGTAAATCTGTCATGGACTGAAAGACGGGTTTCCTCGGCTGAGGTGGAGTCAGTGCCTGTCCACTGGTATCCCTGTCCCTTCCCTGTCATGTGTTTGGAAACACTTGCCTTGTTCTCGCTTTTCCAGGTCTGCAGGTCACATACACCACACTGCACGAGCACATGTGTGAGTGCTCTGAGGTATTCAGGTGGCAGATGGGATGGGATGGGGTGAAAGCCACAGACCTCGTAACTTTCAGGGCAGGCATGCAGTGAAATATATGACTTTTCCAGCTCCAATCCATGCATATGCAGTGCCAGAATCTTTCACCTGAAAGCCTTTTTCACCTGACGGCTCTCCCAGCTCCACTCTGTGGCATGTGGAGCTCGTGTGGATCACACAGGGTGAAGCTGCAGTACATCAGCGAGACCAAACGAAAGTGTAGAAATGCATCTGGAGGAGGGGTGGGGAAATGAAATCATATATATTCATTACATTTATTTAGTGATGTGAAGCCTCCCAGCGCCCATAACACCCCGTATCTGCCGTCATCATTCACCCACAGCAGAGGCAGTGCCTCTGGGACACAGCGTGGCAGATGGCCAGGAAGCCAGTGCAGCATCACAGAGGCAGGGACATGATGAATGCCTGCAAGGACAGGCATCTCCGCCCCGGCCCCGGGGAGAGGTGAAGGAGGCAGAATGGAATTATATGTCCTGGAAACTGGAGGCTTTCCACCAGCAGCAGACTCCTGGGGTATTTCAGCGTCCCGTTCCGTGGATTTTCACAAGTGTGGTGCTTGTTCAGGTGAGGAAATTGTGGTGCCCATCCCTGGGCAATGTGACCACATATGCAAGACACTTAGAATGACCAAGGTGCCCAGTGTCCCCTGCTGGAGACTAAAACTGCTTTGGTCACACCATTTACTTAGCATGGATATAATCTTTAAGTGTTCACTAACTCAAGGTGTCAAGTCACTGATTAGAAACGCAGACTCAGCAAACCCTGGGTGATAGATAGCTTGTGACATATTAACTTACATAGAAAGCATCTATTGCTTGGAAATCTTCTGAGGTTGATAAATTGAAGGATCTACCACAAAATCCATAATAATGTGTTTTTCTCTGTAGTGCAGTTAGAAATTATAAGGTACCAAGTGTTATCAGAGATGAATAAGCTTCAAAGTATTTGCAGAGGTATTTGAATTTATTAAATCTGCAGAATAGTTGAAAAATTAATAGGAGCAGTTTTGCTGCACATTTCTCAGCTTTTTCTTTTCCTGGACTGGTTAGTGCCTCACAAAGACCTGAACCTAACCAAGCCTTGGAGTTGTCATCCTGGACATAGATTTGGCCAACAACAAGCAAAAAATCCCTATGAAAACACAATTTCGGCTCCTGTTTAGCTCTTATTCAGAAGAAATATTATTTCCTTTAAAGGACTTTTGAACCTTTTTATCTCCTCATGTAAATCCTTGTCAGAAACATCCCAGGAACTGATGTTCACAGTAAGATGCAGCATCTGCTCCAGAGGAAAGGAAAGCCAGATATCTTCACAGAGAGACTGATGCTGCCAACTCCAGCTGATCCTCTGTGAAAGCTCAGCCTGGAGTCACCAGCCAGCCTAGACCTTTGCCTTAAGTGCATGCATTCAATTATTTAACAAGGAAAATGGGCCCCTGTAACTAATAAAATACCTGATTGAGCCCCTTAATCCCGCTCTAACATCTTTAAAACAGCGCCAACACAGGTGAGACCTCTGGGAGAGGAAAGCTAAATACTGCTCTCTGCCTCGTGGCTTGCTTTCAAACCTACATTTCATTCCATCTCTGTTGTGCAGAATTAATGTTGCAGGGAGAGCAGCAGAGAGCTTTTCTAGGAAAGCATGGCAAACTCCCAGCTCCAGCAGGAACCAGCCTACCACCGTGCAGATCTGCTGTAACATGGGTAATTCATCTCATCCCGGATGGCAAAGGCTGGGGCTGTTTTTTTTCCTTTTCTTTCTTTTTTTTTTTAATGCTCAGCTTTTAGCAACGTGAGAAAACCAGCTCATGGGTCAAAGCTCTTGGAGCAAATCTTTCTGCCTTGTTTTTTTCAGGTTTTAAGAGCTAAAGCCCAGCAGGTGGGAAGGGAGAGGTGGAACAGGGCAGTTCTTCACTCTTCAGTGAGTAAATTTGTGGTTGCAGTGTCTCCAGCTCCTGGTGTGGGGGCCTGACGTAACAAGCCAGGAGAGCCCAAAACCTTCCCTGCATAAGTGTGTGCCTCCTGGGTTGACACTGGGAATGGATTTAGCTCTCCCAGGGCTCAGCTGGAGGTGGGGTGGCTTTTGAGGAGCTTAGGCTCTGTCCCAGTGTATCACCCCTCATTGACTGATCCCTTTTACTGCAGATTCTGACAAGAGGTATGAAATTATCATTAAAGATGCCCCTCAGAAAGTCTCTAAGCCATTTTCTATCAGATTTACACTGTGTTGGGGGCAGTGAGACAACGAGCTTCTCCCTGTGCATCCTGTCCTCTAATTCTGCAGCTGGTGGAGGTGGCAGGGGCTAAAGGGATGGGACAGAGGGAAAACTGTGCTGTGAACCAGGCCTGGACAAGCCTGGGAGATCAGCAGATACCAGTGTTCTGGTTTTAGTCTGACACAACACAGCTCTCAATTTTGATCACATTAACAAGAGAAAAAAAAAAAAAGGCATAAAGTTTGACATTTTCAGATTAATAAAATAACATTTGGATTGCTTGTAGTGAAGAAGCATTGGGTTAAGCATCCAGGAAAATTTGGGGCAGGCTATAGCTATAAATGTACCGAGCATCCTTCCCGGGATCTATTTCACACGCAGCCTCGTTTTCCTGCGTATTTTCTATTTTTGTTTTCTTTAATGGGTTTCAGCCGTGATATTTTTAAGAGCGCTGTTGTGTGCGTAGCAGCTGCCACTGCCACACTCTCAGCCCGGTTGCCATGGCTGAGACACGGGGCTTGTGCCAGAATTTTGTTGGTCAACAAGTCCCTGTCAGCGCTGTTGGGCGGTGGTGTTTCCATAGTTATCCGTGGAGAGGGGCATCCTCAGGTGATGTGATGCTGACTCTCCTCTTTAAAGGACTCAGCCTAAATGCACTGGTGGGTTTGTAGTCTTTAATATGACTATTTAGCACCCTAACAGCTGAACTCTTTCCAAATTAGCCAGAAAAGCAAGCGAGACAATTTTTAGCACAGTGCTGGTGGAGCACCTCGTTTGTGCTAATCAAAAGGGAGCGATCAGCTTGAAAATGTCCCCTCTTAATTTAATTCATGGACTTCAAAAACAAGTTTCTTCAGATGCAGGTGCCTTGAGAACATCCGTTTTCAACTCATTTGAAGCAGTGAATTCCTCTCACTGGACTTAATTAGGGACAGGTATTAAAACAAATCGAGGAAGAAGATCTTAGAAGAAAAGTGATTTTATTAGGAAAGAACTGTAGGGCGCTTTAATTAATGCCAGAACAGCTGTCCTTAAACTGTTTCTCCCCTATGAGCAGATTATCCCAGCAAAGGCTAAGAGGCCATGGAAAACAAGGAGCAAGCTCTGTTCAGGGATTCCGGTCCCCGTCTGTACCGCTGTCACAAGCAACTACGAAGAATTTGTCTGGTCCTCCCTTGGATCTCAGCATTTTTCTGTTTTCTTACAGTATAGACTTCATCCCAGTTTGTTTCTAAGCGATTTGCTTTTCTGTTCATGTTGCATATTCCCCAAACAGTCGTATTAGTGGTGGCAGCATGTCACTTTGATGGTGTTATGACAGTGTGACGCCAAACTCATATTAACATAACATTTCTTTTTAAATCTTGTCTGGAAACATATTGTTCTCCCTTGCCAGCTCTTCCTTGTTTCTCTCACCCTTTCCCATGGTTCTGGGTTGTCTTCTTTTGGTTTAACTCAGCTGTTGCAAAGGGGATGATACCCAGTGTGTATGGAGGCATTTTACTGATCATTCAGGTGATGGGACCAAGGGAGAGAAGAGAAAACTTGTTTGCCCAAGGTTGTCCAGAAGCCTTACCTGTGGGAAAGCCCCAAACCCATATTTTCCTGGCTCCTTTCTCTTATGCCTCACCTTGCTCAGATTTATTGAGTTTAGATTTATGAAGTTTAGGTTTCAAGATACCCGTTGCTGTCACTGAATTATTTATATGTCTTCTACATTTCCTTCTACAACCTCAATTAAAAGGAGGACTCTGATATCCCCCAAATGGTGTTTAATTTAAGTCAGTCTTAAATTTAGAGAACTGCAGTGGGAAATGCCAGGGAGCCACAAGACCAGAGACTCAGCCTCCCTGTGTGACTCAACCAGCAAAATTTGAGGGCATCTTCCCCCAAACTGTGTCACCTCTCCAGAGGAGTCAACATGCTCTGGTGCAGGATGGCTTAGAGTATTTCTGACCCTCAGCCCACTGGGGATGAAAGGAGGGGGTCCTGTGACATGGGAAAGCTCCCTGACAGTCCACCAACAGGGGTGAAACCCTCTTTTCCTCTCCAACAGCCTGTGGATGAGCACAGACACCATCCCCATCACCCTGGACATCTGCACCCCACAGCTACTCCTGCCCCTTATCCCCAGGCCCTTCCTCACAGCAAACCTTTGGTCAGGTTTGATTTTTTGCCTGTTTGTTTTCCTATCCCTCCTTCTGCTCCCCGACCTGACAAGCGCTCCTTTTAGCAGAGTATTAATTATCATCACAGTGCTGGGACTGGTAATTATCCCTCCCTTGTGCTTTCTGGGCTTCCCAGAACGGCTTGCAACGAGGACAGGGTGAAGTGGCTCAGCTGGCAAGGGGCTCGTGGTGTGTGTCTGGGAGCTGTGGTAATTTTCCTGGGCCAGAGAGCAGGGAATGAGGTGATGAGGAAGAGGAAAAAGAGTAAATCATCTCTTTGGGGTTGGTGAAGAATGGAAGAACTCAGCTTGTAGCCTTTAACCAGGGTGTTTTCTTCCCAGTGGCTCCGAGAGTTTATTACAGAGAAGGAAAATGGGAATAACCTTAGTTTGTCCACCAGGAGAGGGAAAAGTCCAGGAGGGCTGAGAGGATGATAATGATCTTTGTCAGTGCAGAGAAACTACCTCGTAACAAGAAGAATGAAGAAAAAAAAATCAGAATAAAGACATATAGAAGAGTCATAGGGAGAAGACTTCAAGGATATGGGTACACGTGCATGTTCCTCTGTGGGTGTTTGTATGTGTCAACTGCAACAGACTTTGCTTTTTGGGAAGCCACTCACAGGGTTCTTGTGGGCTCATCAGGCACAGCTGGGCACAGCAGCACCTGTTTGGTTCTCTCACTGGTATGAACGGCCATGCTCTCACAGAGTGTCAAAAATAACTCATACTAACCTAGGGCATTGCATTTCTCAGCATTTTAAAATAAAAATTCTGCATTTAACTCTGTCCCTTCACACCAGCCCAGTAATTCTGTAATACCTTGCTGTACTTTGATCCCAAAATTCCATGGTGAGTGGCCAGCCAGGGCTGATGCTCCAAGATGTTCATCATTCCAGCACTGCTCTGGATCTGCCCTGGGAGGCTGTGGCCATGCTGAGCCCAGCAAGGAGGCACCACATGGGATGACAGAGTCAAAGAGCATCACGGTGGGAGCCCAGATGCCTTCCCAGGCACAGTGCTACTGCCACCGCCAGAAATGCAACAGCTTTGACATGAATAGAGTGTGTGTGGGGGGGAAATAATAAAAGAAAATACTCCTCTCTGGCCCAAGATTTTTTTCTTCAGCAAAATGGCAACACTGTGCTGGTGGAAATTGCCTTTCATTATAGCAGGGAGGGGAAAGGAAGATAAAAATGAAATAAGCTGTGCTTTCCTTCCCTTTATGTCCTTTTCGTGAACCTGCAAGGATTCTGTCTGCTCTCCCCCCCCCTCCCCAGTTTCCTGCAGCAGTGAGAAGTTTTATTAGAATTTATTGAGTACTTTGTCTAGGAATTTAAGGATCTCAAGCAAATCACAGCCCTGGCCTGGCGAGCACAGCTAATAGACACAGTAAGAGCACCTTTTATTTAGAATAGAGAAGCCAAGTGTCTGAGGGAAATTGGATGGACACCCTTTCCCACAGTCACCCTCAAAAAATCAGTGCTGGGAGTAGAAATGAAATGCAGATCTACCTCTGTGTGAAAACCTGCCCATTGGGGAATTCCTCCCCCCCCACTCCCCCAGTATTAAGGACTAATTGTAGCAATGGAGATGGGATGCTGAAGTCCTAAACTAGAAAGCAACAACCTGCCCTGGTTACTGCTCTGTTCCATGTCCAACACTAGGACAGATTTCATGTGGGAGACCTGAGGCCATATGTGTGTGCACTGACCCACCCACTGGCTGCCAACGGATATTCCTGCATGCAGCATCTTGGAGGTTGTGGGATCAAACTCTGCAGCTTTTCCCTGTGGTGTTTCAGAGCACAGGAGGTTGCTGAGTTTGTCAGGTAAGCCTTGGAGGACACTTATTCCACAGAGATTCACTGTGCAGGTAAATCCACACCCCATCCGGGCTGGAAACTTTGTCCCTGGGGAATTAGGCAGAGTGGTTTGCATATCATTAGCAGGACAAAAACTTGGCCACCAAGGTGGTGATCAACCCTGCAGATAGACTTATCCTGAGAAATTTCATCCTCAAACACATGGTGTTTGCAGCTGCCTTTGCAGCAAGGGAACTTTGAGCATCTTCTCGTAGACAGCGGAGACAGCTGGGTTTTTGGACTAGGGGTTAAGGAAGGTGATACTTGGCTCTTAGCTCTGCCGTGTAACCTTGGTCAAATCACTGGCCACTTCGAATGAGATGGAAGAAGATTCAGTGCAGCAGCTCCTGAGGGTGGACAGACTCAACTTTCCATGTGCTTGGAGGAGCGGAGGTGCAACACCAAACCGAGCTGCTAAGAGTGCCAGTACAGCTTCAGCCTCCTCCTTCTCCTCCTCCTCCCTTGCCACTGTTTTGGGGCAGCTGTGGATAGCAGGCAGTCTACACTAGCTGACACTTTTTTGGCTGCTCCCTATCCGGCTCAGCACAGACAGTCCGAATACGATCTGGAATCCCCACGTGCCTCAATTTCCCCATCTGTTAAACAAGGATAACCACTGGTTTCTGCTTTGGGCTGTCAGCACCGCACTGCCACATAGAACCAGGCAGAAAAGGGCTTTCTCAGTGAGGGTGATCAGCACCCTGGAGCTGAGCAGCTCCCCTGGTTGGCCATCCCCCATCCACCGTGGCTCTGCTGGTTTTGGGCACGTGCTCATCCTTCCTGCACGCCAGATAAGGAACTGGCTCGGGAAACCGCATCCAGCCTCCATCTCGTCTGAAGGCAGATTGCTCACGGGCGGAGGAAATCTCCTGGAGAGTGAACCTTGTCAGCAAAAATGCAAATATTTGGAGACAAAGTGTTCATTACAGCAGAACTTGATTTCAGGGTCAACCCTTTTCGCAGCAAATTGTTAGCCAGCTAAAATGTTTATTGTCACCACACTCTGGCAGTTTTGACAGTACCTATCAAGTTGAGCTTGACAATATCTGCATACGGCGTCTCCGGCTTTCCCTCACGCTGCCGTAAGAGGGATTTAAGACAGAAAAAAACAGTCAACAGATAATTGGAACTATCCTCTTCTTTGTGGAAAAGCCAGGGCTGCCAGGGACTGGGAGGAACTGTTTAGGAAAAGGAAAGTGAGGCACAAGCTGTTGGTAAGACAGTGGTGGGATGTGTGGAGAAACCTGTTGGTGATTTAAATTTTTTTTCTGGTGCACAACTGTACACATGGAACAATAAACTCCCCCCCCCACAGTCTGGCAGTGCATCATCAATAATCAGACTACAAAGGGATGGTATTTCCTTTGGTCTTTCCCTGTGTGAGCCACATGGCTTCCCAGGCCCCTTGGCAGGGAACATCCAGTTAGCAGTGGAGTTTCTGTGATTCTCCTCCATTCCCATTTGTGTTCTCTTCTGCTCCCTTTAATGACTGCACAGGACTAAGGCCAGTGGCACCTCGGAAGAGGATCACACTGCTGGCAAGCTCAGAGCCCAGAGGGATGAGGTCCCATCTCTGCACTGTGCTCCAAGACCCAGAGATGGAGGCAATGAGGGCGAACTCTCCCTCCCTGGTGAACAGAGCAAAGGGGAGGCAGCAGCAGAAATTTTGGGGAAAACAAGAACTAGGTGAGATGGTGATGAAAACACCGGGAAAGAGTAGATGAGGCGGCTGCAGCCACAAGGCCACCAATAAAATTTTGGGACTCCCTTTGCTAGACAAAAGACAGCAGCTTCCTGATCAAGGAGGGACTCTTTCTACTCTGCTTTTCGCTCCTGCATGCCTTTACCTCTTCCCCCAGCTAATGCTCAGGGAAGGTGAACCAGTCTGGATCCACTGTGAAGGGTTTTTGTTTCCTTGCTTGCTGGAGCTGAGTAAAGGCTGTTTCATCTCAACAGGCTGCTCCCAACACCCCTTAATTTGAGATCTCCTGCGTGCAGGAAGCAATGGAGTTGAGTGACCTTGCTGAATCCCAGCCACTGCAGCTGCTGGAGAACAGGGGAGGAAAAGAAAAGAGGGGAGGAGGAAGAGGCACTTTGCTGTCTCCCATTAAAGCCCCAAGAGGCTGAAGATGAGAGAGCGGAAGTTTCAAATTGCCAGAAACGTAATTCTGAAAGTCATTTTCCAAGCGCAGAGCCCTCCGCAATGTCACCTCTCATCTTCCAAGGTGGGGATTGAAGGGACAATAAAGCACGGAATATTCTGCAAAGGCAGAACTGTTAATTCAAAGAGGGAAGAGATGCCAGTCCCCAAACAGGCTGTCTCACAGCCCTTTCTGCCGGGAGAGCTGTGCAGTCGGATGAAGCCTCTTAGGGGGCCCAGCTACAGCTCCTTTCCTGAGCCATACCCAGCCTGGATGCATGAACCAGCTGAGCTAAGCAAGGCTTAGCCCAGTCCCTCTAAGAGCAAGGATCTCAAAAAAAATCCCACCTATTCAGCAGTTAGATTTTTAATTTGACTCAAACTCCTGCCTTTCACTTCAATCCAATGACAATGATTATTGCTATGGTTGTTTTCTTAGACCTCCCTGAGACCAGCAGAAGACCGTGATGGATGTGGGGAAGAAAAGGTGCACTTCGATACTCACACCCCCTTCCCCAACCCAGCAAAGCTGTTCCTCCGCTCCCTCTCTTCCAGCTCTCTGCCTGCAAAGAAATCTGGATTAAGGAGTCAGGTGTATTTAACAAAGACTTTGGCCCAGGACCTTGCCCCAGAGTGTGAATTGCCCTCTTTTTTTTCTGCATGCTTTTCTAACCTGTATTCCAACTGCTTCTCCCATAATGTTTATAAAATAAAAAATACTCAAATATTCAGGCATATAATATATCACTTTGTCCCATTCTTCTTATTACTGGTGCCACCTGTCCCTCCAAGCACAAGTTTTTCCCCTTTTCCAAATTAAGGGAGATGACACTGGGCCAGTCTTGCCCTCTTTCTGCAAACACACTTATTTGCCCACCTGGTGATGAGTTTTTACACTGACAATCAATTTTTGCCAGGCAAACTCTCCTCTCTCCCAGTTTCAGAAATGGCACTTTTCCTTCTCTGCAGGCCAGGGCTGGCCCATGGAAAGAGCTGGCCTTCTTTTAATCTGGACTGATGAGCAGAGAGTAGGCAGTCACACAACCTAGAGATGGTACTTTGTCTTCTGAGACAATAGGGTGACAAAGTTCAGTACTATCCCTGGTTAGTGGTGGTATTATTATTATTATTATTATTATTATTTCCTGGTAACTATTTCCTTGCTTTTCCATCTGGGAGGCCAATGAGAGTACTGCTTGCTGGCCTGTATCCAGTTTTCTCCAGCTGGGATCCGTTCAGTCCAATGTTGCCATCTGTCCTTTGAGGCAGGGGGACATCCTCTTCCATTCTGGATCTCTCCCAGAACAAATTCCCTCTTTCCCTTCCCCAGTGCACCTTGGACTTGACCAAAGCATCCAACAAGCTGTACGTGGCCACCATTAGACTCATGGATTTCTAAACCAACTTGGGCATGCAAGAGTCCAGTGAGTGCACTGCTGACTGCCCAGAGCCCTGCCAGCCTGGGCACTGCCTGCAGGACTGTGCCATGTGTCCCTGCCC
Source organism: Myiotriccus ornatus (assembly GCA_036023395.1). NCBI lineage: Eukaryota > Metazoa > Chordata > Aves > Passeriformes > Tyrannidae > Myiotriccus > Myiotriccus ornatus. Next base: position 7,953,184 of record JAYRBT010000054.1, read on the forward strand.
ACACGGTGAGCTGGGGGGGGTGTCACTCCACAAGCAGATAGTGTGTCTTTTGGGGTCTCCCTTTCATAATGCAGGTGGATTTACATGGGCAGATAGTGATAGGACAAGGAGGAACGTTTTTAAACTAATGGAAGCGAGATTTAGATTAGATATTAGGAGGAAATTCTCCCCTGTGAGGGTCATGAGGCCCTGGCACAGGTTGTCCAGAGAAGCTGTAGCTGCCCCAGCCCTGGAATTGTTCAAGGTCAGGTTGGATGGATCTTGGAACAACCTGGTCTAGTGGAAGGTGCCTCTCCCCATGGCAAAGGGTTGGAACGAGATGGTCTTTAAGGTCACTTCGAGCCCAAACCATTCCATGACTGGACTCCCCGGGGATGCTTTCCCGCCCCCCTCCCCCCCACCCCTCCACTGGGATGTGAACGTCACCACTTCATCTCTCCCCTAATTACAGGCAGGAGGGAGGTGCTGAGCCCCTGCACGCTGGCGAGGACGGGTCCCCTTCCCCAGCTGCCCCCCCTCCGGGCTGGGAGGGGGGGCAGTGAAGGGGGGTGCGCATCCCCGGGGCGGGGGCGGGGGGGACCGGATTGGCCGCCGAGTGCGCTGCGGGGATTTTGCGGCGCGGCCCCATTGGCCGCCACCGCCCATAAGTTTTTGCTCCGGACGGGAACTTTTCCCAGGGATGATGGAGTAACCCCGGGCGGCTCCGCGCCCACTCCCCCAGCCGCCCCGGGCCAGGCAGCCACCGCCACCCGGCAAGGATGAAGCTCTGCGGGACTTTCCTCGGTTCGTAGCCGTTCGCCGGCGGATGGGAGGGGTGGGGTGTGGGCGTAGGGAGGCTGTTCCTTACTGTGTCTCCCCCGTTTCTCCTCTGAAACACTTGAGTCGCTTAATTCTGCTTAAGTCACGCCTTGGCAAAGGGGCTTGGTTGCCGTGAAGGGGGGAGGATCGCGGACCCACAAATTACCCCGTCCCTCCTTGCTTTATATTTTCCTCCCCAGTGCCGTGGCAGAAAGGGGTTTCCGAGCGTGTTTCGGAGCGCAGTTTTCCCTTGTTTGCCTTTAGCAAGCGGGGTCCGGGTCTCACCCCCGCCCCTCCTCGCTTTGCTCCGGGCTCGGCTGCGAAAGGTTCCGGGTGCGGGAGGTGCGCGGCCCCCGGTGCTGCTGCTCCGGGGCACCGGCGGGGCTTTGTCCCCGCTGCCGCGGGTTTCACCTAATTACAAAGGACGAGGAGCGAAGGGGAGGGTGGTGAGGAGAAAATCCTGTTTTCTGCAGCTTCTGGTCACACTTCTGCTGGGGAAGGGGGTGATGGTTTGATTTGGCTTTGTGTGTGTCCCCCCTCTCCCCCCGCACATTGTTGGGTAATAAAGGGGTTTGTGGGGGGGATGTTATTAAATAGAAAGTTTCTTCGTGCCTGTTCAGCCGGTGTGTGTTTCAGTGCCCGCATTAACTGAGGTACAAAGGAGGAAGTTTTGGGATAATGCGAGGTGCCTTTTGCAAACGATGGTGATTGCTCCAATTGTTGTTCTTCGGGGAGAAAAGAGCTCTAGATTTGGGTTAGACAAAGGCATTGCCTTTTCGGGAAAGGAACCGCCCAAATCAGGGAGAAAGGGCGCGCTGGAGAGCGAGCAAAGGGTTATTAAAAGTTTTTTGTGCCTGTGCATGTTGTTCCATCTGCCAGGGGCCTGTAGTGGGCAGGTTTCTCCGCAACCCTTCAGCTGTTCCATATACAATATTAATGCTGGCCATTTCTATTCGGCATACAACAGCACTAATTGTAGTCTGAGGCATTAAGGCAGCCAGCCCATCTGCATAGAAGCTTTCAGAAAGAAACAAGGAGGGGGAAAAAAAAAAATCTTTCACCCCCAGCTGGTAACCGGAGAAGTTGTGTAAAGTTTGAGATCTAATTTTCTTTGAAACAGACTCAAAGAAGCCAATGGAACAGAGTGCGGTGGGTTTATGTCTGTGTTTACACAGGCAAATGGAGTTTTATTTTAAATAATTTCAAACTTGAAGCGATTGATCTGAAAACACGAGCACAGTAAGATTAGGAAAAAAAAAAAGTCATGTAGAACAGGGGAGGGGAGGGGCGTGAAGGGACTCTGCTTGTAAAAATCCTCTCTAGGTTCGGCTCTTCAGGAGCCCCGCAGGCAGGGACCCTCGGAGCCCCTGTCTCAACACCCTGAAGATGAAAATATGTGAACATTTATTTTAAACCTCTCTGCTGCACGGCTCCCTTTAGGGAAGAGACAGCTCTTTCAGACCTGGAAACACGCGATAATTATCTCCTCTCTGAAAACAGCTGTAAAGTGACTCTGGAGAGACTCGGGGAGGGGGGAGGGGGAGGGAGGGAGGACATTAAAAAAAAAAAAAAGTTGAGAAATGCTTAAAAAGGTCGAAACTGCTCTGAGGAAGGAGCGGGCGGAGCTGTCCGTGGTGCTGACCCGCCGCCTCTCTGGAACCCACGCGTGGCCTCGCGTTCCCCCGCGGGCTCCTCCAGCGTGGGGGGAGAGGGCGTTGGCCTCAGACGGAGGTCTTCGAGAGTAGGGAGGGGCTTGGGGGCCGCGAGATGGGAATTCCTGCCGCTGCTGAAGTTGCTGGTGGTGCGAAACTCCAGGGAAAGCGCCTCTTGTTTTCAGTGTGTGGGGAGATTTTGGGAGGGAAGAGAGGGAAGTCTGGCGAGTTTGGGAACAAAGAAAAACCAAACACCCTCTCGCAGTCCAGAGCTCGGTAGAGTGGTATCAAAGCTGTCAGCTGCCTTAGGGCTTTTAGGTGCGTAGCGTGTTAATAAATGCAACAACAGCAATAATAAAATTCATCTCTTAACGCTTGGAGAGGCACATGTGTGCAGTCATATCCATGCACTGTGCGTGTGCACCAATTTATGTGGGAGCACACACAAGTAAACACACTTCCCTCCTGCCTTCCAGCCGATCTATTGTGCTTTTGTTTCTCAAGTTTTAGCATTATGTCTCTAAATGAAATAGCGGTGGAGAGGAGCAGGCAGCATTGTGAGCACAGAGGAGCGGAGTCCACCCAGCCCTCCCTTTGATTCTATCGCGGGTGCAGAACAATGGAGATGCAGTGTAGCACCAGGCCTGCTGCCTGCAGATAAGAGTTTAATAGAATTTCTGAATGCCAAAGGTTTAGGATGTAAAATATCCCTATCTTCTTGGCGTGTCCAAAGGAGATAGAAAACAGCTTTTCAGGAGTACTCTCTGCTGAATATCTCCTTTATGTTAATGGTTTAGGAGCACATCAGGCTGGCAAGCCATGGAAATGGGCACCGTAAGAATCTCCAAAGCGGCCTCAACAGTTTAAAATTAGTATTTCCGTCACCCAGTCCTCAGTAAAATGCCTGAGATGGGAAAAGGAATCACTCCTGCCACGTGGCCTGTGATGGTCCGTGGGTGAAATGGGGTTTCCTGAAGCACCCACTTACACTCGTGCTGCCAGGCAGGTGTCCAGCTTTGGGCAGCTGGAGAGGCTTTTCCTGCTCCTGCCTGCACCTGACCTGAGCAGAGCAGGGGTGAACTCGAGAGGTGTCTGGGGCCTGTGTTGCTCTGTAGCTGGAGTTTTCCCAGGGGAGCGCACCGCCGGCAGGATTCAGCTTTTCCTGCCAGGCTCTACCTCCACTCTCTCGGCTTTCTAAGGACTCCTGGGGTTTCTGTACATTTGTGAGTTCCTGCCTCTTTTTGGAAATCTTCATTAAGATGACAGTAAAGCCTTAATTGCCTCAGTGATGCTGGGGATGGCACTAGGGTGCAGGGGAAAGGGATGGGTAGAAAAGTGTGTCCCCCTCCACCTCCCCCTGGGGCTGCAGCCTGCCTGTGTTTTCCCCTGCTATTTCCAAAAAGTTGTAATCTAAGTGCTAATGCTCTGATCTGTCAGGGGGCATGGATGGGATGTGCTAATGTCCTTCCTGCCACACGGCACCGAGGTCTCTCCCCAGAGCCTCCCTCCCTCCAGCTCGGAGAAGACTTTTTCCTCCCAGAAGTGGCCAGATCTCCACCAAACAGAGCATTTTCAAGGCAAAATGATGAAAAGTGTGACTCTTTCTGGGAGGACAAGATGCATAATGCAGGAACGTGCACTTTTCTCACTTAAAAACAGTATTCGCACCATTTTAGTCACTGTTTTCTTTTAGGACTTTTCCATATGTTGTTCTTCCCATCACAAAGTCCAGAATGTAACCACCTGAACCATGATCTCTCTTTCCAGGAGTGAGGTGTTGTCTGCTGGGAATGTGTTGTGTCATTATTTATTTAATTTTTTTCCTTTTTAAGAGGGGGGAAAAAAATATATATTTATACACCTTTTAACCACTCACTTTTGAATATGTATATCAGCTAATATGCAATACTTCCAGGTTCATAGAGGCGATAAATTTCCCAGTCTGTTCTTTATGGTGATAGGTCATCTTCCTAACCACCAATAAATATTGTAAAGTACTTTCGCTGGAGCTGTGCTAACCCAGGGCATCTGTCACTCGCTGCTTGCTGCTATTAGGAATTATTGGGCCGTACCACGCTTCGGGATGCGCGGGGGGGACACGGCACAGCGCTTGTCGCGCTCGCCGTCCTTTTGTGTTGCTGCTATCAAAGGAGCCCCGAGCCTCGTGCATATTAATTATGAATCAGCTCGGGTAAAATCATTCACCTTCTGCTGGGTCTTGGGGAGGGGGGGAGTGCGAGGAGAGAGGGGCTGGCGGGGCTAGGAGAGCCCCAACTCTCTGTGCACTCAAGGCAGCAGCTCCATCTCTCTCGCTCGCTCTCTTTGATGCTATACTGTAAATTTATTTCACCTCAGAGAGTAAACAGATATATTGCAACCCCAAGGGTTCATGGGTAGTGTATTTACAAAGGGAAGGCGCAGCAAGCCCCCTCTGTGCCATTTCCATTAATGAGAGCGGTCATTAAGTAAATGAGACATTGCCTTTAGCAGGCTTAAGAGTTCACACACTAAGGAGTATCAGATATTTAATTGAAACCAACAACCCATCTTACACGCGTGTTACTGGTGTAGGGAAGTGGGCTGCCCTCCAAGAACTCTCCCCCCACAACCTCCCCCATGCAAATTTCATGATTGGTTTCCGTGATGTCATTTTGTAAAGGGGCAGACAATAGCTGTGGGGAAAGGTAAGTCAATATTATGTTCTTTCGCTGACAAAGGCAGATAATGCTGGCTTTTTTCATTTCTTTTTTTTTTTTTTTTCCTCTTGTTTTTTTTTTTTTTTTTCCCCTCCCCTCCCTTGGATTGAGACAGAGGGGAAAGGCTTTCGGAGCTAACAGTTGATGTAAACAGACGCAGGCGTTTTGCCTTTACAGCACGAAGGCTGGGTTGTTGTTTTGAAAATTGCACTGGAGAACCGAGGGGATTTTTATGATGATCATCATGCTCCTAGGTCCATCTTTGCTCCCTCGCTCTCTCGCCGGATGCGAGACGCTAGTGGACATGTTATGCTTCTGACTGAAAAGAGGTTGAATAAGATGAGAAAGGAGGAGATTTACTAAAAAAAAAAAAAAAAAAAAAGAAAAAAAGCACAACGTCGCGTTTAGCCGGGAAACTTTCTGAATATTTCTGGAAGAGGATGCTTGCCGGGTTTGTGAACAGCGAGATCGGTGGATGTTTATCCGGAGGGAGGTGTTAGCAGAAGACGCTCCCGGGCGCCGGGAGGAGTTTGCGCCGGCGGCGGCGGCCCCGCGGCCGCGGAGCTCTCGGAGGTGCTGACGGCCGGGCGCGGGACCGGGGGCTCCGCGCATCCCTCCCCGGGGCTCCCCCCACACCCCCAGCCCCCTTCCTGCAAAAACTCCTGCCCGAGTCCGCAGCTCCTCACTCCTGGGGCGCTGGGGAGCCCCGCGGACCCCTCGCCCGGGGACGCGGGTGCAGAGGGCTCGCTCCTGGCACTGCCAGACTTTTTTTTTTTTTTGATTTTCCTCCCCCTCTCTTCTTTCCAAATATTGCCTACTTTAGAGTTCTCTATTTATAGCAGCGAGGCACAAGGGAAGTGTGCCATGTTTGTGGATTTCTCCCTATACGTTGACCACGACAGAAATCTGCGTGTTCTTATTTTTAGCTTGCTCGGAAGAGGCTTTGCTTGGCTAATCTCTTTATCAATTTTAGCAAAGTTTGTTGCCGTTGTTGTTTCGTGGGTAATTTTGGGAGGGAGCGAGGGGCAGGGGGTTGGTGCCTGAGGATGTGCTTGCGCTGCGATCGACCCCGGCGAGTTAGGCTGAGTTTGGGGAGCAGTTTGCCCGCGGGTAGGACCGACCCTCCTCGGGGAGGGGGTCCCAAAAGGGGGACTCGGCACCCTCCGAGGCTCTCCCACGCGGAAGGGCAGGTCGTGGGGATCAGCCCTCTCGGAGCAGGAGGCTTGGGGCATGCCAACCTCCCCGGAGCCGGGCAGGGGAGAGGGCAGGCTGCCCTCTCACCCCCTCTCCCCCCTCCCCTCTTCCCCGAGCAGGACGGGTAGTGGTGCGGGGGGCAGCCGCTCTTCTCCTGCTATTGTTGAGCCCCCTCGCTCCGAAGAGCCGCTGAAAACAAGTGCAAAAAGCCCCGGTTAAACCCTCGCCATCGCCCTGCCGCTACTTTTAGTTATTTTTTTCTTTCTTTCCCTCTCTCTCTCTCGTTGGCTCATCTGCTGTTATTATCAGTCTTTTCCATATGGCCACTTTAATTAATGGCAGACAAAAGGGAGTTTGGGGCGGGGGGGTGGGGGGGAGAAATCTAGGAATTAGAGTTTATAGTTGGTTTGTCTCCCTCTGATGCTGTCATAGAAACCAGAAGCAAAGATGCCGCCTTTCCACTTCTTTGTATGATCCTGTTTATTGTTCCCGAGCGGCGCAGATTGGAGCAGGCGCGTGTTGCAAAGCACAAACCAGCGCCGGCTGCTGCGGCCGGGAAACCCGGGCACAACTTGTCCCCTTCGGCTCCTTCAAACCTGCCTGCCCCCTCTCCCCTCCCCTCCTGCCTCGGGAAGAACAAGGAGAACTTGGTTTTCCTTTTTGTCCTTTCTCTTTTTTTTTTTTTTCCTTTTCTCTTTCATTTTTTCTTCCCAAGTGATGTTGTTCTGTGAGATCCCCGCCGCACAAAGAGTAGCAAAACTCCTCAAAGTTGGGTTTTTCCCTTCCCAGAAAGCAGACGGGAGTTGCCCCCTGTGTCCTGGCGGAATTGGGGTCCTTGTACCCCCGGAACGGCAGGTCCGTCTCTGTCTCGGGGTGCTGTTACTAGAGGGAATACCGACCCCGCCGGGGGTGGGCGGCCGCGGTCGAGGGTGGCGACTTTCCGGGGGTCCCATCGAGGAGGGGTCTGGGTGGGCAGTCCCGCTTGTCTCCTGCTCAGTCCCGAGAAAGGGACCGTGAATCTGCACCGCCTTCCCCCCTAGGGTCACCGCCGGCCCGCGGCAACTCTCGGGGGCAGAGCGAGAAGCGGGGCTCCTGTAGGACAGCCAGAAACTCCGCCCGTCCCTTCCTCCTGGGAGCACCTGCAGTGGGGACCCCGGGGGCTTGGCTCGGCTGGAGGAGCCACCGCTGCGGGACGGTGCTTACGGTCACTGCCAGGGGTGGCTTTGGGACGAGGTGCCTTCTCCACTTCGGGCAATTCCTGGGCTGGAAGTGGGCGAGAACCCCTTCGGCTGCAGAGCCCAAACCTCCCCTTTTCTCTGCCCACCTCCCACTCGGTCGGAGCTACTCCGGTCCTAGCCCGGTCCCATTGCCCCTAGAGTCACCCTTGTCCCCAGGGCTAGGGTGACAGGGACCAGGGGGAGAGCAGCCCGGAGGCTGGGGGGCTGTCCCCCTCCATCCCCCGGCTGTTGTTCTAGAGAGCTGTGCTGTACCCGAGAATGTCCCCGGGCTGGGGTGTGAGGCAAGGGGGGGCACAGCGAGTCCAGGTGCCTTCCCAGGGGGACCGGGACTGTCCCCAACCATCGGGAGCCGCAAACACGGAGTGGGCAGGGGCAGGAGAAGGCCCCGCTCTGCGTCTCCCCTGCCCCGTCCCGCAGAGCCCCGGGAGCCGAAGCGGGGCGGCCGCGGATCCTGGCAGTCAGATGATGATGATGATGAGGGCAGGGCTGACTTCGCAAGACGTAGCTCGGCGTCAGAGCAGCTGCCATTTTAGCAGACGGTGCTAAACTTACCCCGTCCGCTCCCCCCCCGCCCCCTCGGAAGGTTCGGCTTTGGGGTGCTGCCTCCAAACTTGGGTTCTGGATGGTACACGCCTCTCTTTTTGGGCTTCGAGGGGAGTAGTGCACCCTAAGTCAGCAATACCCCCGGAACAGTCTGAATGACATAGCTTTAGAGCTCAGGAATATAAACTCTTCTCTATCCCTGAAATCCCACCATACTTTTGCATCAGGGCTTGAGGAGGGCAGGTGAGGTTGTACTCCTGAACCGCAGAAATCAGTCTGTGCAATGCAAAATGGTCTCTAGCTCCGGTAGCGAGCAAAGCTCTCCTTTCACAACCTCGGGTGCGGCTTATTCTCTAAGGGATGATGCCATCCCCACTCTAAAGTTTGGGGGGACCCTCTGCCCCCCTCGAACAGAGCAAGGAAGGGGAAGCGGCAGGTTTACAGTAAAGGCTGGAGCCATGGCTGGGCTGGGCTTCCCAGAAGACATGAGACGAGGCGTGGGAAGGGGAGGGAGGGGCGGGGAAGCATCGCCTTACGGCTGGGAAGTCAGACGTGAGAGTCTAATAGCAAAGTAGGGGACAGGACCCGCTCTCTTCTTTGCTTTGCGTGCCTGTGTGTGTCAATTTGTCAATGGAAGGGCTTATTTTTACGGCTGTAAACTGTGGTGTGGCTTAGTTGCTAAAGCTCTTCCCTTAATGACAAGGGGTGTCTCCTGTTGTCACTTTGTAGCTGTTCCTCTTCCTCATACGCGGGAGCTGAGCACGGAGGATCCACGCTGCAAAAACTTGCAGAGCTGAGAATACGCTGCTGTGATTTCCTCTTCTTCCCCCAGCAAATCCCCTCTTTGGGTTATTTGTTGAGCAGGCGCTGTTTGCTCCCTGGCTGTGCATGCTGACACTCAGGAGGGAGGCCGAGGAGGCCTCAGACTCCAGGTTTATTTGGCTTTTGGGGCTAGCAGCCGTGTGAAAGGGATTACCAGTCTGGCATTGACTACCATACACCCTCTCAGTTCCCAGGTATTTCTGGAGTTTTGACAGGGCAGAAGTTGCTGTCAGGAAACCTCACTCTTTCCACCTTTTTTTCTCCCACCTTTTCAGGTGAGTTTTACTGGTTTCTACAAAGAGTAACTCCACCATCCATGTACACATGCTGGTCTCCTTGGGTGTGAGGTGCAGGGTCCACTGGTGTCTCTGACATCCTTAAGGCTGGATTGTGTGAAAATTCCCATCGTAAAATATTCTGCATCACTTCTGAGGCTGTTTACCTTTGCAAAGCAGAAGTTTGATCCACAGACCAGTCCTTAGAGAGGAGGATCATGGTGTGAATAGAGAAGTGGGGTGATAAGCACAGGCTGTGAGAAGTTTCTGGGGTGGAGAAATGCCTCAAAACACCTTGCTCTGTGTGGGAGCAGCAGCCCAGGAGGGCATCCCTCGACTTCCCCAAGCTGCTTTCTTACTGTGGCTGTTTTTGGGCAGACCCTAGAGGGAAAAGGCAGGCATGGCTCTGACTGGTTTACAGGTGAAACTGGGGAGAGGATATGGGCTGGGAGCGTGGCTGGGGCTTTATCCCAGCACTCTGCTCCTCTGCTGCTTCCATCAGAACATCCTAGGGTACCAACAGCCACACACACATTCATGTGTGACTCAGGTGCCTGGTGTGTTTCAGAGCAGCAAGGAAAGGAAGTTAGCTGGGAAAGCTTGTCCAGGGAAAGGAAGTCAAGAAAGGGAAATGGGGAATTCCCAGCGTAGTTTGTTTGAGGAAAGGGTGGCCAAGATCACTTTGTCCTACCAGCTGGACTATTTCCAGCAAACCTCAGTCTTAGGGCAGAATACTGAAGTGCAGTGCTCTGCAATACTCTGCTTTTCAGTTTGGTTTGGTTTAGGGGAGAAAAAGGAAAAAGAGGAAAAAAACCATTTTCACCTAAATTAAAATACTTTTGATCTTTGTCTTTCATTGAACTTTTTGCTTCAGAGAGAATAGATTAATAAACACTTTCAAATGGAAAAACATAGTTTGGAAAGGTTCCCCTTTCATCTCTAACACAGAGCTTTAATGCTAACCTGGGTATGAGCCTGCTGTTCCCCCATTCCTTTTCTCTTACTTTTTTTTTTTTTTAATCTTAACAACAATATATTTGCTTTTATTGTGATCACGCTGGCCTTTACTGGTCACTTTTTATTCTTCCCTTTTTTATTTTGAAGTCAGCACATTAAAGACAAAAAAATCGCAATGTTATTTTAATCAGACCAAATGAAAGAGCAAATCAGAGCGAGAATTTTAATCTGCCCCAAGCAAAACTGCCTTGTACATCTGTCATGTTGGGATTAGTGGAACTCTTTAAAGAAGCTGAAGACTTTTTAAACAAAGTATTAAACATTTGTGACCTGATTTCCATTCTTACAATATTCTCATTAATAAGAGTGCAGGCTGAAAAGACATCTGTTAGGTCCTATTTGTTTTAAGAATATTAAAGGCTAATAAGAATATTGGAGAGTGGGGGTGTGTGTGGGGGGAATCTAAGTGTAATATTTAGAACCAGATCTCAAAGCTGCAGTTTTCCAAAGTGATTCTGGGTCTGACTTGGTTTAGGGTGGGGGGAAGAAGGAATCTTGGTCATAGAGTTGGATGCATGTTGGTCTTGGTTGGTTTAGGGTGTTGGTGCCTGGGTGAGGCTTCCCTGAAGGCTCAGACCTTTGCCTGGGGCTCCATCCCTGCTTCAGGAGGGGAGAATGAGAAAACTCTGCCTTTCCAAGATAAAATTTAGGCTGAAATGATACAGAAGCAGAGATGCAGCCTTGAACTGTAGGCAAATAGAACTGGCATGTGTGTGTCACCTGCACTCATCCAGTGCTGCCTTGGACCAGCCAGAAAACAGAATAAGGAGGGAGTGAAAACATCCTTCTTGGTTTTGCTGCTTGTGTTTTGTTTGATGGGAAGGCAGTTAAAGTAAATGGCCCAGCTTGGACCCCTAAGGAAAAACTGAAGCCAGGCATGTGTTCAGTAAAGTACTTGCTGAAAGAAGCCTTCACTATTAACGTGGGTATATGGTTTAAGAGAAGGTTGCTGTCGACTGCAATCTTTGCATCTTGTTTATGCTTGCTGGGTAAAATATTAACTAAAGCATCTGAACATAAAGTTCTGGTGTGAAAGAATATCAGCAGGGGAGAGCCATATGGTGCCAGGCTGCGAACAAAATACCAAACGCTGGAGATTCCTTTTTGCAGAAGACTGAAAACTCTCGTTCCCATCCATAATACATGAGCTCACGCCTTTGATTACTCTAAACATTAGTCCAAGCGGTACAGGCGTCTCTTTGGAGCTTACACAACTTAGGGCACTCGGTGCTCTTCCCCCCTCTTCCTTTACATAAAAGGAATCGATGTCGAGCTGTTAAGATACAAATATCCAATATGCTGTAAGACAATATGTTTCCGAAACTGCTGCGTAAGCTGCCTTTCTTCTAATTAAATATAAACTGCAGCAGAGACTCGGGTTTCTTCGTTCCTTTGCTTGAAACTGTTTGGCAGGCGTGTGGCTCTCCCTAGGACAGCATCTGTGAGTCAGGTCTCTGCCAGTTTTGGGGAAGCCTCTTGCTCCTTGTGGGTGCAACCAGAACCTTTCTGATCGATGCTGAGGACTGTAATTGTCTCTCTGAGCAGCAGCTCAGGGGCACGTTTACCTGAACCCTCCCTGCGAGTCAAGAGTCAGGTGCATTCAGCAGTGATGGATTCAAACCCCACATTAGGAGGATCCCCTGGTGAATGTTATTAGAAGGTACAAGTGATGGCTCTGGGAGAGCTTTCACGCGCACAGTATTTAAAAACCAAGGTATTGCTGGAAAAATCTATAGATGACACTCTAAGCACTTTTGAAAAAAAAAATTTTTTTTTAAACAGTCTCTTGAAACCAACAATTTGATGTTGATTAACTTGTGCTTGTCACTGGGCTCCTTGAGTGGGACTGGTTAAGATTTGTGGGCAGCACCCCACCACACGAGTGTAAAAACACCCACACAGTGCAGAGAAGCCTCCTCGGCAGCTGCCTTTGGTTAACCCACACTGCAGAGCTGGAGCCTTTCCCTGCTCCTCGTGCTCTCCAGCCTGGGAGAGGCAGCTCTGGGGGTTGGAAGGTGATAACTGTCTGGCAGTCACGGGTTTGGGGCCAAAGCTTGCATTTAAGTCACCTTTTTCAGCTCTTGGACATCCAAACCCTCTTGGAAGCACATCAAGTTTAGCACCTAAAAGCAGAGTTAGGTTTTCCTCTTTCATCACTGGCTTTTCCCAGTTTGACTGTATGTGCAATGGAGGATGATGTGAAGGGGATCAAGTCAAAGCTGAAACCCTACTGACTGAATGTCTGGTGAAAGTTTTGGGACAGGGAAGGGTTGGGTCTGTGATGTGTCCCAAGAAGAGGTTGCTCCACTGTGCTGCTGGGATAAGTGAAGATGTCAGATGGACTTTGAAAGAAGCTGCTTGATTTAAGCCAAAAACTGCCTTCTAGTGGGGCTTGAAGCCTAAAATGAGCCTTCCTGGGGCACATGTGTTTGGTCCTTGCTGTACCCAAAATCCAAGTACGTGTGTGGGTATGAGCGGAAAATAAATTAATTCCCTTCCCTGATAAAGGAAAACAAAATCTTTATTTGTAAGAGATCGGAATCGTTGGGTGGGTGAGATTCCAGGTAAAGCTATCTTGACCAAAGTTAGCCCAACTTGAGAGGCTCTACAGAGGGGAACAGTCAATTCATCCCTCTGAAAGCTGATGTTGCCACGAGCACGTCTGGACTTCCAGCTTCTCCTGCTTTTGCATACGTTTCTCTTCCATAACTCAGAAGCTTTGCATCTAGCGAGCTTCTGGCAAGTGGAGTTAAAGGTTTGTTCGTTGCCCTCAATATTTTGATGTAATTAGTCAGCGAGTAACTCGCTGCTTTTGCCCAGAGAGATGCGCTCTCCAAGAACACAAGTGACAGGAGAGGACTAATATCCTTCTGGAGAGAGCTGCTCCATTTTTTTTTTATTACAAACAGAAAAAGTAAGAAAAAAAAAAAAGGTGCCTGGGAGCAATGTTGTTGCTTTTAAAAAAAATGACATCTGAAACAGTTAACTCTGCCTGTGGTGTCTCAGCGGAGCACGGGGTTGTCAGCTTCTCTCTCACATTTCCGGGAAACTTTCGGCTCCTTCCCATCATGGAGCAGCTTCCCGGCTGCTGGGGAGGCAGGTGGCTCTGGCAGGTCGGCTGCTCCTGCTGCGCTCACCCACTGAGCAGGGAGCACTGCTGAGGGGGGCGAGGACTCCCTGCCGGAAAGGGGAGGGTTGGGAGAAAATGATTTAGAGGAGAGAGAAACTTCTGACTCACGGGATACGAGCTGATCCTTGGCTGTGGGGCCTGGGGGTGACTGCATCCATGGGGACTGTGGGCTTTCTCTGCTGCTGGCTCGGTACTGGGACAAAACCAGTGCAGCACAGTGGGCTCAGCCCATGCAAGTGGCTGGAAGTGAGGGTGAAAGCTGCTGTGAGAGCGGTGCCCATGGGTGCCCAGCTGCTGCCTCATCCCTCCTCCTCGTTGTCCCTGAGTCGTATTCCCAAGCAAGCGAAGGCTGTTGGAAGGACAGAAAGGTATCCCTCGTCTCTATTTAATTTCAATTACAAAGAGCCTGCAGGAGCATTCAGAGCAGTGCCAGCAGGGCCGTAAACCTAACATATTTTATGATTCTCCTCTTCAGGCAAGCAGTGCACAGCGGCCACTCCACTCAGCAGCAACGATCCTGGGGGGCTGGGACACTGGCTGGCAGAGCTGCTGCTGCACTGGAGACTCCTGTTCGATGAGCTGACCCTTCCAAAGCATTTATTGCCTCATTTCACAGTGGGCAGTGGGGCACCCTGTTTGTGCCCCTGGTCTGGGGGGGCTTGGTGAGGGAATGGGCTTTGTTTGGAGTGTGCTGAGCCCACACCACGGGAGGGGGTGCTGGTGGGAGCAGAGAGCCAGCGGGCGCTGAGCAAAGCTGCCTCGTGCCCCAGGGGAGTTGTTGCTGCATGATGATCTCACCTCCTTTTATGCCTTATTGCTTCTGTCTCTCTGACTCCATATGACACACGCTTACGTGTCAACTTTTCACTTCTTATATGGCAGCAGAGAGGAAAGGCTTAATATCATAAAGACAAGCTGGCAGCTGGGAAGTAGCCCATTTAGTCATCTAACCTTGCGTCAGAGGCACTGCCAGCCCCTTCCCTGGCTCTTCCAGGCAGCTTCTCCCTCCTCTGCCTGACCCGATGTCACGTGTGGTAGAAATCCCTGCCAGAAATCCCCCTGCTTGAGCAAATACTATTGATTGGCCCCAGTCCTGTGCTGGGGACAAGACAATTTGTGTCCCTCAAACCCCTCTGTGTGCCCAACTTGGGCCAACGTTGGGCACAAATAATGTGAGGTTTTTGTTTTAGCTGTTGTGGGTTTTTTTGCAGTTCTGTTTTTATCTAGAATCTACGGGGATGAGGGTAAGGTCCCACCACAGATTCAAATTAACTTTGGCTGTGACAGTCAACACTGGGGCAGCTCCAGTGGTTTGGAGCCCAGAAGGAAACTCAGGTCATTGACAGTTAAATCTGTGGATGACTAAAATGGTAGAGGTTTCTTCTACTCTCCCTGCATGATGTGGAAATTTATATTTGCTGATCAGAAGCTGATCTGAGCTGAACCCTGTGCTGCCTTGTCCCAGGAAGGTTGTGTTTAGCTGGCTTTCCTCCCTTGCTATTTCTGCATGCAAAGAACCTAATTTATTACCTTTGCTTTTTACGTTTGGCTTCCCCCCAGCGTTCAGACGTGCACCCTCCTCTGCCAGCACGGTGTTCGGGCTCTCTCTTCCTCTTCCCTCTTGGTTTCCAAACTGATGATAGAGCAGTTTGGATGCAAAGTGTTTGTGTCGAATACCTGAGCTGGATCAATGCATCCAGCTCAGTCTGTTTTGACATCCATCCATGCTTGGAGTACCTCCCTGCGTGGGCCTAGAGCAGCTGTGGGGAAGGGAAGGCTTTGGTTTCAGCAGTTGCTGAGTTCTCCTTTCACCCTTCAACTTGCTGGGGTGGGGTCATGCCACCAGTCTGGGGGGGTCAACCCTGTCCCCATCCCCACGGGTGGGGAGATGCACACAGTGTGGCTGCTGCCATGGTGGAGGTGGAATCAGCACTATGCTGCTCTCCCTGGAGGTTTACCCTTCTCTCAGCAGCTGGGAGAAATAAAGGTGGACTAGAGGAGTCTCAGAGCTGAAATCCCCTACTATCGTTTGTTCCTCTGAGTGCATTTATCTCATGCCAGCTTGCACGGGTGGTTTGACCCTTCCCGAGGGCTCCTGTGCATCAGCAGCACCGTGGGAAGGGTTTTACAAGACCAGAGATGTTCTTGTAACCTCACCCTGAGCCGTCAGTTCTTTTCCTTCAGCAGCAACGTGTCTTGGAGCTGCTTCCTTCCCACTGGCCCAAGACAAGCTTATCCAAAACCATCTCTAAGAATTTTATCTGCGCTGAATTCTCCTGCTGGTGTTTCGACACGTCGGCTCCACAGAGGCTTTCAATTTGGTACAAAAAGTAATTATTGCCGGGGTGCAGTTTAGCTGTTGTGTTTTACAGTGCTGGTGAGGTTAAAAGAAATAATAATAATAATATAAGAAAGACTCAGCCAGAGTAACTGCCTGCAACATGCTATTTGCATTTTTAAGGAAATACTTCTTTGAGACAGCTTGGGTGAAAGGTCGTCATTTGCATATAAATGGAAAAGAAAGTGTGTGATGCTGGAAGTTACATCTATATTATTTTCTCAGCAGTGAGCTGCTGTTTTGGAGATTAAGGGACGCGGTTTGCATTTGGCTTTTGTTGAATAGAGAAAGTACCACGAGAGCCAAACTGGAACAAAATAATGAGGGAAATGTGCGAGCAGAGAGAAGCAACATCATGTTTCTGGGAGATGCTCTCCTGCAAGCCTGACACCTTACACGCCTGTTTGCACATGTGCTGGGCATGCACACACGAGTGTGGCTGGACAGGGCTCCCTCTGAGTGCATAAAAGGATGGATGCTGGAGATGAAGCCAGTGGCAGGAGTGGTCCACGCTGTGAATAAGCCTGGTAGAGGTGGGGAGGATGTTGGCACTCATCATTTGCAAGTGATAAGCCAAGGTTTGCTTGACATTTTATTTTTTTCTTTAATATTATTATGTTTTCCTTTTCCTTCAGACTCAGGTATGTTTGGAGAGGAATTAATCAGCTGTCTCAGTGAAGTTCCTCCAATTGCAGCAGGAACACTCACACTTAGTGTCTGGCAGGGCTAAGGCAGGAGGCAGAGAGGTCTTGGCTCAGGTCTTGCTCTTGCCTTAGAGAAAGGTCTGCATTGCCTGTGAGCTTTTCCAGGCCCTGCTGCTGCCCTGGGCCTTGGAAACACCAAAGGGATTCTCTGGAAAACCTCAGTGCTTTGTTTCACCTCTTATTGGTGGCCTTGCTCGCCACACTCAGAGCAGCTTTGTGCTTTGACAGCTCCCCCATGGAGCTGGGGGAAAACGGGATGTTGAACAATGTTCACTCTTTAATCTTTTTGATCAATACTTAAGAACACTGTGCAGACAGCAGCGCTGCTGTGGGCACGCAGCTTTTGTTCCTCTCTTGAACAGTACACAAATGGTACAAGGATGGAAGGTGAAAAACACCTCCTTTTATACCCTCTGCAGTGCTGTGTACTGTGCTGCTGCCACTTCATAGAAAAAGAAAAAATACTCTAATAAAAAGTCTTATTAACTGGCCATGAACACTGGAGCATGAATATTGCTCTTAATGAGGGGAGACCGCAGCCTCATTTGCTTCCCTGCGTCGTGGGTGCACAGAGCTTCAGCTCTGGTGGTGCTGGGTGATGCAGAGAAACAAGATGAAATGTTGGTCCTTTCCTAGAGCTCATCGTGGTGTGCAGAGGTGCTGGGCAGGGATGGGCAAAGGGCTCCAGGTGAAAGATGTCAGCACAGCCATCACCAGGGCCTGGGGATGTTGGCTCCCATGGCAAGGTGATGTTTGTACCTTGCTCCTGGTAGATCCTGCTACTGAGCCCCACCACTGAGGGCTTTGCTCCCTCTCCAAGGAGCAGGTTGCCCCGCTTCTTCCCTTCCCATTGCAACATGTTCTTGCACTTGGGAAACTCGAATAATCTTGTGGTGAAACCAGCTGCTCAGTGTCATGTCCTAGAGCAATGGGGAAGGTGTGATTCCCTTTTCCCATAAAGGACCTGACAAAGGGTTTAGAAGCATCCACAAGTGCCAGGTATGACAGGGCAAAGCATGAGCTGGCATGGCTGAGGTGATCACAGTGGCTGACACAGCTGCTTGGGCAGAAGTGGCAGCTGACAGCATCAGAAGCAGGATGAGCCAAGGGCTGAGGTGGCGTGGGGCTGGGAAGTAGGATATGAGTCACTTGTGCTTCAGGCAGTGTTGGAGGACAGAACTGAGGGAGGGGATGCGCTCTGTGCTTCAGGAATTGCTGGAAGGAGAGTGGCAGGTTCTTGTGGCTGGAGATGGAGAAGCAGCAGCACTGTTCTAGCACTGACCTGTCCTCTCCCCCGTTGCACAGTCAGATGGAAACCCTGGTGCTCCCCTCCTCTCTCCTGTGCCCCCAGGACCTGCAGAGTTGAGCAGGGCTGTTCTTGGCTGTTGGCACTTAACATCTCAGAGCTGTGCTGGTGCTGAGCCGGCTGCTTAATGTGTCAGCAATGCACGCTGTGCTGCAGGGGTCTGTTTGGCAGTGAAAGCACCAGGAAGGCTTGATCCTATTGAAATGAAGCCCTTTCCTTTCCTTTGGGTAAGGGGAAAATAAAAGGTCAGAGTGTGCATCACAGATTTCATAACCTTTGATGTCACCTCACGTGATTTGATAGCGTGGTGGGTTAAGCCAGCACTGGGTTTTTGTTGGGGCAGTGGGATCACAAATTCAGCTCATTGGTACAATGAGTTGTTGGGTCTCTGAACAGCCATGCAGTGCAGCAAGGCACCCTCCTGCTCTGTGTTTCAGTGAGAGGGGCCACGGCTGGGAGCGAGGTGGGGATGAGGAGCAGTGAGCTCACGAACAACCTTTGAGCGACGCAAACACAGTCAAGGGGCCAGGCCCTCGCAGTTCAGCCCCAGCTTTGTAGGAGCAGTTATTCATGATCCCTTCATTTCTCCTCTTATAGAGATTATAAACCCTTTGGGACTCGCCCAGGTGAGAGCAGTGAAGCTCAACATCCCCATCCCTGGAAGTGTTTAAGGCCAGGTTGGGCTGGGCTTGGAGCAGCCTGGTCTAGTGGAAGGTGTCCCTGCCCATGGCAGGGGGTTGGAACGAGGTGATCTTTAAGGTCTCTTCCAAACCAAACCGTTCTATGATTTGCCTGGTGATTGCCCAGCTCTTCTCCAACCATAAGGAAAAGTATCTTTAGGGGTCAGAAAACAAACAAAGAACAACCACAATCTAGCTGCCTGTGCTACATCTCCCATCCATACAACCCATCTTAACTGATTATTAAATCATATTTGCTGATAAGTATGAGATGTAATATCTATTACACAGCTGTTAAACCTCAATTAATATGTTTTAATGATCAGTCGTTTACTGTGCAATATACAATTAACATCCGGTATTAGCTCTTAAATTAAATGCGTGTTTGGGAAGCTAAATTTGCAGCACTGAACATCGCCGTGCCACGGTACACAGTGATAATTGCCTCCAATAGACAGGCTTTCTGTGCCCCGAGAGGGGGTTAAACAAACACCCCTGGCATCAGAGAAGAATGCAGGAGAATTATCACAGAAGCCAGGTTCTACTTTTTTGGTGTATTTTGATCCCTACAGAGGTTTTCATTCATTTCCCTTGGAAAAAGCACCCCGATGCTGAGCTGCTGTGCATGTGAGAAGGTTGAGCTGCGTGGGGTACCGGCTCAGAGGGGTGTTTCCTTGGCAAGGGTTGGGCAGGAACATGGGGCAATCAGCTGTGCTGAGTCCTGGAGGCTGTTCAAGGGGGTTCGGTGCTGCAGTTTGGATCTGAGACTGAAGCCTTAAATCAAAGCTGATTCACGTCGCCTGCCAGGAGAAAAGCCCTCACTGCACCGTGGGTTTGGAGCCATGCAGGGAAGCAAACTCAGCTCTTGGTGTTCTCCAGGCAGCGGCCACAGAGCTGTGTGTGTGGGCAGTGCATTGCAAAATCATACTCACAGAATGGTTTGGGTTAGAAGGGACCTTAAAGATCATCTTGTTCCTCCCCACCTGCTGTAAGCAGGGACACCTTCCACTAGACCAGGTTGCTCCAAGCCCTGTCCAACTTGGCCTTGAACATTTCCAGGTTTGGGGCATCCACAGCTTCTCCGGGCAACCTGTGCCAGTGCCTTATAATTTTCTGAGTAAAAAGCTTCTTCCTAAATCTAAACCTCTCTTCTTTTAGTTCAAGACTGTTCCCCATTGTTCTATCACTATTTGCCTGTGTAAAAAGTTGCTCTCCTCTCTTTTCTACAAAATGCAGGCATGTTGGGCATCCAGCAGTGCAGAGGGGTGCAGGGGTAGCTTCTCCAGCCTCGAGAGGTTGTAAATGGTTTTGATTATCTCTTTTTTTAATTTATTTTAATTCACACTAAAGATGGGGGCCAAAATGCTCCCTCTGATCCCTGGCACTGCTGCTGTATCTGCTCTGACAAGTGAGCCCACGTTGTCTGGCAGGACACTGAAGGACCCAGCTTGGTCTCAGCACGCTGCTGCCTTGTTAACACAAGATTCACCTTATGTGAAAAAGTGTTCCTGAGGAAAGATGAAGAAAAATATCTCTCCCTTCCTTTTGCTTTTGTCACACTTGGGGGAGCAAATTAAGATTGATATGTTTTTCTCCCAGTCTTTCAGTTTAAATATGCAGTGGGGCATCTTATAAGAAAAGGAGGCCTTCACCCCCCATCTTTTCTCTACGGACCTTTCCTCTCACCCCAGTGCTTTGCTACAGCAGGTGCAACCTCTTCTGAGATTTGGAGACAGGGTGGTGCTGCAAATGTGGCTCCCCTGGTGCTGTAAGGACATGTGTAGGAGCTGGCTGCCACCCAGGCAGCCCCCTCCTGCAGCATTCTGCTTGGTTTTTTATGCACTCTCCCTCCAAAGCTTCCTATGAGGTTTGCTGTGTTTATTTTTGGGGGAATTTTTTGCCATTCTTTAGAGGGTTTAATTTTTTTTCTGGGAAATCAGTGCTTTCTTCTTTCTCTGTAAATGAAAAGTAAAACACACACATCTGATTAACACTCAGAATTGCTGTGGTCTCGCTCTTAAGTTTCCACATCACTTTGTTTGGTGTTGATGAGAGTGACCCAAGTGTTTCATGGAACCTGTTCTTCTGTGCCAGGATTGTACGTAACTTGCAATATTCTGATTCACAGCTGACAGGTTTGGGAAAGAACATGATTAGGAAGAGGATGGTTGTGGATTGTCCTGAAGGTTCATGGGGAAAAGCAGCCTGTTGGCTGGAGGCCCCAGTGTGTGCTCCAGTCCTGACTATGTGCAGGGTACTGGAAGGGAATTGGTGGGGGAAAGCTGGCAATTTCCTTTGGGATGTGAACACTAGGCAGTGATCCTCAGACCAGCTGAGCATGTAGATTATTTTCCAAGGGGGAGTGGATGCAAGTGCTCCCAGCTGTGAGCTTTGGCTGTCCCAGCTCAGTGCCAGAAGGGAACCCCATAACCAGCCATTAACTCCAGGATCTGCTTCCCGTGGGCTAGAACTTGTATTTCAGGCAATATCCCACATCTTCCCTTGGGTGGCCCAGGTAGGGGTTAACACATGTCCTTCACACAAGCAGTGAGCTTTGTTTCTGCTGAACCCAGGATCTAGAGGGAGGTGGAAAAGGCAGAGCCAGCACTGCAAGCTGATCCTCTCCGGAGACCAGATGCATTTAAGGAGCACAAAGCAGAGGAAATCTGATTCCAGTGTTGACAGAGCTGCCTTGGCCACCCAAAGTGGGCTGGGCAGAGGGGCTGGAGCAGGCAGGAGGGCTCTGAGCTGGTGTGGCAAACACACCTTCAGCCTGGCCAAGCCACCTCACCCCAACAGGCAGTCCCTTCCTCTCTTGCTTAAAGGGATGAAAATACAGGAGATTGGGATGGGGCCTGTGGAAAGAACAAGGAGGCACTTTGAGCCAGATTTATCTGTGGCAGCTTCCAGAATTCACTCTTAGCCTGTGACTTAGGCGCACATGAGAAAACAGGCTCAAAAAGGATGAGTCTTAATGTGTGTTGCTAATTTTTCCTCCTTGGGGTTGAATCTCATGACCTCTCCACCTTTCAAAACTCCTAAACCCAAATACAGCTTTGATCTGGCATTCAGGATCCATTGTTTCTGCAGTTTAGCCCACTCTCTGCTCCATCCCATAGGGGATGGTCCTTCTTTAAAACATGCTTAGGAGAAGGATGCTCAGTGAAATGCTTCAGATGAGCAGGCAGGCTGTACTAGCCTATGAATGTGCCATTGAAACACCTTTATTTCTCCTTATTTGGTATTTTTGCCCCTCTGTTCTCCTTTCTTCTGTCCCTTTCTAGCTTTTTTTTTCCCTCATTTTGCTTGGTTTTAATCATCTGCCTGGCCATCTGTGCCTCCCCACTCCCTTTCCTCGGAGCTTCTCCAAAGCAGAATAATGTTCCAGTGACTCTTGGATTTTGTCTCCAAGCCCTGTGCCTTTTCTTGGGCCCAGGCTAGAACACAGTGTTTCAAACAGGGTTTGGGGTCTCCTGTGAAACCTAGAAAAGTTCCCCCAGCTGCCCTCTTGGCTTCAGAGCAGCTGTTTAAGGACAAACATATAAAGATGACTTTCACAGTCACCTATCTTAGGCAGGATCTTGGATGTACATCACCACAGGATTGCATTATCCCAGTCTTTCCATGTACTTGTTCTTGCAAGAGCACTGTGGGAATTACTGGTTGTTCTGTGGTCTCTTGCAGAGTGAGAACAGACACAGGCAGGGGGGAGTAAATTCTCCTGGTGATTTTCTGCATGTTCTCCTAAAAGCTGCTTTGTGGCAGAGCAGTTCCAAAGTTGCTTGGCTGGTGTCCTAAACAACAGGTTATCTATTGGTCGCAACACAGCTCCCACAGGTTTCCTTCAGCCTGTCGGAACCTTCTCCCTGCTTTTCCTGTCTTTGAGATCACCCCAAAAATAAACTCCACGGTGAGAAATGACCCATTCCCAGGATGCTGATGACAGAAAGTGGCCACGGAAACCTGTATGGGGACCCCCTCTGCAGTCAGTGATGCCAATTCACAGTTCAAGATGTGCAAACTTTTGTGTAATATTAAAAAGTAGCTTCACCTCTGGAAAGAGAAGAGAGTGTAAAGGGAGAAGCTCTCTGTCAGCTGCCATGGGCACCACGAGGTGCCCAGCTCAGCAGTGATACTCACTGTGTGTTTTCCAACTGAGCTGAGCAGTGTGGCAAGGTTTGGGGCAGGCTGAGGGTGCAAATCTGTCATGGCTGGGGCTCTTGACCTTGGTGTGGCATCCTGGGGTCCCACTCGGGGCCTGGAGACCCTGAGGATTCTTATGGCAGAGAATAAATATTGCATTTTCACCTCTGCTTGATGCTGCTGACGGGGTGCCAGGCTGACTCTGGGTCCTGACCCCGTGTTGCTCTTTCCCTCCCCAGAAAATGAGTTTCGGGGTGAGCTGCTGAATCAGAGGTGGACCTGCGGAGAGAAGATCAGCAGCTGCGAGGGAGCCGCCAGCCTGCACGGCACACACATCAAGGTGAGTACACAAGCTTTTACTTTTTTAGCACAGCCACCACCCCATGTGTTGGCCACAGGACGAGGGCCACGTGCTGCTCCAGCCCCGATGGACCAGCTGGTCCTTGGGGGGACGGAGCCTTTCCGGTACCCAAAGTGACGGGCAGGACTTGGAAGTCTCTTGTGTCCTTGCTACAGCCAAACCTCCTGTGCGGTGAATCCGGGCAGGGAGGGCTTCCAGCTGTCGAGATTTGGCTTGGAGTCCAGATATTTAAATCCTTGCCTTCCTCTCCGGTGCCATCCTTCAAGGGTGGCTCAGATCTGGGTATTTAGGTCACTCCCAGGGCTGTTAAAATAGGCCCTTTCTCCAAGGCGCCGGCTGGTCGGAAGGAGCCCCTCGAGCACCAGGTGAAGCTGTGGTGCCTTTGGAGGGGACAAGCGAGGCATTCATTCCTGCCGGGACCCCGGACAGCTCCTTGGGCTCAACAGAGCCGCTCATTTACTGCTGCAGCTGTGGCTGATGAAAGAGGCACAGCCAAAGCTGTCAAACCTCCTGGCAGATTCTCTGCCAGCAGATTAGGAAGCTTTAATTAAGCAGAGAACTGGGCTGCTCGGCTACACAAGTGGTGCTTCCTGTCCTATTTTGGCCTCTTAGTAGTGAGGCATCATCTCCAGTGCGTGGATGGACCCACCTGGGTGGTGAGGAAGCCTCCTTGGGTGACTGATGCTACCAAGCCTTCCTGTATCCCCAAATAAACCAAACCCTGGTAAAGCCCCAAGTCAGCAAAAATCCACTCTTAAAAACCATCCTTCTTCACTAACAAGCTGTCAGCTGCACACAGGTGTCGCCAGGAAAGCTCACACCTTCTTAGAAAGCAGAGTAAGCAGTTGTTGCTATATTTAAAACGAGCTTAATTAAGCTTTTCTATTGAACCTGCCAAATAAGCACTTAGATTAGATTTAATAAGATTGTCGTATGTTAATAAAGCAATTATTACAAAAGGTAATATTCCCAGTACCTGGTGCTCATCTAGTGCTCTGCCTCTGACAAGCACATCGTGAATATTAACCATTTCTTGCAATCCCCATCTCTGCTTCTGTGTGTTTTAGCTGAGTGACTGATTTGGGGGTGAGAGGAGGAGATGGGGAGGAGTTTGGAGGGAGCCTGGATATTGTGTGTGTGTGTGTGCAGCCCTCTTACCTCACGGGGGGAGAGGTCTTGATCCCTCTCTAACCTTTGGATCTGCACTGTGTGCACACACTTGCACTTACAAGTGTGCTCATAAAAACATATTGTATTTAAATGTAGTTTTTCATGCCGGTCACAGCTCGTAATCCACAGGATGTGCAGTGGTGAAGGACAATGGGATGTGGGGCATGTTTACTTATTTATTTTTGCCTCTGAAGAAGTCCAGGCATGGGATACAATTTCCCATGACAGGTTTGAAATGAGATCTCTGCAGTGCTGGCGAGAGCTGATCTCTGCACTGAGCCAGCTGAGCCCATCTGCATGGACACTCCTGGACCACGGTGTCTGATGGCAAAACGAATGCTTGTGTCCCAAATCTTTATTTTCCAGTGCCACAGGGAGCTAGCTGGGGTGCAGCTGAATAGCAGGCAGCTTGCTGGTGAAGGCTGACTGCTGTCAGGACAAGCAGGGATCGTGGTGGGTCACCAGAGCCCATCCCTGCCACGAGCACTGGCTATTTTGTCCTCCTGGGAGAGATGCACGTAGCTCACTTCAGCAATCCCCTCACATGGTGCCAATCGAGGATAATCTTATGCAAAAGGCAGCTTATTACCGAGCTGGAAAACAATGAGGTCGGAGAACTACGATTTACTTTTTTTTTGCCCCACCCCCTCTTCCCTACCCCTCCTCTCGTGGCGTGAGAGCCATCAGCACGTGTGGAGCCACTTAGGCCTCCCCGGCATTGGGATTGCGTGTTGTTGTAGCCCTCTGAGACGGTCATGGGGAAAGTACATGTCAACTTAAACCACAGCGTATGAAATCACCCGGCCCGGCGAGCGGATGCCGGCGCTGCGGACGCGCCCGGTGCAGCTGCGGCTGTTGTCAGACGTGATGCTCGGGAGCAGCTTTTCTGCTCCGCTTCCCCTCCCGTGGAGGATGCTGCTGCCATCGCCACGGAGCGCCAGCGCTCTGGAGGCTTTCACTCTCAGCACCGGCTGCTTTCCGGGGCTGCTGGGAGGGGGGTTGGATTCCTGCAAATGCGAGCTGACAGCACGGCTTCAGGAAGGATGTTTGTGACACAGCTGCAGTGTTGGATTCGAGGTGGGTACAAGCTGTGGGTTTGCGTCTAAACGTATCAAGGAAAAATCCCACACCTCGCCCCTGACTCCAAGCCCGGGAACACCGCGCAGGGTGTCCTTTCCTGGAAGCAGTCACAGCAAAAGGCAGGCGGGAGTTTATTCAGCCGAGGACAGGACTCACAATAGGTGGAACGTCAGGAGGATTTAAATCAAGCGGCCAGGAAGACCCTAAAGGAAGAAGAGAGATAAAAAAATCCCCAACCTCCTAATCTCGGAGTGTGGTTATAAAACAGCAGCTGGGAGCTACTACTGAGCCTTTTCTAAGAGTAGAGGCACACTGCTGATCAAGGGTATTTCTTCCTCCATCACCCCTTATTAAAAACCTCACAGCTAGAGAAGGTCCAGCAGGACAAAGTCCTCTTCATTTTCTACAGTGACCAAAGATGCCGTGGCACTTTGCAGAGAGCAAGGGGGAGAAATTTGGAGGCCCAGATCAAGGTCTCTCCACCCATATTCAGCCTGCAACAGCCAAGGAGGAGGAATTCCTGATAGGGTGGGGGAAACTCCCCTCATCCCCCCCCCCAGAAAAAAAAAGAGGGAGGAGAAATCAGGACAGGCCATTCAAACCTGTCCTCACCAGCTGGTAGGAGCTGAAGGGAAGTTTTCCTGCCTTTTCCCTTGAGGAGTTAATTGAGGGGCTCTTCGGATCAGGAAGAGGGGGAGGACCAAGCAGAAAACTACTTTTCAACAATTCTGCAGGAAAAATGTCATTTCTTCTGGCATTTTCCTTCTGCTGCTAGGCAAATGTAAGTTCAGAGAGTTTTTCTAAACTAAAAATAGAGGCTCTGTGTGTCCGTCTGTCCCTCTAAAGCTCAGATGCAGCTTCTTGCAATTGGCATTTTGCTGTGTCCACAAATAAGCACTGATGGAAGCTCTGCTGCTTTCGGTGTAAAATAAATATTCCTGCTGAATCCTCACCTCCCTTTGTCCAGCTGAAGGCTTTTTCAGCATGTTTATTTTCTCTGTGCTCTTGAATACATATAAAGTATTAGTGCTGACCGGGGGGAATTTCAGCAGGGCCCTTAATGGCATAGATTTGCATAGAGCTGTTGAAGCCCAGGCACACCTGGGCAACAGCACATGGTGGGCTCCCAGTGGGTTTATGTTCTGTTATGTCCCTTGGTCCCCCATTGGAAAGGAAATGTGTATTAAGAGAAGAAGGAAGAAGAAAATATCAACCCTTCAGGTACTCCATAAAACGAAAATTCAGATCCATGCTGCATTGCTGTCTTGGCAGCAGAACAAGACCTTTACTTTAGAATCAGGCTGTTAAAATTCACGTTGTAACATCGGGTTAGAATCTTTCTCAAGTTTATCTGTCTGAACCTCATTGACTTAGATTTGCGGTATTGACACATCATCATTATAACTTGTATTGTGGTTGTGTCAGGGAGCTCCTTAGTGAGGGGTAAACACATGGTGCCATGGTGCAGGGGATATTTCTTCCCTTTAGGGGGAAAAGGGACATTCAGAGATGAAATGATGTTCCCAAGGTTACCCTGATTGTCAGTGGCAGAACACTGAGTTGAATCCTGAAGTGAGTACCCTGAGACCCAGCACAGGGTCCTTTCCTGTAGCATAGGGTTAGGAAGCCTGCTAGGTGCTTATTTTGATTCAATCTTAAAGACAATCTATTGATAAGTGAGGAGGAGAAGAATAAACCTCCGTATTTTCTAGCTGGACTAACATGCCTGTGGCTGGCGTTTGGTAGCAATAATTTATTTGCAGGTTTCCCTTTGGATTGCTTTGTTTTCAGTCAGAGTTAAAATAATAAGAGTGAAATCCAGACAGCTTCTCAGCCTGGCTGTTATGTGAACAAGAGAGAGACCTAATGAAAATACCCTGTCGGCCTCCAGGACTGCAAACATGCACTATGTGACCTGAAATTCTGCGTTAAAACGATCTGTCTGGAGGGCTTCTGGCTGAGAAGGCAAAAATAAAGGACAGTGGTTTCATGTAACCTTCCTGCATCCGAGCCTGACACCAGGGAGGCTCCTGAAGTGCAGGCATGGCTGTGCCAGCTGTTTAAGTTGCCTGGGAGGAGCAGGGCCTGAGCTCCGAAATGGGTCTTGTTCCTGGTGTTCCTTCACTTTGGTGGGGAATGAGGATTTTTGAGGATGCTGTTGCTGTTGATTTAAGCTGAGAAGAGCAGCCTGATGGTAGAAAACAGAGTCTGGGAGTGCAGAGCCCACCCCATCCTGCCTGTGATGCAAGCGGAATAAATACACAACAGTGAGGCTGTGACAAGTTCTCTAAATAAGTAAAGAGGTCTTCCCTATGGGGAAACCCTCAATAATTTAAAAGTTTGGGGTTTTGGTGGGTTTGTTTGTACAGTAGGTCAGGCAAGGCAGCCTTTTTGGGTTTTGCAGTCTTTGATCCTCAGCAAGGTTGGGTCTGTCCCTGTCTTAGGTGGTTCCTGTCCCCACTGCCTACGTGGTAACCAAGTGTGTTCCTGTCTTCCCAGGGTGTTTGATCCTGGCTTGAAAGAGGAGTGGTAGGCAGTGGGAGGAATTACTCTGAGGTGCTGTGGTGTAGTGAGGATCCTGGACGTTACCTCAGACGTGATATTTAATTTCCTGAAGACAAATGTTACATGACATGGGATTTCCCCTATTTATAGATCTCCCACATTTATAGACAAGCAGCCTGAGCCCTTTCCCCATGCCTGTCCTCGAAGGGCAGGGCTAATGAAAGTGAAATTTTGCTTTGCTTTTCCATGCTGGGCCTGTGGCCTCCTTTTTTTGGCCAGAGCTGGCCCCTTGCAGGTGATGCCCATTGCCCTTCCCACAGCCTGACCTCCTCTGCCACTTCGAATAACTGATCTGCGGGAAACCCACATTGCCAAGGCACCAGCCCAACACGTGCCAATTTCCTGGGAGATCTCTCAAAAAAAAAAAAAAAAAGAAAGAAAAAGAAGAAAGAAAAAGCCCTCTCTGAAATTCCTTTCGGTTGGAGGCTCCCAGCAGTCCAAGGTATTAGTCGTATTGTCGGCGTGTGGCGGCATTAGGGAGCGAGCTCAGCGCACGCCGACGTTGAAAGGCTCATAAATGTAATGAAGTCCCTGTGACACCTGCTCCTCTCCGCACTTTAAACATGAGCCATTGGTCCGCAGGGAACCAGGGCTTTAAAAATACAAATTATAGTAATTGTCTGCTGTGTTATTGGGAAGATTGTAATAAACGTGGAGCACAACACCGCGGTGCCACGAGCTGAGTGCTGACAGGATGCATAAATTGCTTCAGGTTTTGATTCCCCACCACCACTTTTTTTTTTTTTTTTTCCCCTTTCATCTCCAACCTCCCCATGTAACAAATCACATAAATCATCGTGTGCTAACAGTGAATTTCTGCAGGGTGGCAATGGAAAGGAGAGAGGCACTCGGAGAAATTTCATCCCTCCTCTCTGAGGTGGTTTTAGCTGTGGTGCCCCACAGGCTGAGGGCCTTGGTTTCCTCTCACTGCCTGCCCAACAGCCTCACTCCCTTCCTTCTTTCTGCCTTCAAATCTCAGGGAAAGCACCAAGCCAGTGCATCCTTTAAGGGTGAGGACCCCTGGCCCATCCATCAAAAGAGGGTTTTAAGATGCATGTGGGGATGCAGTGGCACATCCTACCTGCATCATCCCTACTGCCAGCAGAATAGCATGTGCTCTGCATGTATGTCCCTTCCTGCCCCTTGACCAGGAGGAGCAGCTGCTGGTGTCCCTGTTCTCTCAGGGGTGTTAGAGGGTTAGCCTGGAACCTCCTCCTTTGGGGATGGCCCAGGAGCTGGTTGGATCCTTCTCTAACTGGGCCTTGTAGAGGACGTTCTAAAGTGAATTTGGTTTTATTACATCAAATCCCCCCTGTAAATGGTCCTTTCCCCCGCTTTTCCCTTTCCTTCGTGTTGTCTCAGAAGGAATGTCCCACGTGGTAATAAGGCAGTAAAACCCAAATTGTCTTGTCCCCAGCCTATCAGGCTATGATCCCTGTCCCTGCTCACATTCCAGTCCTGCTTTTTCCCCTTGGCATTTGCTGCCAAACATTCCTGCCTGCAGAGAGAGCATCTGTGTCGAGGGCAAGATGTAAAAGAGCCCTTTGACCACTTCAGCACCTCTGTTGACAACTTTAATGAAATCCCATTTATATTATTCCATCTGTGTCTTTCTGCCATGCCTTGGAGCTCCCTGCTTTCTTGCTCCCACCTCCAGGCACTGATTTCAAAGCCTCCCTGACACCAGGGCTTGGGTGCTGCACCCCAGAGGTGGCTGCACTTCAGCCTTCTGCTACTTTGTGGTATGTGGTGATGTTTAATTAATATCAAGCACTTTGAAGTCCCCAGTGTTACTTATTCATGCTCGTGTTCCCCGCAGACCATCCTGTTTGATGTCCACGCTGGGGGTGTCATTTAGACGCAGCCCTCTTTGTGGCAAATTTAAAAAGAGAGGAGAGGTTGCTCTTTAGGGCACTTGTGAAAAGTTGCCCTTTTCAGGCAGGAGATCATCTTGGACACATATTCAGAGATTTCTGAATACATGCTGGCATTGCACTGGGGTGCTCACAGCATTTCTGTGGTGTAGACCCAGAGAAATCAGTTCTGCCCTTAACAAGTGCATTCTCAGACACAGCCGTTCTCCATCACTGACCATCACATCTGGGTGTTTGTCCCTCTGTGGTACCCAGCAAGAAGAGGGTCCTTCCTGTGTCCTGAGATGTGGAAATTAATTTAAACTTGCTAAGCTTGGGCACTGTGTGTTGAACAGTTGCATCAAAGCAAGAAACCTCCATCTCAAAACACGGGAAAGCTTTCCCTACTGCTGAGGTATTTACACAAAGGAATAACCACATGAAAGATTGTTCTTTAATGATAATTTTCATGCTATCTTTCCACAGTGACTTTTTTCTTTCCATTGCAGATGAGTTTAGAAAATGACGATAAGAGAGCACGCACGCGATCCAAGTCCGTCAGAGGTGAGCAGCTGCTTATCCCACAGCACCACAGCTCCTGAGCTCCCTGCACTTTCCTTGTTCCAAATAGGCTTCGATTTTTCAGGTCTAGGCTTAAATCCCCAAGTTGTGCTCACTGCTCCCCACTCCCCAACCCCACTTAAACTTTTCTAAAAATCCTGTGAAACTCCCAACCACAAACCTTTTTTAGGTCCTTATGATATTTAACCCTCGTCCTCTACACCCAGAAGAGGGAAAATAACAAGCAAATTAAAAAAAAAAAAAAGCCCCTGTGTATGCTTTGCTGTAGGGGGTGGCAATCACTGGAGCTTCAGATCAGCTCCCAGGGCTTTCATCAGGCTCACTCTGCCAGCGGCTTTGAAGTCGCACATCTGAGAGAGCCTGGCAGAAGTAGCTCATGTTGGAGAAGCAAACGGGCCATCCCCCGACAGGGATGGGAGGACAAACGACTGGTTAATGCAAAGCTTGATTGCTATTTATTTTCTGATTAAAAAAAAAAAAAAAAGGAAAGAAAGAAAAATAAGGGCAGGTCTCTGCGTGCTTTCTCTTCGGGAGAAGGCGAAGGGCTCTGATGCAGAGCCCGGGGTGTTGTCTCAGGTGGTCTCCCATGCATGTGTGGTGGTTACAGACCAGCCTCTTGATTTTGGTTCCTTTTTGGAGTTGTGGATTTGACAAATGACAAAGGTGGCTGGAAGTGAGGAGTGAACAAGGCTGGAAAGGTGTGATGGCTGCAGGGACTGCAGCTTCATCCTACAGCTGGGCTGGACCACCTTCCTTTGTCCTCACCTTGCTCTTCACAGCATTTACATCTTTAAAAAAAACAAAACAAAACAAACCCAGATGCTGCCAGTTGTGCTGAACCGAGCTTGGATATTTGGATTTCACTGCTTTGTTGCACATACACAAAGGTGCTCGCTCAGGTTGCAAATGAGAGCCCCCTGATCCTATTTATTTTCTCACACCCTGCCTTCCCCACGCTTGAATCTGGGTTTCTCCATGTGAAAAGGTAATTTATTGTGTACACCCTGGGACTTGCCACTGCCTCCAGTTTGTTGAGGCTTGTGAGTCATCCCACTGGGAGCTGGGTCCCAGGAAACCCAATTAGCTCAAACAAATTGAGCAAACGTGTTACGATTTTTAGCCTGGGCGAATTTAGACTTGTGTTGAGGGATTTTTTTCCTCCTGATTATTTGGATTCCTGGCTGGATGTAAGATTTCAGCTATGATGATGTGAAGTTGTTGCATATAGGTGTTGTGAGCAGGGAGAAGTCCTCTTATTCACAAGTGGGGAATAATCCCTAAAACCTTTACAAACTGTTATATATCCTAAAACCCAAGTAACACATCCCCTACCATACATCTGAGCACTGGTCGGGGCTCAGTCCAGTGTGAAAAGAGAAGAGGAAAAATGGTGTTTTAGAAGTGAATGTGGCCATTGCAGCAAAACGGTTGTAAACTGTGGAAAAAGAAATTGATGAGCAGATTTTAAGGGCAAACACAGAGAAGAAGGTATGAGAAAACTCGGTCTTTACTTAAACTCGTTTGAGTTACATGCATGTCAGTCTAGCTCCACTCACTTCAAAGTCATCTGTATTCAGAGAGGAGAGGTAGTCCCTGATGCTGCAAACGTGCACTCACGTGCTTGAAAATAAGCACAGGCACGAGGATTTACAGGGCAGGATTATGATTTACTACAGGCTGGCATGCAGTAAATGACAGCAGGATAGATTTTTCCCTTTCTGTCCTGAATGGGATGCCCGAGGAGGGAACAGAGAGGCAGCTGCAGGCAGGAGAGTTTCCCCTGGAGTAGGGGGATGTCTCAGGGTGGGACCGGGCACCCCTATTGTGTGTTTGACCTTGTGTTTGTTTCCATTTCTGCATCTGCCCCTTCTCCCAGTGCCCACGGAGCTCATCGGCCAGGAGGTGAGGTAAGGACCCTGCTCCTCCTCGGCGGCGGGGTGTGTGGGGGGCACATGGTGGGACTGGCTTGGGATAAGCCCCTCAGCTTGGGAGCCTGTGTGTGGAGAGCAAACCTGTGGGACTAGTGGGGTGGAGGTCTTGCTGGGGCACTTCTATTGGCTTATATACACCTTGTTGTGTCCAGGTCCTCAGGGTACCACTTGATAAAACATGTCAGGAACCACAAGATTTAAAGGGATGAAAACAGAAGCTCTGGAAGGGTCACATTACACCAGAGACCCTCCAGCCACCCTCTGCCCAATCCCATATCTAACCCCCCCCAAAACCTAATGCCCATGTTTTTTATTCCAGGATCATTAGGGACAATGTCCTACTAACCAACTAACCACAGTTTCTTTTTCACATATTTTACAGTCTCTTATTCTCCCCCAACAATATCGTGTCACACCACTTCTCGTGCCAGATGCTCCTCCTTTGGCCCCATGTCCCCTGTTCAGTCACCGAGGTCCTGTGGTCACTCATTTAGCAGTGCTGCCTTGCCAACAGCAGCAGCCAAAAGAGCAGGAGCGGAGCCTCTGCAGCCCTACAGAGCTTCTTAACAGATATAACAGCCTCCCCCACCTCTAAGCTCCCATTAAACCTTTCATAAGGGCTTTTGCAGGAGGTAGGAGTCTTTAACCTGGACAGGCACTAATAGCAGGGGCTGCCTCTCCTAGCAGCCTTCCTTAGAAAGCCGTGTGTGTCAAAGAGTAATTGGACCTTAACCAACCCAATTGCAGAGCATTTCTGCTCCTCCACTCTCCTATTACTCTGGAGAGCCGGGAGGAGTGAGCGGTGGGCATGCCCCTTCTCCAACTTTTATTGCTGAACACTTGAGTGGAGGTGGTAATTGGAGCAGGTGACATATCTAAGGGGCAGGACAGAGTGCTCCACAAAGCCATCTCTGCAGCTGTCACCTAATTGCCTGAATAACTGGACGATTAATCGACTAATTGGAAGCAGGGCATCGTCTGCATAACAATAAGAAGCCCTTTTGTCAAGCAGATGAAGGCTGGAGAGAGGGGGAGAGCTGGTCGGTGTGGTGGCTCTCGAGAGATGGAGAGCAGCTCTAATAGACCTCCTTTCCCCTTTTGGGACTCCTGCCAAAATACACGAAACCTCCCCAAAGGAGAGTGGGGAGGGAAAGCCTGGCCCAGAGCATGTCGAGCATCACCTCTGTGCTGGTGCTTTTTAAAGGCATTAAATTAACACACTGAAGGCAGAAACATCCCAAATTGACACCTGCTTTGGCAAACCTCGATGCTGAACCACTTGGCTCTTTCCTACATACTTTTTATTGCAAAGCTTCATTTCACCACATCAGAAATGGGGTGGGGGGTAATCAGCTTTAATTGATACAGGAAAACTTATAAAAGCCTGCAACATCTTCATCAGAGCTGCTCTTGTTTCACACTGAATAAGGCCTTTTTCAGGCAAGTCACTGGTGACATAAACACTGCTCTGTCTCTTGGTGTGCAGTCACTGGAAGTGTGTCTGGGGCTGCTCGGGACAGAGCAGCCTCAGTCAGGACTGAGGGCAATTAAAATTAAATAGACTTCTAGATCATGAGCAGCGAAGGGGGGAGCTCCCTATTCCAGTTGCACATGTTAGTGGGATGAGATCTTTTTCTGTCTGACCTCAAATGTTCTGCTGGTGAAAGGGACACCTCACTGCCAGGCCAGACCCTGCGTGTGGTGGGGCTCAGGCTGTGGGTGCATGCCAAAAGAGCTGGGATCCATCCCTCAGGTGATGGCATTGGATGATGCTTCAAACCAGGCCACAAGCAAAAGGGATAGAAGGAAGGGGGCATTTGTCTTGGAAGAGCCAGGAGGTGAAGTTTCCACCCACTCAGAAAGCTGTGTCCCCTCAGTGAATGTGCTGCCACCATTTGCCCTCTCAGCATTAGCTTTGCTAACCTACATCAAGCTGGTCTCCCTGGAGGAAGGATTCCTACTCTCCTGACAGTTCAGCAGCACTTTTCTGTCCTGGTTTTGGGTTGAATTATATTCTTTGAACACAGAAATCTGACTTGCATTCTGGGGAGCTGAACCATTAATAACCCACCAGTGCCCTCAGAGCTGCTGCACCCATTAGTGCAGTCAGACCTTCCGTGTCCTCAGCTTTTTGCAAGGGCTGAGCACTCTGCTGAGAGCAGAAATTCAGAGTCCCTAAAGCCTGACTTGGCACTTGGTACTATTTAATGTTGTCCCGTGTCTTTTACTCCAAGAATAACAGGCTGGCCAGATCCCCTCTGGGCTGGTGATGCCTTCTCCCTTTGCACTGTCATCAAGAGATTTCATTAGTGCTTCCAACTTCCTGGGCTGAGGGTGATACAGTGCTAAATGAGGTTATTAATCCTACACGACTCCAGAATTCCTCAGACAGCAGGCAAGTCACTTGGGCATCCTATAATCAATGCCATAATCTGGTTTTGCCAGAAAATGTTTGCTTTAATGCTTCTTATCTGGAGCCCTTACAGCTCCTGAAGCTGGGACTAATTACCCCTGCAGGGAAGGCGCGTGGTCCTGTGCCGAGGGATGCTCAAGCGAAGGCAGCAGTGGCTGAGAGTGTGGCTGGCTCAGAGCTCCCTGCAAGTCTTTAACTCATCCTCTTCTGCAGAGCAGCAGGGAAAAAAATGCAGGGATCTGGGAGGTCTGGTCACCTAAATCCCTCGCATCCCTCCGAAATCGGGGCTCTGAGGTGCTTTTGAGGATTTTAGTCCTGGTGATCTTCACCCAAAGTGCTCTGGCAAAAACCTCCTCGATCTACTTTTCTGAAAGCCACTCTTTTCTTGCTGTAAGGAACTCCTGTTCCCTGACAAGCCACCAAATAAGGAAAAACCCCATGTTTTCCTCCTGAGAAAAGGAAAACTGGAGTGGCAGCAGGGAGGCAGAGCGCAGTAGCTGTCTGCCTTTAAAAGCTTGCTCTTACACACGCAAATCTTTAATTAAACATACTCATAAAACTATAGTGAACCCATTCATCTAATTAAATGGGGTGAGTAATTTCATTAATTTTTAGCAAACTGCAAGGCTGCTCTCCTGCCCTCCTCCCTTGGAATTCAAAGGGACGAGCTGAACCATTTGAGGGAAATTATCTTCCTGTTTGCAGTTATTTTGTTCCTGGGGCTCAGAACCCGTTTAACTGACCGTAGTTGATACACTTCTAATTAAATACTAATTCCCCAAGTCCTGTTGCTGTTCTTGATGTTTACTTGTTTCCCTCTCAAGCTGTCCAACCCCAGGCTGTAACGGCTCAGGACACATCCGTGGGAAGTATGCGAGACACAGAAGGTGAGGCTGCACTGGAGGTAGTGGAGTGGAAAAATGTGAGCAAGAAGCTCAAACACAGCGGTTCACTGGAGAAAATCTGATTTAGAGCAGCAACCCGACTCGTCTGTCCCAAATCTGCCCACCAGAGAGCTGGTTTCTGTCTCTCCATCAGTCCCTAAGGGGTCCTGGGGAGGTCTGTCTCTCCAGGCTGACAGCAGCCTTCCTACAGATCGTAAAACTTGTCAGAAGTACCTAACTCAGGTGCCAGGGGTTGATGGAAGCTGTTGACAGGCAGAGGTTTTGGTCTGCTTAGTGTCTCTATGGATGGGGAGGGGAAATAAGGACACAGTCTACCTTTGAGGCCATGCCAGCCTTAACCGATGGTTATCATCACCCTATAATGGCAAAATTGCAGCAGCTGATGGACATGCCCCAGGGGCCAGTTCTGCATCCCCTGCCTGGTTTCATGATCCTGATGCCCATCACCAACAGCGGGGTTGAGAGATGCTGGTCCTGCTGCTCCCTGGCCAACAACTGCAAGGAAGCTGCATCCCAGCATCCGTGCTCTCCTTTCTGAAAAAAAGTTGACGTAGTGGCACAAAGTCATGGTCTGAGAGCAGACCTGGCCACAGAGGGCTAAACCAGGTAAAAATCTGGGATGCTAGATGGTTTTTTTAGTAGTATTTGTGTCTTCATCCCCCTTGCCTTTGCCTAACCAGTTGGGATGAGGTAGCGCCAGGCCTTTCTGACTTGGCAATGCCTTCTCTCTGCTCCCTGATCCCACCTGCAGTTTACAAAGCTGCCCTCTCGCAAAGAAGAGGAAACTTCAGGATGCAGAGGCTGAACATCTGGTGTCGAAGAGAAAATCCCATCCGCTCAAACTGGCCTTGGATGAAGGTTACAATGTCGACAGCGACGGCAGCGAGGAGGCCGAGGCGAAGGAGGAGTCTGGCTCCGATGAGTCGGAGGGGATGCTGGAGGAGGACGAGGCGGAGGCGATGGAGCAGGAGGAGACCCACAGCCCCGAGCAGGCAGAAGGTGCTTTGTCATTATTGATTGCAGAGCTGTGTTCTGCAGATGAAGAAAGGGCAGGGAGTGCTAACAACCAGGAGTTATAGCCCCTCTGAATTATGTACAGGATGGGTCCTTCAATTATGGCGCTGGGTGGAATCACCACAGCAAAGCTCTGCTTAAGCTGAGAGGGGACACACACTGATTGTCTCCAGTGTCTTGAAAATGAGAGCTTTTCCACCAGGGATGCTCCTTGAGGAAAGACACACGGAAAGCAGAGAGGAACTTGCTGTGTGGCTCAGATGGTAGCGGGGAAGGCAGCCGGGGTCCCACACTGGTGCTGTGAGGCGCTCAGCAGGAGTCATGCCCCTGGCCGAGGAGCAGTGACCAGCAAAGGAGATGGGTCTTCAGCCAGGGGCCTGACACCGTCTTGCTCACTGTTTTGAGGCCCTAGTCTGGGGAGCACTGGGA
Organism: Myiotriccus ornatus; assembly: GCA_036023395.1. Taxonomy (NCBI): domain Eukaryota; kingdom Metazoa; phylum Chordata; class Aves; order Passeriformes; family Tyrannidae; genus Myiotriccus; species Myiotriccus ornatus. The sequence goes on from JAYRBT010000054.1 coordinate 7,990,023, forward strand.
GCAGGGGGAAGAGATGGCTGCTGATGGGGAGTGGGGGTGTGAGAGGGTAGGGAGAGCTGGGAACGTGGTGAATCTAAACCCCATGAAAGCTTCTGTGTGAAAATCCCCTTCCCACCTGCCATCCTCAAATGCAATAGATTAGGCTGCTCCAGGGGTAGAACTACCAGGCTCTGGTTTCAGATAAGTTTAAATACAAAAATAAGAAATATTCATGAGCTTGCATAATTACTTTCATTTCCTCCTTTTTTTTCCCCCTTTTTTACCCCCCTTTCCTCTTTCCCCCTTTCCTCTTCCCCCTTGCCTCTCATTCCCTCTTTCCTCTCTTCTCCCCTTTCCTTTTTTCTCCTCTGTTTTGCTCCCTTCCTTCTTTTCCCCCTTTCTTATTTTCCTCCTTTTCTTTTTGTTCTTTTTTTTTGTTGTTGTTCTTTTCTTTCTTTCTTTCTCCCTTTTTTCTTTCTATACCTTCTTTCCCCCCTTCCCCCCTTAGAGAGAAGCCCAGCGAAATCAACCCATTATGGACAAACCACAGCATCAAGTACATCTGGGCCCAGCAAGGCCAACTACAGCAGCTACCAAGAAATAATCGCCAACTCCCTGCTGAACCTGGGCCAAATAGCGGAGGAAACCCTCGCCATCGAGGGGCAGCTGCCCGAGGCGGAGCTGCAGGTGTCCAAGACGCCATCCAACGTTGTGCATTTGGTCCACGAGGATGCGGGAGAGGAGCTGGTGGAAGAGGAGTGCGACAAGGAGATCATCATCCAGACGGAGGATGCGGAGGAGGTCATCGAGGTCACCAGCGAGCGCAGCAGCGAGTTGTGCCCGGAGCACCGGGACGATGCTGCCTGCGAGGAGTCCTGTAAACTGGAAAAGGCTGAGGCAGAGGAGGAGGAGGAGGATGACGAGGAGGAGGATGATGAGGAGGAGGAAGAGGAGGAGGAGGATGATGAGGAGGAGGAAGAAGAGGAAGAAGATGAGGATGAAGAGGAGGAGGAGATGGCTCCTGAAGTGATCTGCGAAGAAGCTCCTCACACGTCTCAGGACACGCAGAAAAGCCACTGTGAAGGGCAGTTCAGCCCGAAACCCGAGTACTCGGTCATCGTGGAGGTCCGGTCAGACGACGACAAGGACGACGATGCCCGGTCCCAGAAATCAGCCGTGACCGATGAGTCGGAGATGTACGACATGATGACGAGGGGGAACCTGGGGCTGCTGGAACAAGCCATTGCGCTGAAAGCAGAGCAGGTGAAAATCGTCCGGGAGCCCAGCCGGCTGCCCGGAGAACACGTAAAGCACTTCCAGGTGGATGATAAACAGAGCAAACCACTGGACAGCATCCGAAAGAGCTACTATGGCAAAGGTACAGGGACAAGCCTCTCCTTCCTTTCCCAGTAAAAGAGATGAACTTTTTTGCTCAGCACGCTCTGATAATTAGGCTGATGGTGGAGGGAGCTCACAGCCCACAAACCCTCAATGCCCAAAGGGATGGGGACATCCGAGAGATCAACAGTGAATGCACAAAATGATGATGTGCCCTACACCATCCTTCCTCTCAGCAGAGAAATTGCTTGGCGAAATTGTCCATTGGCCTTGAAATTCTGAGTCTGAGCTGTAGGGCTGGTTTAAAATCCAGGAGGGTTTTAAAGTAGTGGTAGGAGTCTGGCCACCAGAACACGAGGGGCAGGGGCTTTGGCATCCTCTGGCACTGAGTTGGCAGCCTGCTCAGTCACTGTGAGCTGCTCCACGCTCCAAACTGGGTTTGTTCTTCAAATTACTTTACTGATTAAAATTTTTGAAACCTCCTGTTTCAAAATTCCACCTTCAGGGAAAAAACCTTCAAACCCAAAGGTTTCTCCCTGTTTGACTGCAAAAGTGGTGGGGAAGCACCCTCAGCAGTTTTTTGTCTCTTTTCCACCTCTTGCCCTCCAAATCCACTAACCTGCTCCCCCACCGCCCTTTCCCCACAATCCTTAGATCCTTCGAGACCCGAGAAGCGAGAAATCAAATGTCCGACTCCTGGTTGTGATGGGACCGGCCACGTCACGGGGCTCTACCCTCACCATCGCAGCCTCTCCGGCTGTCCGCACAAAGACAGGATCCCCCCCGAGAGTGAGTACACGGTGGGATAACAAGGGCTGCTTAAATTAGTCTGAGGCCTTATTTCGTAGCAGGAATTTCACACCTGACGGGTAGTGCTGCCTCAAAGCTCTCCAAATAAACTCCAAAGTGGTGGGAATTTAATGGCTGAATTTCTAGCACAAGCCTGATGTTATTCCTTGGAGTATAACAGTTTTTGGGAGGGGATGGTGCTTTTCCAAGTTGATGCTGGGTGCTGCTATCCACCAAATTGTTGTTGCTACTCACAGGAAACGGGATGGAGATTTGCTTGGAAGTCCTGCCCTTCTTAAAGATTTTTAGCACCATCCTGTGGAGAACGAGGTCCTTTCTCCCAAAATCAAAGAGGGGCTTTAAAAATGCCTGTCCACCTCCAGAGGTGTGTTAAGCAGTGCCCATCTTCACACTGAAAGTCACATGTTTTTCCCTATATGGGATATCATGTTGGGAAAAAGGGGATATTGTTCTTCCTTGCTGTCTAAACACGCTGACATGCAGGGAAGGAGAAGAGTCATTCAGGATGTACAGGACAGCTGAGTCTCCTTCTATGCTTTCATCAGTGTAAAATTCACAAGGTGCTATACCAAGGTTCACCTGCTCTACAGAAAATATTTATCTTCATCATAGCAGATTTTTGTGTATGCATAGAGAGATATTTTATTTCTGTCTCTCTACCATCATCCTAAATAGCTTTCCCTGCACAGATACATAAAAATCAAGGTTGTATGTTTATGATAATGGCATAATAGACCAAAAAAAAAAAAAAAGGAGCCCTTCCTTATCAGTAATTTCAAAGGTTGCAGACCTGCCATAAACACAGAACTTACAGGAAACAAGGAGAAAGTATAGCTATCTTCACAGGCTGGAATGCAAGAAAAAATATTAATAAACAACTAACACAAGCTGTGTGCTTTACAGAAGCTTGCAGATCAAATTATTTTATTTACTTCTAAGGTCAGCGCTGCAGGAAGCAATAATCCTGAAGATTAAAATTAAAAAAAAAAAATCAAACAAACACCAGTCCTAAGGATAAAAGCAGAGATACAACTTCAATCACTTAAAACTACCTGAAATGGGGAGAACTGGTTCCAAAACACATGTGGGCAGGAGGGACTAGATGGGGGAAACTGGATTGCAATCAGCAAATGAGGAGAAAGCCCAGGCTGTGGGCAGAGATGCTAATCTAGTGCTGACCTGAGCCCTGCTGCCTTGTAAATCTTTTTTTTTTTTCCCCTCTGCAAATTCTAATTACGGCATTTCACGTTCCCTGATTTCTAGGAAACCAGCGTACAAGACTTGATGATTTTGTCTTTTTTTTTTTTTTCTTCTCTCTGATTTTTATTAAGTTGTTTTTGTTTCCCTTCCCCTCTCCCCTTCCCCCTCTTGCTCTGAAGTCTTGGCGATGCACGAGAATGTGTTGAAATGCCCCACCCCAGGATGCACAGGACAGGGTCACGTCAACAGCAACCGCAACACGCACAGGAGGTACCGGCTTTGGCTTCTTCTTACAAGGGCACAGCGACAGGACAAGAGGGAACGGCTTCCCCCTGCCAGAGCACGGGGTTAGATTGGATATTAGGATGAAATTCTTCCCTGTGAGGGTGGGGAGGCCCTGGCACAGGTTGCCCAGAGAAGCTGTGGCTGCCCCATCCCTGGAAGTGCCCAAGGCCAGGTTGGACAGGGCCTGGAGCAACCTGGGTTAGTGGAAGGTGTCCCTGCACACGGCTGGGGGTTGGAACTAGGTGAGCTTTAAGATCCTTTCCAAGCCAAACCTTTCTACAATTCATGATTCTGTGTTAATGTGACTGCACGTGCAAGGTGGGTTTGTCTCATTACTTGTTCAGTGTGGAAGAAGCAAACATGTTTCTCATGGGCTTAAGTGTAGCTCTGGGTCCCTGAAATGCAGGTTTTCATGTTCATTCCTCATGCTTGGTTTCCTTTTCTCTTTTTTTATCTTCTTTCAAAAAAACCTCCAAAACCAACCCAAACCCAACTCCCACAGTTTATCTGGGTGCCCCATTGCTGCTGCTGAAAAATTAGCCAAATCACACGAAAAGCAACAAACCCAGTCTGGTGATCCTTCGAAGACCAGCTCCAATTCTGACCGAATACTCAGGTAAGCAGGACAGCAAAGCCCAGCACCTCGTCCCAGCGCTGCCCCAGCCCTCCCTGCCAGGCCACGCTCCCAGGAGCAGCCGCCACGGCTCCCTCCAGCTGTATCTTGATACTGCTGAGTCCTGTTATTACGATCATAGGTCTCACCAAGGTGGGGAGATATTTAATTGATGGTCCCAGGGAGAGCATTGAGGACAATGAATTGCTTCTGTAGCATCAATTAATGCTGAGGCTACAGGCCAAGGGGTTTTACCAGTGCAGCAGAAGGCACTTGTGCCGATTGCTCTGCAGCACAAACTGCCAGCCAGTGATGGCTATTATATTAGCATTATAAGTAGGGTGGACTCAGGGAGGGGGAGGAGGAGATTTAGGCTACGTACAAATCACTCCGTGGCAGTTGCGTGTAAGTCCACCTGCTTTTCTTCCTTAGCCCACGCGGTTCAGCGGAGAAGAACCTGCCACTCGTTTCCAAACCAGTCACATTTATTTTGATACTTTGCCCATCTCTGTCTTCCCGGGAGAAAGGGCTGCCTCACATTAAGGATGTCCCTGATAGATGCTGGCTTCCGTAGCTGATGTGATTCATGAGGCTACAGATGGATTGTAATATGGTTAGTTATTTTGCAGCGAGAGCAGGATAAAAACCGCAGTGCGAGCCCCGAGCAGCACTCCCACAAAGGCATCGAGCCCTGATTAATTTATTTATTTGCTCCCCAGGACTGCTGAGCACCCTGGTGCACCAGCGCTCAGTGCTTTGGAAAGGCCATTTAGGGCGATTACTTATTTATTTGCAGCGGAGCCTGCACTGGGCGCAGAGCGCTCTGAGCGCATCACGAGGACGGTCCATGCTCCAAGGAGCTCCCGCTCCGAGGACTCACTGGTGGAAAGAGGTCACGGGAAGGAGAATAACAATAGGCCATTTATATACAATTTATATGCAAGACAAATTGATTCATGATAGGCAGCCCTGCCGAAGCGGGTCTCCAGGAAGGACTGCAGGCAGGGGAGAGGCCCTGGTGTGTCTGCAATGAACCTGCGGCGGGGAGTGGAGCTGAACAGGGGTCCTCAGGCCTTTGTGTGCCACCCTGTGTCACGGGTCCCATGTGAGTGAGTTGTACCCATTCCTGTGCTGTGTTGGAAAATGCTGCTGTGCCACAGCAGCTGGCAGGAATGTTGTTTTGGATGAGTTTGACACCTCGACGTTTTGCTTAAAAAAAGAGGGGAAAAAAAGGCAAAAAAGGATAAAAAAATAAAAATGGAATCAAAGAGATCCAAACCAGATGCAGACTTGCTGAGGGAGAGCAAAAGGGCTGTGGTTGCCTCCTCATGCCCAGGAAGCCCTCAGGAACAAGATGCAGCTACACATCCCCATTGCCTCTGGTGCCCTCCCAACAGTCACCTCCACGAGGAAAAGAGAAATAATTGCTGCTCATTGTTTCATCCTCAGGCCTATGTGCTTTGTGAAGCAACTGGAGATCCCTCAGTTCGGAAGCTACCGGCCCAACATGGTCCCAGCAACCCCACGGGCCAACCTGGCCAAGGAGCTGGAGAAGTACTCCAAGGTCACCTTCGATTATGCAAGTTTTGATGCTCAGGTTTTTGGCAAACGCATGCTTGCCCCAAAGATTCAGACTAGCGAAACCTCACCTAAAGCCTTTAAATGTAAGTTGGGAGCAGGGATGGGCTGGGTTTCTGCGTTTTCTGCCTTTGTCAGCATGTCGTGAGGCTCTTGGGATTGTGGCTTTGAGGTGGTGGGAGAGGCTTGGGGATGAACTGCTGAATCCCTTTTGGGATGGGGAGGCTGAGTGGGGTCCCAAGGTGGGCACCTCTGATGGTGAGAGGAGCGCATGGCTGCTGGTGAAGCTTTGCTTGAAGGAGAGCCACTTTGGCCTCAGCTTTTGGAAGAACTGCGTTGTGAACATTAATCTGAGTGATGTCTCGAGGTAGAAGAAGTTACACAGCTGTCCTCAGTTGGTCCCCATTGCTCTGCAGCTCGTATCTATTGATCTCTTTCCTTGTCTAGCTAAATGGATTACAGTTTTCTTCTCTTCCATCTTATATATGACCCATTCCACCCATTTGTCTTTCCTGCCG
>JAYRBT010000054.1:7996443-8041850 GCA_036023395.1 Myiotriccus ornatus
GTCTAGCTAAATGGATTACAGTTTTCTTCTCTTCCATCTTATATATGACCCATTCCACCCATTTGTCTTTCCTGCCGTGCTCTGCTCTCCAGCTCTGCTACCTATCGATCACCCACCTCTATCTTCCAGCTTTCTCCTGTCGTAGTCACCCACTTCTGCCCTGTTTCGAGGCCCTTGCTCTGGTTATAACACTGTGGGTGAAAATGGATAAATAAACCCTGAGGGGATGGGCTGCTGGGGGCAGGAGGGATGCTGAATAGGGGGACAGCCTATTGCAAACGTGTTAAACCTCCTCCTTCCCTTTGACACCAGCCATGCACCTGAAGATATCTTTTTGAGGAGGGGAAAAAAAAAATATATATATTTAGGAGCCCAGTTTGCAGAAGTCAGCAGCCTCGAGAGGGCTTTCTGTCTGGCTAATCCCACTTCCACAATCCTGTTTAATCCTGATGCAGCTGCTCTCTAAAAAAGTGCTCGTACTTGAAAGCATCCTGGTTGTTGCACTACAATGGGAGCGCCCTTTATTACAGTACTAAATCTGTACAGGATCAGACAATGAAATTGGATGGAGGCCAGAGAGCACAACTGCCACTGTCATCCTGGGTTAGGGCTGATGGAAAAGTAATTTGTTTCCCAGCACAAGTGATTCTCTCGTTGAATAGATTGTGTTATTTGCAATATTAGCAAAGAATTTTCAGGGTAATTGTACTGACAAAAATAATTCCAGCAGACCCACTAGGATAATCCTTTCTATTTTTTCTCATCACTTATTTCACTAATTTGCTGATTGCGAGTCTATTAGTGGTAGAAATACTTATGAAATGGAAAAGCATGGCTGAGCCTACGGTGTGAAATTGAAATTGGCATCTCCCGATCCTGGATACTGTCAGGTTGGGTGGGCGGATACCCGCACCCCGCCGCAAAGACGTGGATTAAACCGGACGGGAAAACGAGCAGCCAGACACAAGAATAACCACTTGGGCAAACCTCCAATGAGTTAATCAAAGCGACAGGATGAATATGATTGCCAATCATAGCAGGGAAATCTGCTCCTTTCACTGAGAACTTATTTTAAAGAGATCTTCATCCAGAGGGATTTATATTCCCCTGCATGTGTGTGCATAACTCCCATTAATGTCAATATGTATTATATACACACGCAACGAGGAAGAAAGCAGTGCTGGGGAAGATTAGTATTTTATAGTGCCTTATATTGCAAGTTCATAATGGGAATAATGAAATCACTTTGCTCCATGGCTGCATCAACAGAGGTTGTCTTTGCTTTGCCATCATCAGGCCAAAGCTTAGGAGTTTTCCCTGGGTGAGACTCCCACTAAAGGGGGCATGGTTTCCCCCAGGAAGGGCACAGTAGAATGAATTCAGAATTTGAAGATTTTGGTAACTGATTCAGAATGCAATCCTGTGACTGTTCTAAATCAGATCCCCTGTTTGTACCCACTGAAACAGTTGACTTAGAGGGACCCTGTTTGGGTCAGGTCCCCTCCTAAATGGGACCAGGTTCAAGTTTTATTAATAGGAAATTACTATTTATTATTAGGGAAAACTTTATTGTGCATTCACCCTGAGAAATACTCGCTTTCATTTCACAGGGTGTGAAGAGAAATTGCATTTCCAGGTTGGCATTGCTGTGACATACAGTAATAGAGTGGCAGCTGTACAATAAATCCAGTTATTCAGGCATATTTAAATGGTACGTCAGCTGTCAGGAAATCCATATTTCACCGGTGTTATCTTTGGAAGCTCATATTTTATGACCATAGTTTTTCTAGTAATGTAATTTTTTAAATTTTAAGTTTTCAAAAGTGCTACTAGAGATGTCCCCATAAGGCAGCTCTGCAGATAAGTTATGGAGACACAGAGGACAATAAAAAAAGAGCCAGAAAGCTTCTCAAGGCCTTCTCCTTTATCTTCTTCCACCAAGGAGTAGCTCTAATGAAGAAAAGCACTTGTGTTTTGGGTATTGATGGCAGAGTCAGTTAATGAATTAACCTTTCACACCAAGAGACCATTGCACGAGCCGCAGCCAGCATTGCCCCTGTTGAAAGTCTCAGGCAACAAACCAGCCCCTGGATTGGGAATAACCACAGGAACTGTGAATACATTAACTGTGTCAGGCCGACTTAACCTCTCGCTGCTGCCCATGCCGGTTACACACTAGCCTTGTCTTGTTCCTTCTCTTTTTATTCCAGCCAAACCTTTTCCAAAGGCCTCTTCCCCCAGCCACAGCCCCTCCAGCAGTTACGTGAAGAGCACTTCATCTTCCTCCACAGGCTTCGACTACTCCCACGACGCTGAGGCTGCGCACATGGCTGCCACTGCCATCCTCAACCTCTCCACCCGCTGCTGGGAGATGCCCGAGAATCTCAGCACCAAGCAGCAAGAGGCCCCCGGCAAGGTGGGTGCACGTGCCAGGGCACCACTGCCCAGGGGCCAGACTTGAAGTCCAGGGTGGGAGAAATACCTTGGTTTACCCTTCCTCCCATTTTAGTTTTTAAGTGTAGAGGGAATGCAGGCACTCATCACAAATCACTCTTTCAGTCCCAGCTTTGGGTGATGCAGTTTGGAGGAGGTTTGATCTTGGCTCTTGGTGTGCTACGGAGATGCGTCGTGGTTCAAATTACCTGTGGAAGACGAGCAGCATTGCCAAGCCAAGTCTCAGGTTTAGACTGGACATTTATTCACTAGAATGGTGGTCAAGCCCTGGGACAGGCTGTCCAGGGCAGCAGTGGAGTCACCATCCCTGGAGGGATTTAAGTGCCACATGCAGATGTGGCACCTGGGGACACGGTTTAGTGTGCCCTTGGCCGTGCTGGGTGAACATTTGGACTCGATGACCTTAGAGGGCTTTTCCAACCCAAACGATTCTGTGATTCTCTGAGCTGGTTTTAAGTTGCTCACTGATCTCTATCTGATGCCACTTGAGAATCCCCAGGTGCATCCAGACCTATTTCCAGCTATTTTTCAGGGGAACACAGGTTTTCCAGAAGTCCTATGGAGCACCCCGAGCCTTGGGCAGATGTTTTGGATCCCATAGGGCATCTTAAGTGGCACCAGATACCTGCGTTAATCAACTGTGTCAAAATGCCACATGGGGTGCATTTTCACGACAGATTCCTGAAATATTTAGGAAAGAGCACCCCTTTTCATTCAATTCCTTATAAATGATTGTGGAGAGGACGGGACATGAAAACTTGCCCGCTGCACTGCAAAAGACAAATGGGGGCAAGATCCCCACGGGGAGTCGCTGGCAGCTGCTAACATGGGGCATATTTCCAACCTTTCAGTCCATGGACATCGAGGTGGATGAAAATGGGACTCTGGACTTGAGTATGAACAAACACCGCAAACGGGAGAGCACCTTTCCCAGCAGCAGCAGCTGCAGCAGCAGTCCCAGCATGAAGTCCCCAGATGTGTCGCAGCGCCAAAACAGCACCAGTGCCACGAGCAGCACCATGACCTCCCCCCAGTCCAGCCAGACCTCCCGCCAGGACGAATGGGATGGGCCCATTGACTACACTAAACCAAACCGTCAGCGGGAAGAGGAGCCAGAAGAGGTGAGAAGTGACTCTTCATGCTTGAATCTCCCTCGTGGGCAATTAAATGCCATGTTTGCTTGCACAGTTGTCCTGTTCCTTTCACTCTTTCCAAGCCTAGTTTGTCCTTTGAGCCTAGGAGAGAAATATTTCTGGCTTTGTCAGTGCTATCAGGTACCATCTGGGGACAACCAGGAAAGAGGCAGATGGTCTTAGATCTGTTGTGGTGCCCTTGCAAAGGAAGAACCCACCACTTTTCTTGCCCTGGGTCTGCAGTGTTTTCTTTGTTGTAAATCCTTTCAGCTCATTTGCACCAGTGGGGCTCCTGGTGATGTTTCCCAGGATGGTTTATATCTCCCATTAGCAGAGATGGCCCTGTATGTCACTGACATTAATCCTGCAGGTGAGGAATCCAGCCATGACCCCCTGACTGGGGTGAGGGAAAGCCGCGTGGAAATCCACATACAGATGTGTTTTACACATTTCTCTTATAAACCCATGAAATTACAGACTATTGGATTTCTGATTTGGGTACTGTGAGGTGCTTTCAGAGGGCTCAGGAGTGTTGGCAATGCTGCACTCTTAGCTGGGATAAAGGTGGGATCCTTTCCCACCACGGTTCAGCAGCAATGACCACCACTACAACCACTGCTCCTGGATCTTTTCTTGCAGTCAGAACCTGCCGCTCACTCTTTTGCCTCCTCGGAAGCTGATGAGCAAGAAGTGTCAGAGGAAAACTTTGAAGAGCGAAAATACCCAGGGGAAGTTACTTTAACCAACTTCAAGCTGAAATTCCTCTCCAAGGACATCAAGAAAGAGCTGCTCACGTAAGTCCTCCTTCTTGTCTCCTCCTCCAAAATCTACTAAATATGTACCTAGCACAGCCAGGCTGGTAGGAGACAAAATTTATTAGTAAATAATTTTAGAAATCAGAACTGTGCTTCCTTTCTTACTGTGGTTGGCCTTAGCTCATCTGAGTGGTCCAAATGAAAGCTCAAAAGAAACCCCACCCTCATACAACAGCTGGTCAATGAGGCAAAATACCTTCCTATATGGCCTTACTCTTCAGTGATAAAAAGAACCTATTAGGGAGCTTGGTGCTCTCAGGATTCATGGACAGGGTTGAGGAAAACCTCTTTCTTTTCCTCAGTGTTTCCTGCAAGAGTGTTTCTGGCACAGTGAGGGAACCTGCCCAATCTCCTGACCCTTTGTTCTAGGGCACTGGGTGATGCTGTAGAGCCAAGAGCACCCAAGGGATCTCAGCACCTTCTTGATGGGGGTGTTGAACCACAAGATGTCTCATTGAAAAGACAGGATTTGTTGGCTTAGAGCAGTGGGTCCCAGCACCGTGATGCTCCAGGGTCACAAAACGTGACCTGGGGCTGCAGCAAAATTGCTGTCAGGCCGCATTTTGGCATTGGAGAGAGACCCTGACCCAGCTCACATCTGTCTATTCATCGGGTGGGTGGAAGCACAGACCCAGATCTGTGCTATTAGATGGAGTATTACTCTGCATCCACACTGATTCCCACAGGAATGGTTAATGTTTAAGAGTTTGACCCAAACATGGCAGCTTGGACCTCGCTCTGACCTAGAGGAACGCTGGGATCAGACTGGAGGTTGTGGTGGGGAGGTCTCTCCTCCCAGTCATCCCAGCTGTTCTTGGCTGCTTTCCTGTGCCCCTGACCCCCCTGTATGTTAAACAGGGGAGAGCTGGTGGGCACTGTTTTCCTGACCTTATACAGCTCGCTCATTATTTGGCTTCTGCAGGCAGGAGGCTGAGGGAGCAGACAGGCAGAGAGGAGATCTGTGGCGGCAGAGAAGCAGCAGCAGCATCTTCTCTAAATGAGCAAATCACAGACCAGCTGCCCTTATCCAAAGTTCTAAAGGCTTTTTTAAAGCCCAGCAGCACCGTGAATAGCAATTTCTGAGGTAGAGCCCTGAAGTACTCCTGTGCTTTAATTTTATTGTGATGGTGCAGAAATTTTCTGAATGGAAACAGCCCTGGAATAAATAAATGGTGTCATGGGCAGTGCTGAGGCTTCCCTCCAGTTTCTAGTCCAAAGACTGTGATGAATTAGCTGTAGTTAACTCAAGAGCAGACTCACCTGCGTGTCTGATGCTCCATGTCTGGATGCAGCTCTTGTGCCACTTCCAGGCACAGATGGCAGGGAAGGTGCTCCTCACCTGTATCTTCCCACTGTCCTCCTGCTGGCACATGAGTTGGAACCACACAGCCAGAAATCCTTGCTGCTTGAACATCACCACATCCGTGCTGGCTCCAGGGCTCTCTGTGTTTGTGTGGCAGTTGTGGCTGGGAAAGGACTCGAGGGTGAGCAGGGAATAGGTGCCTCCATGCCTCAACCTGCTGGACCAGAATGTCCCGAGGCATCCCTGCAGTGTCCCAGGACATCCCTGCTTGCTCATATACACTTGTCTTGGGGCAGGAGGGCATGACTGTGCCAGAACCTTGCTGCTCATGCACGAACTCGATTTTATTCCCTGGACATGGAGAAAGGAGAGCACCTTTTTCCATCGCCCATGCAAGTACAGTTCACAGAGGAGGCAGCGAAGAGGGATGGATGGGAGGTACAGCCAGTGAAGGCAGTGGGTGGGATGCAGGAGCTCCTTCCTGCCCTCTGTTTGGAGCCTCCAAGCACACAGTCAGAGGCTACTTTCATTCCCTCTCTGCAGTGAAAAGTGTTTTCAAGCTTTCCTTCGCAGCTAAAAGGGCTGGGAGAAAAAAACCCAAATCACTTCAGAAAGCTGAAATCTGAAGCACCTTATTCAGCTCTGAAATCTGAACCAGATGATTCCTGCAGCCACAGCTTCAGTATTGCAGGAATCATCCAAACTGGCAGCACCAGCCAGGGGTGTTCATACCTGTCAGGTCATGCCACCCTGCAGGCTGCCATCAGTCCCCCACTGCCTCCAAGCATTCCAAGCAACTTAGGATTTTAAACACTTTCTTGCAAATTTAAAATTTTTTCTAACAGGATCCTTGGGATTTTTTGGTAACAAAGAAGGGAGGAAAGGGAGCTGAAAGGGAAATGTCTGGTTTCTATCCATGCAAACGTACAAACACACACCGAGACCCAACGGAGCCGGTGTAAGGGGTCTGGCAGTGAGACTGGGCTGAGACTCACCTGATAGACCCTGAGGGGGCTCAACTGGCTTTGCCCATCTGGGGCTCTTGTGGAATCCATTCCTTTCCCACATTTATGATCCTTCTTGTTGTTGTTGTTGTCCAGTTGCCCAACCCCAGGCTGTGATGGCAGCGGACACATAACGGGAAACTATGCCTCTCACCGCAGGTGGGTTGACCTTTTTTTCGTGGTTTGAGCTCTAAAGACAACTTTTTTTTTTCTTTTAGTATATTTTTTGACCATGTGGATAGTTTGGTTCTGTTTCCTCCCCCTTTCTGTTGCCCTTCTCCCTCCCCACGCCCCAGCCCTTTTTTCTTTTCCTTTTTCCTTTTTTTTTTCCTTTTTTTTTTTTTTTTTGCTTATCCAGATATTCCATCTCTTCTCTTTCAGCCTTTCTGGTTGTCCTCTTGCTGACAAGAGCCTCAGAAACCTCATGGCTGCCCACTCTGCTGACCTCAAGTATGTTTGCGCTCAACTTGGAACTCCTTTTTTTTCTTTATTTCCACCCTTTTTTCTCTCTTCTCCCTTCCTGCCCACACTCCTCTTGCTCTGCTTTTGCTTTTCCATCCCCTCCCTTCTCCTTTCAAAGAGCTGATCAAAATCTGCCTGCAAGGAGCTCTGGTGGAGTCCTGCTTCCAGCTGCCACGTTGAAGAGGCAATGACATGAAGGAAGGCTTATTTTGGGGAGGGGGGCTCACAGCAGTGATTGGAAATAACCTGAGTGCCTGGCAGGTTTCCTCTGGGCACCGAAGACATACTATTTTCTTTTCCCAAGCTTTTGTTCCTTAGTTTGGGCCATAACCCTTTTCATGTAACAGTTTTGTACATCTCAAATAATCCAAAACCTGGAGAAAGCCTCACACTTTATTTTTCGGAACTAAAATGTGCTTTGTCAATGACTGCAATCAAGGATTTTTGAAGCCATAGGTGAGTCAGGGGTCACAAAGATGATTGATAAAGTCCCAAATTCCTCTGTGATGGCCTGGAGGGCAGCATGGCTCTGGGACTGCTCTGTGCCCCACCTCCCACATGGGTGCTGGTACCAGGAAAAGTGTTTGTTCAATGCCTGCTCCTCATCCCAGAGGTGGAAAAGGTGGCAGGATTAGTTGATATTATTAGAATATGCTGGTGGATGGAAAGGACCAGTGTGATTATTGCTAAGTACACTTAATCATGCATTATAGACTATACATTCGGAAAAAACCTCTTCAGAGAATCTTGCTGAACTGGTGTTTCTCCAACAGCCTTAAAGAATAGCCAAGTGATCAGAAAATTAGTGCTAAAGATACTAAAAGCTCTCAGGAGCAGTACCCATTTCCAGTAAGGACTGGACAAAAAGCAAACGGGGTTGTACCGGAGATCAAACACTGCACCCAGCTTTGCTGTGCAGGATCCCCTGCTCCCCTCAGGCATCCAGTGTCACTGCTTTTTACCAAAATACTGCATAAAACAGACTTCTGGACACAAAAAAAGAAGAAAAAAAAAAAACCTTGTTATTATTTTTTCTCAAATACTCTTTTTTTTCTGTGTCCTGGTGAGGATGGGAGCAGAGGAGGGAAAGAGAAGAGGATTTGGAGATATTACAGATTGCACAGTCATAGCTTTTCACAGCTTCAGATAAGACTATGTCAGTGGTTCTATTATAAATTCTATTTCAGGGGTTAATATCCCTGATATAAAAAAAACAGCTCCAGGCTGGAACATGCAATAAAAGGTCTCTGTTGGTATGATTTGTCTCCAGATAATTAAAAATAAAAATCAAATTACTTCTCTCCTCTCTTTGAAAGTCCTGAAAGGCAGAAAGAGTTTGGTGTTAGTGTTTTCATAATTTCCTCCCACCCTGAAGCTAGAACAACAAAGAAATAGTTTTGCTTTCTACTTTGACAGTGTATAGTAGGGAAATGTCACAGTCATCTCCCAAACCTGTAATTTCTAAATGAGTTGAAGCCTTTGCACCCTTGTTGAGGTTCTGCTGGATGCATCACTGCTCTTACCGGTCTGAATCTCTGTGCATTTATGTTTTCCTGCATCTGAGCAGGCTGAGCCTTGGTCCTGACTCATCTGCCTGACACCCCTCTGGGATCGGGATGTGTCCCTGCACATCCTGATCTGAGGTGAGGTGACAATTTTTTTTGCCAACAGAGACTATTCAGTGACCTGCAAATGCCAAACTCTCCCTCTGAGCTTGTGCAAAGAGGAGAATTTTGATATCTTCTGGTCAAAAAAAGAGGACTTTTTGAGAGGCTGTTTTCCAAGCTGCCAGACAAAAGACAGGTGCAGAAATCACTGCTCTACTGACTGTCAGAGGCCACAGAACCCCAGCTATACCATTGCCCAGGCCAGGCACCAGCACAGAACCACAGAATAGTTTGTGGTGGAAGGGACCTTTAAAGGCCATCTTCAAATAAATCTGGCTGCTCAGAGCCCTGTCCAGCCTGGCCTTGGATGCTTCCAGGGACGGGGCATCCATCACCTCCCTGGGCAACCTCTGGGAAAGTATATTGCCTTTCCCAAGGGCACTGACCTCAGGGGCTTCCCGTACACCACTGGCATGTCCTGGACACACATCAGTCCCTGCTCTGGGGCAGGTACCTGCCAGTGGTCCAAACCAGGCACTGGTGGCTTTAAAAATAGGGATTGAGGAGGCGGGACGCAGCAAAACCCTTCCCCGAGGAGAATGGGCACTCTGCAAGATTGTGGATATGCCCTGAACTTTGGTCAGAAGGAGCAGCTGAGCATCTCCCCCTCGTCCTGCGGCAGCACCGTGGATTTCCTCCCCCTCCCACCCCTCCCCCCGTCCTAATCACTTGACTGAAAAAGCCCTGGCTAATTGGCAGGCTGGCGAGCACATTCTCTGCGAACACTCCTCGCCTCTCTTCCTTGTCCCCATGACAACTTTTATGTCCGCCGCGTCACCTACAGCATTCGGAAGAGATCTTTGTGCTCTCGGTGCTTCGTATCCCCTCACCGCCCTTGCTCTGAGCCCTTAACCATGCGGTGCTTAACTCGTGCCATTGTCTTCGCTGCCGCTCGGCGGGCTGGCAGCCCCCGCCAGCCTTTGTGCAATTTTGGGTGGTCACAGGACCGTTCTCCAGGCTTTGCTTTCGGTGCCATTCCAGAGCGCTGGGTGCTCACCTTCAAACTCAGGACCACGGGTGCATCTTCAGAGGTTCCTCTGTAAGGGCAGCGGCTGAGGACCGAGGGGCAAGTTCTGCACCGAAGCACCACAAGCTGCTGGTGCACTGTGTATGGTGACCTGGTGATCCCCAGCCCGAGGTCCAGCAGGTGCTGTCACCCTGCAACACCCAGCCTGGAGCGCTGGGGAAGAAGAGAAGCCAGGGTTAACCTGGCCTTTTTCCTCCTGTTCCTTCATCTTTTTGCATCAGAAGCATTGGCTGGTATCACACTTTGAATACCCTCCTGCAGTGGGCTGTCCATTTGCCCCCACTGAGATTAGCCACCCCCCAAGTCACCCAGACCTGACTTGAGACCTTCCTCTTGGTGGTGGCCCTGCTGGCCCCCCCTCGTCTATTTTTCTCATCCCTTGTCTATGCTTGCATCCATCCTGCTGGCCCTGGATGGCACCTGCTGCCTCCTCATGGCTTCCTCGAGATGACAGACACTGTCCTGGAGGGTTTTTTTAGCTCATTATCAGGTCCTGAGCTGTCCCCTTCCTGAGGGTGGGGACAGAGGCTGGGACCTGTGTCCCTCCTGGAGAGCAGCCGCTCGCTGTGCTCCCAACAGCCCTACCTCTTGCCTCCCATGTTCCTCTCCAACGCCACATCACGCAGCGACGAGCTGACTTCGGTGCTGTGGGTATTACAGACCAGACCTTGTTCTTACAGAGGGAGAAGGGGCAGGAAGGAAAAACCTGCTTGTGTGTTGACAGTGCCCAGATTTCACTTTGAAATGAGCTGTCACAGAGTGTCGACCCCCTGCTCGCCCCCCCAGGCTAATCTGAGCCTCCCTTGCCTCCGCAGGTGCCCTACTCCTGGTTGTGATGGTTCTGGTCACATAACAGGAAATTATGCATCTCATAGAAGGTAAGATCTCCCTTAAACTATTTTCTCTGTAGCCTCTTTCTGTGTTGCCTTTTTCTTTTTTTTCTTTTTTTTTTTTTTTTTACCCTGCAGTGGGCAGAGTTGTAAAGTTCTGAATAAAACATTAATGTTACTGACAACTGAAGCCTATTTTCATCTCTTTAATCTGACTTCTCCTCTTTTTTTTTTTTCTGATGTTTCCAGCATCTGATTAGAAGCTCCTTTCAACAGAATAAAAGACAAAGGGTCAGATTTTAGCTGATGCAATGTTCCTGTTAATATTGCTACCTATTTATGATTTCTATTATCACTTTAGAACATTAATAGCAGAGATCTGAGCCTTCTGTTTCAACAATTCCATTAAACATTGCAGGCTGTTAGCAGATATCTTCTTATCTAGACACCATTAATTACTGTCCATCTCCCTCAATTTTTTTATTATTTTTTTTCTTCTGACTTCTCCTCGTGGTGTGAAGCTGCGAAACGAGGGAGATCAAAAACACTGTGCCAAATTCAAGGGAAAGATGACTGAAGTGGGGGAATAGCAAAGGCAGGGATTCTGCCAGTGAGACAGGCCTTTCTTCTCTTTTTAACCACAGTCTGTCAGGCTGCCCTCGTGCCAAGAAAAGCGGGATCAAGATCACCCCGACAAAGGATGATAAAGAAGACCCAGAGCTGATGAAGTAAGTCTGGGGATAACTCCTGAGTAGAGCTTTTCACTCTGTGCCCTTTGCCTCATACAGATTTACGTGGGGGAGCAACATCCCTCCCACATCCCTCCTGGCTCACGCTGCTTTCAGCATCATCTACAAAGCTTTCCCGTTGTTTTCTTGGTGTTGCAATTTTGAAATTTGATTGAAAAACTGGGTGCTCGGGAGGTGATGGTGTATGTTTTCTTGTTTGTTTCTGCAGATGTGAAAAGTAGGCCGACAGGGCACAAACAGTTTCTCTGCTACCTGTGCTTTATATAATTCCAAAAAAACCCCTGCCAGTGTTGTAAATGAGGGTAAAACCCCACAGTCAAGCCAAATGTTGCATGTTTTTGCCAGCAAGGGGCAGATGAGGGCTGAGGGGCTTGCTTAACTCCCAGGAACACAGTAGAAATAGGAACTATCCAGCAATGACTCGAGTCAGGATCCAGTAACCCTGAATAAAATATGTTTTGTAGAGTCTTTGCCAGGGCAGAATATTCAAAGTGGACTGAATAAAACCTTTCTCTGCTGCCTCGGGCTGAAGTTTTCAAAATGTCCCAGGGGGTTTATTCAGTCAGGGAACAGAGATCTGAAATCCCTTAGTCCACCTCAGGAGTTTTCATGAGCTGTGAAATCCATTCGTCCTGACTTTTAGCAAGTCCAAGCATCGCAGGCCTGATGTGGTGTTTGAGGTCAATGTCTCAACCCTTTATACAGCTATAGGACATCAAAGGCAGCACTGACTCCGGGATCCTCCTATTTTTTCTGTTAACCCAGAGCATCCCTAGCATTTCTGGAACCTGTCCACTCACCCAGCAAGTGCAGGTGAAAGCGGGTAAAAAGAAGCACGGGGAAAATTATCAACTCCCTCCAAGAAACTCTAGTTACCCATGAGTGCTGGCATATCTGTCCAAACCCCTTTGGCTCAGCAGACTGTCTCCAAATGGATTTTTTTTTTTTACTTATTTTAGCCCCAGGGCTGGTTTTGCCTGTGCAGGGGATCAGAGGTGAATGCCTCTGTGTGCCCAGGTTTTGTCCTGGAGCAGAGGCTGAGCTGAAGCAGGACCCAGTGGGTGTGGAAGAACCCCGTGGGGGCTGCAGGAAGCTGGGATGCGCCTGCTGGGGCATAAGGACCTTTCAGAAAAAGATGATATTTGAGCCATCTGCTCTGTTCTTTCTCCTCAGTCTACAGGAAGGAAAGCCTCCCAGTTAAATGAGCCGTGTGATAATTAGCAGGAGTTAGCAGAGTTTATTAAAAATTAAGCAACCTACTTGAGAATCTGTGGGAAAAATCCTCTTTTGGCTCAAATACCCTGAATTGCTGGTGGCATTGCAATGCTGGGCCATTAACCAGTGACACAGGAAGGGAAAGGACCGGCAGCAAATTGTTGTTGTGCAACTGCTGGCTGTTGTACCTTTGCTCTCACTGTGGTTGGAGGGGTGTGGGGGAGGTTGTCCCTTTCCATGTTTTCCCCAGGGGCACGTGTCCTGTGGGGCTGGGGAAGCTGTGGTTTTGCTCATCTGTGCCTTTCCCATTCAGGACAGGACCAGGCAGGAATATGCCAAGCAGTTTCACCAGTACAGTTTCTCTGCAAAAAACCCCCAACTTTCCAGTGCAAGGAGAAAAGGGGCTTTTATATGGCTGTGTTTTTATGGTGCAGCTGGGGCTTGTATAGGAACACGGGATGAGCTGTCAGGACACCCAGAGCAGAATGATGGTCCCACCAGCATCCTCATCAGGGCTTGGGTTCTCTCCCAGTTCGCAGTAAAGATGAAAATGCTGGGAAGCTAAATTGGCAAGAAGTCATAGAATCCTAGAATAGGTTGGGTTGGAGGGGACCTTAAAGCTCATCTCATCCAACCCCCTGCCACGAGCAGGGACACCTTCCACTAGACCAGGTGGGACACTTCCATGGGTGGGACATCTGTAGATTCTCTAGGCTCCAAGCTCCAAATGGGGTTGGAGCATTGCCAGAACTGGATTTTTTGACTCCTGGAAAGCTGATGCTATCCACTCCCAGACTGGTCTTGGTGGGACTGTGGGCACTGGGGCAGGCAGTGCCAGGTGGGATCTGAGGGTCTCTGTGGAGCAGCAGGTGAAGGCATTCCCTAATATCCCACGGCACAGGCAGTAACCCCGACTCCTCCAGCACACCCAGGAGGAACAGAAGCTCCTCCGAGATGTGCAAAGCGACACGGTACAACAATCCATCTCTGCCACCTTCCCCCATCCCGTGGGAAGGTGTTCCACCACCCACAGCAAGGTGCACCCAGTGCAGGTTTGCGTTAAGGAGCTTTGGCTCTAAATCCATCCTCCGTCTGCACCGAGCGCCACTTGGAACCCGGCCGAGTTTCGCACATCACCACCAAGGAGAAAGTCATTTAGTCCCTGTTGTTTTTGCTGTTCATCCTCCAAGTAATTTGCTACAGACGTGATTGAACAGATCACCTCAACCTTCAGCCGAGCCCTGGCATAGAACAGAAGCATCCACAGGTGTCTAATTGATCAAACACTGCTGGTGCTTCCATTAAATAATAATAATTAGCCAAAAAATAATTTAAAAAAATGTCCAGGACAGCTGGTTTGCACAATAAGGTTCTGGTTTATTTTTTAACAATGAAAATGTAATAAAACTTAAATTAACGGCGTAATATATGTAACGGTTGGGCCATAATGGCTGCATACTAAATCCTGGGGTTTGTCTCTTTCTCTCTTTCTCTTTCCTCCCTCCCCTTCTCCTTTTCCTCCTGAGGATTCAGTAATTTGCTCGTGATCATATAAAAGCAATGATGTTATGAATTTACTGAGGATCCTGCTGGCAGGGATATTATAAGTGAATTGTGCTGCATTTGCAGCTGATTAAAATCGAGATCAGCATTTTTCAAATTATCTTGGGAAAAGGCTGGGTGTAGAGGCCCCCCCCTTCTGCTGTCATCTCCCTTTTGTGCAGAATGTAAACAATCAGGGTAATAATTTCTGTGGTGAAACGCAGCTTGCGATCTTCAGGAGCAGCTTGGTGGATATTTTTTCTGGGGAGCCTCGAAGTCCCTAATTGCATCCATACTGAGGATGTGGGGGATTATTTTTGGCATTTCTTACCTACTTCCACCTCCCTTATTTTAGAGTAACCTCCCCAGAGTAATAAACTTTTAACTGTATTTATAATTGGCGAGCATTTTTAAACAAATGCAAACACAGCAGAAACCCTGATAGATACACCGGACTTGTGGGCCAGCAGGATTCAGCGAGAATGCCATTAGGGTGGGGGGGGGGGATGATGAAGAGGGAGGAAAGAGGTGCCTTTTGGAGAGCCACTCGCCTGCTTGCCAACAGCACAAGTTGTGTTGGTGCTTCCACGACGCTCCTCACAGCTCCCGTGGGTTTCAGCCGGCCATAAACAGCAGCAGAAGTGCGGGGGCGGGAGGGCTGATGTGCTGCCTTGATGGTAATTCCCACTTTATCCCCTTGTGAGCGTGGGTTGATCTTTCCACGGAGGCAGGATGTGAACCAGGAGGAGGAGGAGGAGGAGGCAAGTGAGGTCATGCCAGGCTGAGTGATGGCCTAGTGATTCGTCCTGTCTGCTGGGGTACAGGCTCAGAAGCTCCTCGGACACCCTCCTGGCAGGAGCAGGTTTACAGCTCTTCGTGCACAGGTCGCAGCCTGAGCAGCTCCCGGCTCAGGGACTGGCTCAGGTGGAAGGGTTGTGTCCCCATGGGCACAGACAGCGCTCCTAGACTGTGCTGACTGTGCTAGTGTAGGGTGATAAAGTTAATGACCCTGGGTTCCTTGGCAGTACCGCCGTGCAGAGCTGGCTGTACACGTGTGATGGTTCAGTGTAAGAGTGTCAGCCTTGCAGTGCCTCAGGATCCATGTCTTGCAGCCCAAACTGCCGTCTTTGCCCTCAGTGAGGCACCAAACAAATGGTTTTTTACTCCACCGGGACCTGCTTTTGCTGTGTGTGATGTGACCTCCACAGCCTTTCCTTCTGCAGAATTCTCCTTGGTTCTCTTCGGCTCTTCTAAAGGAGCAGTTGTAGCTCTTAATTTCCCATCTGCCATTTCCATCAACTAAGTATCTACCCCATAAACCTGAGGCGAGACTCAGATGCAAAAATGCTCTCTTCCAAGGCTCCCCCGCTCCCGCTCATCCCTAATTTCCTTACACCTTTATCCGTTCCTTCCGCTCCCTTCCTCTTTGCGGCCGGGCTGTAATTCTTGGTGATTCCCTGTGCCCAGGTGTCCCGTTCCTGGCTGCGTTGGGCTCGGGCACATCAGCGGCAAATACGCCTCTCACCGGAGTGCGTCAGGGTGCCCTCTCGCAGCCCGCAGGCAGAAGGAAGGATCACTCAATGGCTCCTCGTTTTCCTGGAAGTCGCTGAAGAACGAAGGCCCAACCTGCCCTACCCCAGGCTGCGACGGTTCCGGCCATGCCAACGGGAGCTTCCTCACTCACAGAAGGTAAATCCCAGCTGGGAATCAGTGTGAGTGTGACAGCGTTGGTGGGGGCTCACCCACCTCCCTGTAGGCGCTGCCTGAGCACCGTTCAGCCCTTCACGTGGGGCTCAAGAGCTGGTGATTTTGATACTGAGGTCAGTCAGTCCTACTGCACAGAAGAAAGTGTTTTAACATTCACAGAATCCTAGAATGGTTTGGGTTGGAAGGGACCTTACAGCTCATCTTGTCCAACCCACTTGCCACAGGCAGGGACACCTTCCACTAGACCAGGTTGTTCCAAGCCCGCTCCAGCCTGGCCTTGGACACTTTGAGGGATCCAGGGGCAGCCACAGCTTCTCCGGGCAACCTGTGCCAGGGCCTCGCCACCCTCACAAGGAAGAATTTGTTCCTAATATCTAATCTAAATCTCCATTAGCACATTAGAAAAGCACTTGAGCATCACAAACAGGGGCTTAATGCCCATGCCAGCCAGACTCATCTCACCTTCCTCACCTGCCGTACCCTGTCTTTTAGGAAACAACGTGTTTTCTAATCTTTGCTTAAAGAAAATTGCTCTCACTTTATAAATGGGGAGTTTTGTGACATTATTCATAAAGCAATTTCCCCTGTGCCATAAAAAGCTTTTAGAAGAACTGTCTCGCAGCATGAACTCCACCAAATGGTGCGTGCTCTTGTTTGGGAACACAAGAACCTATAAATACTGAGAGTTTATGAAACCCATTTTTACTTGTTTTTCAGTTTGTCAGGGTGTCCAAGAGCTACTTTTGCTGGGAAGAAAGGAAAACTCTCAGGGGATGAAATTCTCAACACAAAGTTCAAGACCAGCGATGGTAAGGATTTTCACTCCTTTGCCTTGCAGGTGTGTTGGGGTATTGAGCCTGTAAATCTTTTTCTTTGCAGACTGAGGAGGTTTCAACAGCTGAAATCTGGCCACAGATTTGCAGAGATGTTATGTGCTATAATAACCCATTCCTTGGGTTTTCTGGGTGCTGGGGGTGGTATGGTACCAGCCCCACTACTTGAGTCACACACTTTGAGGGAGTGATGATGAAGAAAGCAAAAGAATTAATGCTGAAATTGAGTTGTTGTTGTTTTGTTTTTTTTTTTCAAATATTCACTGGCATTTTTACAAATCCCTTGCAGTCATTCAGCAATTTTCACCTATTCAGGGCTTTTAATACTGCGATATTTCTGGATCTGGAATTTTGTTAGCGATGGCACTTTGCTTTTCCAGTGCTATTACTGAGCTTTCTGTGGTATTTGACAAGGTTCAAGCCATGAACTTGAGTACTTATGTAGTTTGGAACCTATAAATACCTGCACTCTTCTGGAAATACTGCTTTATTTTATGAACATCGTAATTTCTAATCAAGACATGCATTAGGTTCTTAAATGGTATCTTTCCAAACTTAGGACTGGAGAGAGTGACCTGATTGTTCAGGACAATCAACCTTGCTGGGTGTGGGGATGTGCTGGACTGCAGCCGCTCTGCTGTCCTTTGCTTTTGCATTTACACATTGACCTGTTCAAGTATTATTGAACTGTGATGATAGAAACCCTAATTTAAAAAAAAAAAAAAAGGTAAAAAAAATGCAGGTGAGATGTGCATCCCATTTAGAGGATGTAAAAGCCAAGGTGAGGACCCAAGGACTCTGGGAGTGGTGATGTCTATGCAGCAGGATGGGCTCAGCAGAAAGCCCTGCACTTCTGCTTTTCCCAAGAGCATTTGCTGACTGTCCATGACCTTCCCTCCTGCAGTTCTGGAGAACGATGAAGAGATCAAGCAGCTGAACAAGGAGATCAGTGAGCTGAACGAGTCCAACTCAGAGATGGAAGCGGCCATGGTGAAACTACAGTCACAGGTTCGTGTGCCTGGATGCGCCCCCAAGCCCACGGGGACACGGCCAAGCCCCTTGCTGGGTGGTGGTGGGTGCCACCGGTGAGGGTTGGTAACCCTGCCCTGCTCCTTGCTCTGCAGATCTCCACCATGGAGAAGAACCTGAAGAACATCGAGGAGGAAAACAAAATCATAGAGGAGCAAAACGAAGCCCTGTTCCTGGAGCTCTCAGGGTTGAGCCAGGCTCTAATCCAAAGTCTTGCCAATATCCGCCTTCCGCACATGGTAAGGAACTTTGACAGCGCTCGCCCCAGCCGGCGTGATCAAGGGAGCTGTGCCAAACCCAGTTCACAACAAGGCTTATTCACAATTAAAGACTGGGAGAATTTCTCTCTATACACCTACGTGTCCTTTATAAGATCCGTACTTTTCCCTTATCTCTGAAGCTTGCATTATATCTCCCTTTTGTTGTCATTTTCTGCTGATCTCCCTTTGTATCTATTGTTCTGTCTCATTACATCTGGGAGCACTATCACAAAATAGGAAACTTTATCAAGGGCACCCAGTGCCTTTTAGGCTAAGACAGCACAAGGGATTGGATTTCAACGTCAGAAAGATCTTAGAGCTCCTATTACAATGCAGGTAGTTTCAATTCGGTTTTGAATAGCTGGCAGCCAAAGAATAGCATTCTTAAAGAGAGTATATTTTGTTTAATTTAACAAGGTCTAACAGCCCACAGCATGTTACCGTAGAGTTACTGAGAAATGAAAAGACTGCATTAAAATAGTAAAACCACAAAAGGCTATTAATTACCTTCTCTCTATTCCCAGGAATGTAATTACTGTTGTCAAAACCAGGTGTGTGGAGGGAGGGGGGCTCATGTTGTTGAGGAAGTTTTCCTCTTACAACTCATAAAGACCATCACAATGATCAGAGGAATGAGCTTTTGATTTATTTTTTCTGCCATCCTTTTTTTTTTTTTTTGGGAATCCTTTTCACTGGGAGTTGTATTTAAATTCAGGCTGGCTGGAGAGAAGCCATCCTCCAGCAGAGCAGTTTTGGATAGTATTCACCCAGCTGCCTAACTGGCATAAAACCGCTCACTGAGTGCTTTTTTTGTGAAGTATTTGACACAAAAAGGTCAAATAAACTGTTCAGCAAATATTTTTTCAAGGTTTCAGGCAACTCCAATTAAATAATGCCCATGAGACTTGTATGCTCATTTCATTCCTGCTCTCTTTCTTCCTTCTCCCTTTCTTTTTTCCCCATTACTCCAAATTAGATATTTGCAAGGTTTCCACGATGCCCCTCAAAAGCAGAAGCTGTACTGCAGCAGAGTGCTGGTGTGGGCAGCTGTAAGCTTAAGGTGACCAGGCT
This sequence comes from Myiotriccus ornatus, assembly GCA_036023395.1. Lineage (NCBI taxonomy): Eukaryota > Metazoa > Chordata > Aves > Passeriformes > Tyrannidae > Myiotriccus > Myiotriccus ornatus. The sequence goes on from JAYRBT010000054.1 coordinate 8,015,545, forward strand.
TCTGTCCTGCCTTTGCCTTTGGTTCCTTCTATGGTGTTCCACCAGTCTTCTTGTTCTCCTGACCTTCATTTCCACGGCTTAATTCAGCCTTCAGCCTGTCAAACTGCCTGAATGTGCTTAACCTGATGCTGTTAATAGTTCCACAAGGCCAGTCCATAAAATTAAGGACCCAGTTAAGATCTGGCAGGATCAGGGGTTGCATGATGAGATTCCTGTAGATACAGCACCTCACATATAGCGGCTTTGACATGGAGACCTTTGATTGCCAGTACATACATAGAACCATAGAATGGTTTGGGTTGGAAGGGACCTTAAAGCTCATTCTGTTCCAACCCCCTGCCATGGGCAGGGACACTTTCCACGAGACCAGGTTACTCCAAGCCCAATCCAACCTGTCCTTGAACAGTTTAAGCCATCCCCAATAAAATACACAGATGGTTTATTGCGAAGAATCGTTTCAGCCTCCTCCTGCTCTTCTACTAACCCTTTTAATTGGCTTTTTTTTTTTGTTTGCAGGAGCCAATTAGTGAGCAGAACTTCGATGCATATGTGAACACGCTGACAGACATGTACACCAACCAGGAATGCTACCAGAACCCGGAGAACAAGGACCTGCTGGAGAGCATCAAGCAAGCCGTCAAGGGCATCCAGGTTTAGTGCCGTGGGATGGAGATGAGCAAGCAAACAGACTGTAAGATGGAACTTTCCCTCCAAGTATTCAGGTTTACAAGTTAGAAAACTTGTTCAATGAATGAAACAAAAAAGAAAAAAAAAAAAAAAGGAAAAAAGGACCAAAATGTAACCAAGAGGCCATTTCTGAGACATGGAACTGATCGAACTCAGTGTTCTCATTTACTAAATTTTGGACCTTCATGAGAAAAGTGGGATTTTTTTCTACCTGGACCACGAGGTAGATCAGGATGGAAGGTTAAATTCTCCAGTAGGCTGTGGGGCTCGGTAGCAGGTGAAGAGCAGGCCACTTTCATGAGTTGCCATGCTCTTGTAGAGTTGATCCAAGGGTTAAAACGTTACAAGAACAGGGTCTTGTCTGATCCAAGACTAGTGTATGACTGGCTTAAACCCTCATGTTGTCTATGGTTGTATGTCCAGATCACCTACTCACACATGAGTTATGTTCTATGTTGCTACAAGTGCTGGAGCTGCAAGCTACCTGTAAATCTGAACCTGTGCTGGGCCTCCCAACCCCGAAGTGTTCAGATATCCACTGGGCATGGGAACTCTGAAGTATTATAAAGTAGCTTATTTTTATTTTCTGAAAGAAATCTGAAGAGCAGTTCTGGATCTCCAGTGGAAAGCGCAATGGAAAAAAAGGTTCTCAGGGAAGCTTTTGGAGTTTGCAACTACAGTATTCCTTTGTCTGTCTTAAATATGAGAATAGCTATTATGAATAGGCCAATTCCAGATACTTCATACAGAAGAACTCTTTAATGTGTCATGGTCCGGTGTATATGATTTTTTGGAAGTCTGTTTGATGACAGTTCTGGTTCTTTTCATTATTGTGATCATCCTTACAGTGGGCAGTACTGCCAGTCCAGAGATCATACATCAATGCCAGAGAACGGTTGAGATTGCGATGAACAAAACAAAACAAAACGAAGCAAAGAGGCAAAAACCGACAAAAAAGAGAGATGTTAATTGATGGCCAGCAAAGTGCTTACACACCGTGAATCGGGAGTTGATTTCTCACAGGTATCCACGGGGCAACGAGTATTTTTTTTTGGTTTGGTGTTCTAGGATTGGTGCGAAATCACAGCGCAAGCACCATTCTGCAAAGAAAAAAAAAAAAAGAAAGAAAAGAAAAAAAAAAGGGAAAAAAAGAGTATTCAGGTCATGGGTACTCTTCCAAAGAAGCATTTTGTAAGCAGCTCGGTACACGCAGCCCACTGTGCACTTAAAGAACAACCCTATGAATGTCTTTGTGATGCTGCTCTGCAGCACCCGCTCCATCGCCAGGGCCGGCTGTCACCCCGCGGGGCTGCTCCCCACATCTCCGCTCCCACCCGGAGCTCGCTTCCTTCTCCAAACACTCCAGAAGCACCGTGGGGCAGAGCCCCCCCACCGAGGGGACCCAGCGTGGGTGCATCTTGCATCCTGCGTCCCATATCCCGCGTCCCTCCCGGCAGTGGGGCGGGCAGAGCTGGGGAGGATTTTGTTGGCCCCTACTAAAGGCAAGACTGCGGTGTTGTTTCGAGCCGAATCCTGCAGATATTTAGGATGTAATTTGCGATTTGGAGAAGTCAGTGGAAAGTCCCAGTGACTACCAGAGGCCACTGGATCCGGCCTCGAAGCCCAGGAGTGACTCGATTGGTGTCGGTTCCCGTGTTGAGTTCCACAGGGCAGTTGGCCTGGGTGGGTATTTGCTCCCACACTTAAGTGTTTGCAGGATCAGACTCCATGAGTTAACTTATTTTAGAACCCATTCCAAGTGCAAAAATACAAAAGAAAGGGAAAAAAAAATAATATGAAATTTGAGGTGTTAAAAACACAATGTTCTTAACATGTAAATAGAGTCCAAATTGATTGTGACTGCAATTCAGTTAGTATTTAAAAGTAGAGAAATTGCACTTACTGGAAGAAAGAGAAGAAAAAAAAAAAGTAGTTAGTTTAATTATCCTGTAAATTATTTAATTTTGGCAAGATGTATGTAATTTATATTTACAACACCTTATGTTAACTTTTTGCTATTTATTTAACTTTTTTATTTATTAATTTTATACTTATTTTAAACTGGACACTGCACCATAGAAATGAAGATAAAAGAAGCAAAAAAACTTAAAAATTAAAACTCTTGACCATAAAAAATGATATTCCAAAAAAAAAAAGGAAAAAAAAAAGACAAAAACCCCTATCTACAACTCCTACTTGTAATTTTGATGCAACCAAGTTATTTTTTATATATTTTGTTATTTATTCTTTTAATGACGGGAATTTTTTTAAAGATATTTTATAACTAAGACATTTTGATAATTTTTTGGTTTGTTTTTTTGCAGGGGCAGGGGCACTGGGGGGAAGAGAGACTTTTTCAGTTTTTCTTTTCTTTTTCATTCATATTGTTTCAGGCACTGATAACAGGAAATGAAAATTCTGTATTTATTATTTATTTAATATTTAAGTCGGGGAAAAAAAACGAACTGTGCTCTTGTTGTATATTTATTTTGTCGTTTGTGTGTTGGTTATGTGATGACTGAGTACTTGTTTATGTGAAGGAATACTGTTAATATTTAAATAATAAAGAGTCACATTGAAAGTTATAGCAGGCTACATGTTATTCTGTGAAAACGAATACTGTGATCTACTTTCCTCAGGAAATGTATTTTGCAGACAGAACTTCCTTATGTACTGGCAGGGTTATTTCGTAATAAAACCCGGTTCTGTTTGTGACTTTAGTTCCTATGGTCTTTCTTCGAGCTGTTGCCAGTATTCCTGATGTGTCCCCACTGGGCTTTGTCCTCCCTCATCCTTCACTGTGGCTTGTGGGGTCACTGTGTCCCTGCTGACCTGGAGCCCTGCTGAGGGACTGTGCAGTTCACACCTGGCTCTTCCCACCTACTAAGCTGGAGGATTTATCGGAATTTAGGTTTGGCATCTCTGAAGGCCTCGAAGAACAAGGAGCTGTCACCATCCAGCCAAGCCGGTGCCTAAAATCCCACCCGTGCCATGATGGGGAGAATCAAAACTCCACACCCCCGAGAGGGCTGGAGCCCCTCTGCTCTGGACACAGGCTGGGAGAGCTGGGGTTGCTCAGCCTGGGGAACAGAAGGCTCTGGAGAGACCTTAGAGCCTCTTCCAGTGCCTAAAGGGGCTCCAGGAGAGCCGGAGAGGGACTTTGGACAAGGGCCTGGAGTGACAGGACAAGGGGGAATGGCTTCACACTGACAGAGGGCAGGGTTAGATGGGATATTAGGAAGGACCAGAGGGGATGCCATTGGGAGCAATACAGGAGATGCCAGCTCTGGAACAGGACACAGAGATGGACACAGAGATGGACACGTTTCCCTCCTGATTTACAACAAAAGCTTCACCAAACTGAGCTCTGAGGTTTAGCTCAAATGCTGGAAGATGGCTGTTCTTTGTCAACAAGATTTGCTCAGTTACATCAGCCTGACAGTGATTTTTGCAGATTGCCCTCCTGGAAGAACAGAGCCTTTTCCACTGGTAGGAGTTTATGTTTTGAAGCTGTGGCAATGAAGAGAATTTTCCGCTGATCTCTGTGCTGGAAACATAATTTCTGAAGTTGGCGTAATTCAGTTTTGCTCTGCTGTAGCTGTAGCTCCCAAGGTGAAATAAGGTAAATCACGTTAAGGCCATTTGGAGATGAGTGAATTGGGTCAAATGGGAATTTCAGGCAGGTTCATCACCAAGAAATTCAACTGTCTGATTAACTGAACTGAACTTCCCTGTCTGTCTCTGCATGGAGGCACAAGTGCTGTTGGGTTATAGCAGGAGGTGTCTGTACTACAGGCACAAAAGTGAAGGGCTGAGTAAAACGCAGCCAGAACTGTAGTCAGAAGAATTTAGAGCAAAGTTTTGGGTAAAAGGGTTTTTTAAAGAATGTCCATGTCCGTGTGTGTTCGCTGGGAATTTTTTTCTGACTTCACTGGATATCTGCAAGCTGTCCTGGGGCAGGAGAACTGACAGAGGCTTAGGACAGACTTGCTTGGATGCCCTAAATGTGTGGTCCCAAATGCCTGAGAAGAAACACCCTTGAAAGCAGGGGCTGTTGGGGATGGATCCCAGCTTTCCCAGGAGCCCCAAGGACAAGACCTCTTTGAGGCTTTGCTGGGCCTAACTTGGGGTTGGTGGGGTTTTATCCCCTTCGCAAAGGAGAAAAACAGGCCAACCCACGCAAGGGATCCCCTCAACTGGCTGGCACGTTGTTTTGCTGAAGGGCACATAATTGTTTTATGGGGGTTCCGCTCGACTTTGCACCGCCGAGCAGTTCCTTGTGCCAATATTTGATTATGATGATGGAGCTAATAGACAGGCTGGCTTGTCCTTCCTTAACGAATCGGCTGAGCTGTGTAATAGAGCGGTTGGATTTGTGCTCGATTGCAGCTCGGGGAGCCATCACTGTGAGATGTTATCTTCTCGGAGCCGGCGTCCTTTATCGCAGGGAAGGGAATTGAATTGGTTTAAGATGGTACGCTGTCAGTTTATAGGTGTGCTTAGGAGAGCTCTTAAGCCTCCTCCAGCAGGCCGAGGGTGAGAGCTGAACGGCAGAGAAGAGCAGGTCTCTGGCTTCAAGGACGCAAGGGAAAAGGTACCCGTCGGCATATGGTTGTTTCTAAACATGTCGATAAACCATTGACCAGGGAGAGTGTCACTTGGCCCCACTGATGCTGCTGTTAATTGTTGAAAGCTGCTAATGGCCCATTCCTCCAGTGGTACCTTCCACTTGTCAGCACTGACCTGGCCTCTCCTAGACAGCCACAAGCTCTGGCCTTAAACAGCTATGAACAGAAAGGGGACTCTTTCCCAGCCTCATGCATATTTTCTGACTTTTGTTTCCCTCACCCCACAGCTCCTCTGGGTGAAGGCTCAACCCACCTCACCCTCCTCCCACAACTGAGGGATCCTGAAAAACACACGGGCGGTCGGGAAGTGGTTGCCTTGTTCTCCATCAGGTTACCTGGGCAAGAAGGGAACTTTGCTCTTCAGAGGTACTATTTGCCATCAAATTCACTCCCCCTTGGACCACAGAAAGACAGTGCTGAGGCTTGGGAGCAATCAGATGGGCTGGAGATGACACTGCAGCCAACGGAGCAGCCCCGAGCTGCAAATTGCTCCAGCACAGCTTAGTTGGATTAAAGGCTCTGGCCCACACTTGTTAACAGACTCACTTCTATACTTTTATGAGAAGATATATCCTGAAACGACCTTCTGCTTTGTACACAAGGACTCATGGGATTGAGGCTGTAGGAAAGCGTGCATTCTTCAGACAAATAGCTCTCGTTATTCCAGATGCTTTCATCCCTGTCTTTCAGTGGGATGAATAAATCACCAATTGTTGTAAAAATGGTAGTATCAGTTTTAAAGACATTTTCGACCCTGTCAACAAGGAAGTGTAACACCCATTAAAGCCTGCTTTCATTTCTATAACTGCAATGCTCTTTTGTTTGAATGTCAGGGATTATCTGCGAGGATTTGAAGGAACACGAGCCATGAAGGGATGGAGCAAGGCCACATGCTCTGCCTGAGCTCCAGGACTAGCGTGAAGGCCCCAGAAGGACCTGTTCACACTAAGATGATGTCTGCCCTTGCAACATCATGCCCATGGTTAACACCAGCATGCCCTCATTGAAGCCAAAATATGCCAAAACTTGTCCCTTCCTTCCTCACAAGTCCCAGAGTCCACCTAAAGTGAATGAAAGGCAACAGCCAAACAGTTTGGACTCAGACAGAGGCTAATCTGGCCTTAGCACTGCAGGAGAGTTGGTTTTGATAAGTCAAGTCCAACATCAAGGATCAGCTCTTCAGGTTTTGCCATTTGCTAGGGGACTCCTTCTCAGGCTCCAACCTTCAATAATCCAGCCCAACCACGCTGAAGTTGTTTAGCAATTAAATAACATAAATCCAGAAGCTAGATTAATAAACAGTCTGGTCTGTTTAGAGCAGTCTACAGGGTGGAGAGATAAAACTATAAAATATTTATTACCGGCTTGGGGATGAAGTCATTAATTTAGTAACTACCCATTGCTTTGCTTCTTACAGTTGCTAGCAGTCTGAAGGTTACAGAAGATTAGGTGGGAAACTTACTGCTTCCCTGCTGAGTGGAGCCTTTCCCATGAAAGCCTGGGCCCAGCTCCCATCTGTCACTCCATTACGTTCGGAGGTGCTGAATATATTACCGAAATAAAACAAAACGAAATTTCAGCTGGCCACATGGCGACCCTCCGCGAAATTTAATGAGGACACTGCCCTTTGTGCACGAGGCCATTCCCAACAGCTGTAGAGATGAAGGCAGGGGGACCTTTGTCGCCGCTCGCCGCTCGCTCGCTACGTGGCTCCCACGGCGAGCGCGGCCCCCGCAGCATCACGAGGGCGGCGTCTGCGGGGACCGGCGCTTTGGCTGCCTCCTGTCCTGAGAGGTCGGGAGCGCTGCCTGAGCCTCCCCTCATCGAGGATTTCTCAGTGGGTCTTCAGGTTTTCAGGAGAGGGAACAAGGGTATTAGCTGAGTCCCTGCTGTGATGTGATATTGGGGAGCATCCAGGACTCAGATCCGCACATCCGCTTTGCGGTGATTATGGCTGGAGTTCCCTGATGAGTGGGCACCCCCGCTGACAGCTGCAATTTGCAGTGATGCTGGAGCAAAAGTCGTGGGGGGAGAGTGAGGGAGGGCGGCTGTGAGCCCTTGGTATGTTTTGTCAGGGGTTTCATCCAGGGACAGCAAAGGGCTGTCATCTGATTGAAGCGCACGGGGGGTAGGGTTTGAGCAGGAGGCAGTGTGTGATGTGGGACATGTTCCCCCCACCAGCTCCTGCTGATGAGGGGCTGAGACACCAGTAATCCTCCCTGAAGATTGTCTTGACAGTGAAGGTAATCAAATTGCCTAAATAATTTAATCGAATCTTTAGCCTGTTAGGAAAATAAATAAAATAAACATCTCTCAACAGGAAAGATGGTGGCCAGGGATGTAGAAAGGCATCTGTGCTCTCCACCAACACGAGAAGCAATAATAAGCACATGTGGGTCATGCAGTGATGGACACTGATTTTTACGTTCTGCATGTGGTGTGCCTGGAGTTCTGCTGCCAATCCAGAGAGCACTTTGTTTTCAGGTGACTTTCCAGGTGCTCTGCTTGGCTCAAGTTATCCTTGGTGACTGTCCAGGGGAAAAAGGAAAACAATGGCCCCAAAATAATGTTCTGGCTTCTGCAGGCTCCCACAGAGGAGATTCTTGTGTGAGGTTTGTAGGCAGCTCAAAACAGGAAAGTCCAAAGCTGGGTCTCCCGGTATTGGAAATGAGAAGCTCTGGACAGGTGGATCAACTGCAATATCTTGGTCAAGACTTTGTGCTGTGTTTTAATGACATCAGGCTGTGCTTTAGCATAGATAGAGTGAGATTTTAGGGGTACTTTTAGAAGGGTAAGGAGGAGAAGGAAAGAGAGAGAGAAAATTCTTGTGAATCACAACAGACCTGCAAGATATTTCTATTGTCACCCAAAAAGTAAAAGAAACATTTCTGCAGAGCATTAACCTCAATTTTTCTCTCACAGCAGACTAATTTGGAACTGTCAGCACAAGCATCTTTGTGCTGACCATCCTGTACTCTGGTACACATCCAGCATAGTCAGGAATAACTGCAAAGACCCTATTCCAGTATCATGTCATCGCATTACCCTTTCATTTCTCTTATCAATGCTGCCATTCAGTTCCACCCCTTATTCCCAGTCCTTATCACAACGAGCCAAGAAAGTGCAGAGCATCAGCCAAGAGGGAAAAAAAAAAAAAAGAACAGGTGAAATTCTGATGTTGTCAGCTAAAATACTTTCCAGATGAGCTCTGCCCACAAAGAAGCTGAATCTTGGTGATTTACTTGCCAAATTTTGCATTTGCTCCCTCTCTCCCATCTCTCCTCTCAGCTGTGGGCTCAAAGTGGAGTCCTGACACTGCAAAGTGTTAATAGAATTAGTCTCCTGCTATAAACTGTTCACTGGGGCTTGTTAGCTCAATTGTTGATGCTAAACTCTTATCAGCAGAACCACCTAAAAGAGCATTAATCAAGAAAGGCTGAACTCCCTGCCTGGGTCACAGAAATTTAATTAAACCTCAAGTAAAACTAGAAAATCATTTTGAAAAGAGAAGAGACGAATGCAAAGTGCTTTTCATCATTTGATTCTGCATCTTCGTAGTTCAAACCCTCAGCTATGATTTCAAAGAGAGTTTTGCCAGAGCAAAGGCTGAGTGAAACACAGACAAGACTTTCCTCAGTGCCACCTTTAATACAAAAGTCCTGATGCTCATCTGGGGTAAATGAAATATGGAAAACCACTAAATAAGGCCTGCTAAGGACCTGGACCCATGAATGCAAAAGAGCAGAATTCCTGTATCAAGTGAAATAGCAATCTCCTTGAGTAAGGTTCTGTTACGGTTAAGGTTGTGTTCTGGTTATTAGTTTATGGATTTGCATCTAATTTTCCATTTGCTGTGCAAAAAGTCTCATGCAACAAAGCATTTATTTGGGGGATGCAAAGAAATATCAGTGCCAGTGTTGGTATGACCTCGTGTTGGATATTGTGTGTAGTTCTGGGACCTCTCTTTGGAAAAGGAAAAAATTAATTTATCCTTGAACAGGTGCAGGGAAGGACTGGCAGAGTGATTAGCAGAACAGAGAACCTATCTTAGGAGAGGAGATTAAAAGAGCTTGACTTGTTTAGCCTAGAAAAACAAAGGTTAAGAGGGGATATGATTACTCTTCATAAATACATTCAGGGTAGGAGGAAGGGGAATGATTTATGTTAGAGGATAATACGGGTAGGAGATCAAATAAGGCACATCTTGACCAGGAATAAATTCCCATTGGAAATCTGAAGATATTTTCTTATTGCTGGAGTAGGAAGATTTTGGAAAGGCCTTGTGAGCAGGAGAGATGAGCCCAGGTGGTCTTTATGGGGAGATGGACAAACGTGGCTGGCTCAGCCCGACAGGTGAGTCTGCAGGTAGGACACGTGGAACTGCCAGAGGCAAAGCGGGGAAGTGTGATATGGCTGCTGTCTGGCTGCATTTTTATTATTTATGAATCCATAAAATCCTTTGATTTTATTTAATCCATGAATCATTTAAAAGATCCAGGAATCATTTTCTCACCCCATAAATATGAAAAGCTTGATTTTTTTAGATTTTTATTTGGCAGTTGTGCCCTAAATCACGGCAGAGACAGAAGAGAGACAGGACACTGACTCTCCTGGCGATACCAAGAAAAGATGAAGCACCTGACTGCTCCATGTCCTCACTGTCACGGATCTCTGGTGACACCTTCTCCCACTCTCAGCCAGGCTGCACCGTCTCCTGCCTGCTTGCCTTTAATGACACACTTAAGTGAGACGAATCCAGGTCTTTACAAGTCCTTTTTCCAAGTGGCACTGGTTATGCACAGTGCAGTACAGTGGAAATCAAGACATATGTTCTTCCTCTTGCTTCAGCAATTGCTCACAGAGCCCTTGGATGAAGTGAAGCAAGAGAATAGCTTTAGGAGACACGCACACACAACACACAGCCCCCCCTTGCATGGGCAGGAGGATCTCAAGTGATTTGCTGTCGGTGTGTTAATAGTAATGCCAGCATAAATGCATAGGTCTGCATGCATTTGCATATATGCATATGTGTGCATATGCACAGATAGTATTTGCATATGGAAATGGCAGAGCGCCAAACTGACCAGAAAAGGCAAGACATTTTACAAAATGAAAAAATGGTGAAAATATAACCCCACGATTTAATGCTCCCCCAGCTCTTAATTTGTGTGAGTCATCCTGTCACTCACTAATCACCCCGTTTACTTAAACAATCATCTGTATTGCCAGGCTGCAGGTTAGTTCAGTCTGCTGGGCCTTGGTTTGGGAGCTAAAATGCATTTTACTATTTTACCTTCCAAATAAATAAAAACATCCCATTTTAAGTGATCATCACTATGACAGAATTCAGGAGATAATTCATTCTGACTGGCATTTTAAAAATATTTATTAAGGAAACTGGTTCAAAAAAAATGAAGGAGGAAACTAAAACACAGGGAAATAAAGACAAGGAAAGGCAAGAAAAATCTTGGCTTCTCAGAAATTAAATATCTCAGCTAACAAAGGATGGAGACCTGGTTCTCTCTGGTAAGACTGGGGGTTGCTGAGAGTAGGAACAGGAGTTGTACTTGAGCCTGTAAGGGTCCCTGCCCTGCCCCAGCCCAGGAGAAGATGCTGAGGTGGAACCTCCGAACCCCGCAGCAATGCCTGTACTGCTGGGGACACCTTGTGGTACACGGCTGGGAGAGAATAACGCTGGGATTGAAGTGCCAGCAGGCTCCGTTTTCCCAATCCCACTCCACTTTTCCCACTCCCGGTGTCTGCGGGGGCTCTCCAAGCCGGGGGCAGCTGCTCACACTCATTTACAGACAGCACAGGTGCAGGAGTGAGTTACTCATCTATTGCTGACTGTAACTCCTGGCTAACAAAGCCCCAGGTGAGCTCTAAGGAGGAAAGGAAGGTGTTTTTAAAGAGCAGGGAAAGAAGGAGCGTGAAGAATCGGCAGCTGGAGACCCATGGAATCATGAAATAGCCAGCCATTCTGTTTCGTTAAATGTGGGGGGTTTTGCAATTTTATCAGACAATTTTTGGCTTCCTCCAGAGCCGGAGCCTGATGCTACGACATACATGGAGCTGTTTTCAGCAATAACTACGTTTTCAAAGAAGACAGGTGGTAAAAAGCTCCCATGAATACACCTGGGAGAGCACAGGGTATTTGGGAATCCCTAAAACATTCCTCAGGCTCGTTCTGGGCTTCTTGAGGACTCGCTGCTGCAAGAAGGAGACAGAAGCAGTGCTCCCCTCTGCCCCTGCATGCTCTGCCTACAGCACAGCTGCTCTAGCAATAACGGGGAATCATTTTACCCAGCTTTTTATTTTAATAAATTTTGCCCCCAAACAAACAAAATAAACCCACGACAACCCCAAACCAAAAAAAACACAACTGCTATTTTTCAAGTGATGCTAGTGGCAAGGGGAGCAGATGCTGACTGGGAGCCCTGGAATCACACGTGCAAGGAGTTTGTCTGTCCCGCATCTGCAGTTTCCACCGCGCTGCCATTACGCCCGAGCGCAATCACCACGGCCTGTTTGGGTTGAATCAGCAAGGAGGAGTTTCAGTGCTCGCTCTCCACCAATAATCCCATTCTCCCAGGCAGCTGTCTTCTGCGAAATGAAAAGTGCAGGCATCTACAGAATCACCCCGCTGCCTGTTTGCAGAGTCTGCTGTTACCACGTTAACGAAGGCAGCTGAGATAATCACCTTAAAGCATAAATAAATCTCGGGTGCTGATTCACTTTCTCCTATTTGAGTCTCTTTTACCAGAGCAATTCTTATTTTCTTTTCTCACTGCGGGCTTGTTGTGTCTGCCAAGGCAGCCCCTTTTTTTCACAGTTCATCCCCAGACAGCTTAAATCAAGAAGCCTCTTGTTCAGATGTCGTTACTCCTCCTCATTTCGCAGCTGTACGTGGTACGAAGTCCATGAAGATCTAAGGCCAGTCCACAGAATTCTGTTTGATCTGCAGCCTCAGCCTGTGTGGGTCACTTGAAGACAAACACACACTTTTAGAGGATAATTTCTCTCAGTCCGAGACAGGTCACAGGAGACACCTTTTCCCCTTGTCAGGCCCTGCCACGTTCCAACCACTGAGCGAGCTTACACGGGTGGGTAAAATTTAAATCAGGCGCCTAACACTCAGCGAGAGCCTGTCAGGGGATCCCTCGCTACACAAATGGCAAGGCAGATGTTGTGGAGTCTTACAATACTCCAGGTTTCCTTCGAGTCCCAGCCCCCTGGAACCAGGTGAATTTACAACTCACTCACTCACTCCTCAGTAAATTCATACCTGGCATTTATGGCTGCAGCAAAAAAACCCCAAACCAACCAACAATACCCGAGCCTGTAACTCAAGTTCGCAGGCTCAAAATTAAGAATATCAACCAGTTCCCACAGCAATTTTTATTTTTTTTTTTCCCCCAAGCGTGACTAATAGCAGAGCACCCGGTGCTGGCCACACCTCACGCAGGAGGTTCGGCGCCAGGGCTGTGTGTGCCAGCTCTGCCTGGCACCTCCCCTCATCCCATCCCATCCCATCCCATCCCATCCCACGCCCTGCAGAGCCCTGATCCCACCGGGAGCTGGGGCACCGCGCTGTCACAAACGGGGATTAAAGGACTGGGAGGACTGGGAGAACTGGGCGACGAGCTGAGGCAGCAGGTGTGGAAACGCGGGGGCGTGTTCCGTGAGAAGTCGGCCGGCACGTTTCCCCGTGTCCGACGGAGAATCCCACGCGGATCCACCCCTGGCACGGCCCCAGCCCCGCAGTGGTACAGCCCTGCGCCCCCCCCCACGGCCCTGCGTGGTACGGCCCGCACGGCGCCCCCCGCAGGGCACAGCAGTGGTGTGCTCCACGCGCCACCTCCCCCCCCACCCGCGACGGTGGTGCGCGCCGCGCGTGCGCAGTGGCGCGGCCGGCGCTCAGCTGGGCAGTGTTTACAGCCCCGAGCGCGCCGGCCCCGGGGGGAAAGCGGGGGGGGGAGCCGAGCGGAGCCGAAAAGAGCCGAACCGAGCCGAGCGGAGCCGAACCGAACCGAAAAGAGCCGAACCGAACCGGACCTAACGGAGCCGGACCGAGCGGAGCCGGAAAGAGCCGAACCGAACTGAGCGGGGCCGAACCGCGGCCGCTCAGGTGCCTCTCTTTTATTTATTTATCTGTTTGTTTTTATTACCGCAGTAAATCACCCCACGTTCGCTGCTCCTCCTGCATCGCGCTGCGGCAGAGCGGGGATTGCCCTGGAGAGCTGCTGGGGCGGAGGGATTGCGTTTGTGCGCCCCGGGCATTGTTCGGAGCCGTCCCGCGGGCGCCCGCCGGTGTTTGCACCGGGAGGGAGGGAGGGAGGGAGGGAGAGAGGGATGGCTCCCCTTCCAGGGTTCTGTTTCAGGCTGAATGCCTCTCCTCACGTGGGGCTGGTTGCTTGGTTGGTTTTCTGCTTTTTTGTTTGTTTGTTCTCTGTTCTGTTTTCCTTAAAGGGGGGTGTTTCCCAGGGGGGCAGTTCCACGACCAAACACGCTGCTGGGTTTGGTGCCCGCGTTACGAGTGAGCAGCGAATTTTTTTTTGCGCAGTGAACTTTGTCCCTGGCTCAGATCTGTGGAAATCTCTTGTTTCTGCCTTAGAAAAGGAAAAAAAAAAAAAAAAAAAAATCCGGCTGGGCTTGTTATGGAGGGTTTTCTTTTTGAAAAGTTTGTTAAAAAATAAGCCCTACCCACCGTCTTGGTTCCCACAAAGTTAAAGAAAGACGTAGGATTACATTACGAGGAATTTGAGTGTCAGAAGTTCTGCACATAAAACATTAATTTTATTGGAAGTAAGTTAATGTCCAGTAAAACTGATCATTTTTGACGCCTGTCACAGCTCGGATGTTCCTGGATCTCGGTAAGAAAATGTCTCAGACAGCACTTGTTGTTGTGTTCAGTGTTGCAGAACGTGGAAAGACACTTGTTGTTCATACAGCTGAGCTAAAACCAGGTCAGACCAGTTGCCCCAGTGGGGCTCACGAACATCAGGAGGAATTTATTGGGGATCCAAGGTGGAACACTGTTAAAGGCACAACTTTGTGTTCTTAGTTTAAATCTAAAAATCAAGGGGTTTTTGTTTGTTTGTTTGTTTTTTAATAGTAGAAAGAGTGGAAGAAATAAGCAACCCTAAGAACAAAAATATGTAGGAGACACTCAAGGGAATCAATACCCTCAGGGAAGAGAGTATTTTAACATGGAATGTTACATAAAGTGTATTGACCAAAGGTAGAGGCAACTCTGTGTGTGCAAATGCACTGAGGTTTTGAATATGTGAGAGGAAGGGGGAAAAATAATTGGTAGATTAACCCAACTAAGCCTTCAACTTGATGTGTTTCCACTGTGAAGTAATAAAACACAATCATTTTTTGGAGAGAAAATGAAGGAGTCACTGTTGAAAGGAGAGGGGTGGCTTTTTATTTCAAGTTTTATTAAATGGTCTGAAATTGGATTGATGTGTTTGAGACACGAATGGATTAAAAACTGGCTCGAGGTCCCTGCCTAAGTATATCCTGTATTGTGTGCCTCTCCAGGTAATCAGAATGGCATGTTATTTGAATAACTGTGAAATTTCCTTGGAGTCCTGTAGCTTTTCTTTGTTTCCTCTGAAAACGAAAGTCTGTAATTTGCTCTTGCTGAATGTAACAAATAAACTCACAACAATTTTGCTGTAGGCAGATCTCCTGATCCCAGGAATGAACACTCCAAAGCTGCTGCTTCTGTGGTTATTATTGTGAGCAGGGAAAGGCATTGTAAATAAATGCATTAAAGGAATCATGTTGTGTTTTCTGGAAAGGATTTTTTTTTTTTTTTTTCAGTTCAGAGATCTGTGTCACTCAGGAGTTACCAAATTGAAGGTGAGCTCATCTAGGGCTTAAGAGGACCTAAGAAATTCCACAGGCTGCAGTGGAAATTCTCTCTGCAGTTGGTGTCTGTATCATTAAGTGCTTTACTAATGGTGGTGGCACAAGCTGTGTGAAAGTGCATTTGCTAGAGTAACAAGGCTGATGGGTCAGAGTTGCTGGGGTTTTTTTTTAACCTCTGTGAAATCAACATCCTGATGCATGTTCAAAGAAAATCTGAGATTTTTCTGGATTTGCTGCCTGCGTCTTTGTCTCTAAATTGATGCTGTTAGAGATAGAAAGTCTGCTCATGGCCAGAATTCTGACAGACAGGCCAAACTTGCACTGTTGGTTGGGCTTGCAATGAAAAACGGCCTACAAGCACAGGAGCTGGAATAATCCTTTATATAAAAGGGCACAGTGGAAAAGCTGACATGCCGATAAAACCGTTGGGAGTGTTTGAAGACAGGACTTGCACACTGAAATTGCCTATTGTGATTTCCCCCTCCCCACCCCCAGTGTCAGGTACTGGATGCCAGATCTGCTGCATTTTGTTTTCCATTGTTGGAATGGGGGCTGGGAGTGCTGCTGGTGATGTTTTTTCTGGTGCTTGTGGTCCTTGGAGCACATAAAGGTCTCTCTCAAAGTACTTCACGTACAGCAGCATCATTAAGTGTTGAAGTGCACGTTCTGTACCTCACCCTCCTTTATTCTTTTATTTTTAGTGTCTACAGAAGGCTGCTGAAGATGGGAGGCGCAGTGAGTGCGGGAGAAGATAATGATGAATTAATTGATAACCTGAAGGAGGCACAGTACATCAGGACAGAACTGGTGGAACAGGCCTTCCGAGCCATTGATCGAGCAGATTACTACCTGGAAGAGTTCAAAGACAATGCCTACAAGGACTTGGCATGGAAGCATGGGAATATTCATCTCTCAGCACCCTGCATTTACTCTGAGGTGATGGAAGCTTTGGATCTGCAACCAGGGCTGTCATTTCTGAATCTTGGCAGTGGCACTGGTTATCTGAGTTCTATGGTTGGACTCATCTTGGGTAAATACCTTTTCAATCACGTTAACTGTTTGTGTTAGATTTTGAAAAACATGTTTTGAAATAGGCAATGAATCATTCCTCAAGTAATGGAACTAAAGGATAGCTGGGAAAGTAAAGAATGCATTAATCCAGCTTGTTTATCAGGATTTTTGCAACCTTCCCACTGGAACCAGATGGGATTCAGATTTCTGTGGCAGATCAGAACAGGCACAGATGTATTTCCAGAGGTGGATTCCTGCAGGACTGGACATGAACTTGGGTTAGTTTCCCCTTAGGGATGACCCCAGATCAGGGTCAGGAGTACAAAGCTGAAACCAGAATTAAGCATGTCCACAGAAACTTGTAACTACACCCGCACTGTGCCTGTTTGTGTTCCCACTGTCCTGTTTAGACTGAGGCATGTTTGAGGTCCACCTTTGACACTTACTAACAGACAGATGGGAATATTCTCTGGAAAACACCGAGTGCAGCAAAACTGACTTTGTGACCACATCTACAGTGACACAGAGCAAATCACCCAAGTGCAGCTGTGCACTTGCAATTCACCCTGAGGTGTTTCAGTGAGAGCTGTGCTGCCAGGATAGATAGCAAATGACTGTAGGGTACAAACTTCCCTTTAGTGGGTGTCAAGAATTTTAACTGCTGAGATGTTTGTTCTCAGGGTAGAGTCTCACACCCATCTCCCATTTGTGGTTTTCTCCTAGGTTTGTTGAGATTACCAAGGATACCAATATGTAACTCCAGGGCTTTTACATTCTTTTGAATTTTTGCAAAAATTACCCTGTCAGTTCTGAATAAAAAGCACAAGTGCTGAACAACTTACGTTGTTATTTCCAGTGAGGTACAGTGGATGATGACTGTTCCTGATTCCTTTGCAAATACTTTAGCATATCAACAAGGGGGTGTAAAAATAATACGAAATTTTTTTTTAGGGGAGTATTAAAACACACAGGCAGTTGTTCTGCCTTGGAATTTTTTTTCCAGGTGGTCAGTTTTACAGCAATGGCAGCAGTGCTTCCCTGCTATGGAGAAGTTTCCTGCATAGTTCAGAGCAAATGATTCAGAATCAATTGTGCAGGACAGGCTCATTTACTGCCAGAAACTGCAGGTATAGGGTTGCAAGTTCCCACTGTAGTGCTAAGAGAGCTGACCTTACGCAAACACTGTCTGAGACCCACGGGAAAATCTGTCCTAGGAATTCACCCAAACTGTATTAATCCTACTGGATTTTGTGGTGTTGCCTGTAACCAGTCGCCCTGGTGTTCCACCTTTGCAGGTCCCTTTGGTGTTAACCACGGCGTGGAGCTCCATTCGGACGTCATCGAGTACGCGAAGCAGAAACTGGACTTCTTCATAAAGACAAGCGACAGCTTCGACAAGTGAGTGCAAAGTGCCCGCTTGGATTAATTCTGTTGGTTTGGCTTCAGTTCGTGGCAGTTCTTGGCTCCCATGTGGCCCCTCTGGATTCAGGGTAATCTGAGGATTCAGGCTCCTTAGGCTTGCTGAGCTGCAGTGTGTGACCTCCGAAGCCCATGTGTGTTGTGGGGGAGTCTCTGAAATGTTTGCTGTGGGAAGTTTGCTTGTTCTGAAATGCACTGGCTGTAACAGCTCGAAACTCGCAATTAACGACGCTAGTTCTTCTTGTGATCTGGGAGCGTGCGTGGTGATGAGAAGAATATGAATTGATTTCTGGGGTGGCCTAATGTGTTTTATCTGAAAAGAAGAAAAATGGCGTTTTAAAATAGGGAGGTAGTTTTAAGATGATTAAGTTGGTACTAAAACTGCTTGGGATTTGATTTATGTTCTTCCTTAGAACCTCCATTTTGCTGCTGTCACAATTAATAACTTCCCAGGCAAGACAACCACTGCCAATAGTAACCTCAGCAGTAAAAGTTGTAGCTGTCATATTTTTGGATCCGTTGCACGGTTTGTTCAGACAGGGCAGCGAAGCATCTGTGGATACCTGATACCCTCCTCTCCTGGGAGGAAGAAAATCAAAGTCATTACATGCTGGATTTTAGACTGCTCAGCCTTTGTGCTGGAAAGCTGCTGGTGAGGGGGCTGTATTTTCTGGATGTTGGCAGCAGACTGACGGTTTTTGGCGTGGATGGTGCTCGGCTGGGTGCTTTTTCAGGGTCACATGGCCATTGTTTGAATAGATGTTTTAAGGAAGACTCTCTCCAGACAAATATAGCTATGGAGCAAAAGTGAGCTGAATTCAGGAATCGTCATGACTGGAAAGTTGGCATTGCTGAGTGATTGTCTGCTGGGTTGTGCTGTTGGAACACCGTGTGCAGGAACTGTTCACTGGCTGCTCTGAATGTCCAGCACGCTTTGCAAAACCAGAAAGCTTCAGGAAGTGTTTAGGAATAAATAGGTGCTATACTGAGCTGCCACTCAAGATACCAGTAGAAGAATGGATGTGTTGTACAACTTCAT
This sequence comes from Myiotriccus ornatus, assembly GCA_036023395.1. NCBI lineage: Eukaryota > Metazoa > Chordata > Aves > Passeriformes > Tyrannidae > Myiotriccus > Myiotriccus ornatus. The sequence goes on from JAYRBT010000054.1 coordinate 8,034,208, forward strand.
AAATGTAGGGCTTAAAATTGATGTAGTTTTGGAGCGTGTAAGAAAACCAGAGGCATCATTGAATCATTCATTTTTCTTTTACACTGACTCAGAAATGCTGTAGGCTGTTTTGTTTTTTTTTTGTGAAGGGTAAAATCACAGTTCTTTTGAAGCTAATGGCAAAACTTCCTTTGGCTTCAGCAATAATTCTGTAGCATCAGGTGATAGTTCCCCACATCTGAAAGCCAGCTTTTGAAAATGCAACAATAAAAACAGGTGCAGTCCTTAAAAGACCTTCTTGTCTGAAATCAGAGGTCTAATATTTATATTTGCATATTATGACTGAGTCAGCATCAGGTGACTAAAAATAGCTTGTTCTGAAGAGTTCCCTGCATCTCAAGTGGGAAATTATGCATCCTTATCCTTTGGAGAGTTTAATCCATGAATTCTGACCTCATTGTTCTGCGGTTTTGAGACTTCTAGCTGTGTTCTGTTACAATAGTGTCTAGAATAGGTGGGCTTTGGAGGAGAAATCCTATAAAACTGGGGGGTTTTCAAGCATTTTTCGTAGTTTAGTTATTTCGTAATCGTGAAAATGATTCATTGGATAAATTGTAATATTCTTGTCTGATAGAAGTCATCTTCACTTTCAGATTTGAGTTTTGTGAGCCATCCTTTGTTACTGGCAATTGCCTAGAGATTTCCCCGGACTGCACTCAGTATGACCGTGTTTACTGCGGTGCTGGAGTGCAGAAGGAACACGAGGACTACATGAAGAACCTCTTGAAAGTTGGGGGAATTCTTGTCATGCCTCTAGAAGAGAAGGTTTGAGTGCCTTTCTTCTGTTTCTTTTTCAGTTATTCTTAATTCTGATCTTGATTTAGTCAACAGCTGCTCCTTTATCTTGCCCTTGTAGCAGGTTGAAGAAAGCATTGAGTGCACCAGTTTTCACTGTGAGTGGAAACTGAACTCTGCACATTCCTAAGGTTTAAGAAATTGATAGTTCTACCAATCTTTCACATACTGAAGTCTGTTGTTAATTGCAGTTTTACTTTCATGCTGCAGAAAATGTAAGCAAGGCTTTGTTCAATTACATAATCTAGTGTTGTGCTTGATGACAAAATACAACATTTTACGTGTCCCTGACTGGCTTGTGAAAGAGCCTGTGAGATGTCTCTATTTACAAGCATCAGTGGATAGTTTTTAGTAAAAAGTGGGCAAGTGCCCTATGTGTGAGCTCAAGACTGCAATTCAGTTTATCTCTGGTGTAAAGGTGTGTTGTTTTAATGGACTGAGGTGTAGGTGTCCGACCTTTTCTCTCTGCCGGGGTACAGAGGAGCAGGGTGCAGGGTTCCTTCCCAGTAAGATGGTGTGCAGTGAGTTAGTGTAAGAGATTTGAGCTGGAACATAAATCCAGTGATCTGCAGACCTCTTCAGGAGTGAATGTTTATCGGTGACTGAGTTTTCTGAGGCATCAGACACAGCAGTTCTGGCCCAGAATGGAGGAAGGTCTGGGAAAGCAGCATCCCAAACTGCCAGTGCCCTTTGCTCTGTTCCAACAGTTACTTGAGGCTAATGCTGCAAGAAGTTCTCAATTTTAAAAAAAAAAACCCACCAGTGTTTCTCCTTATCACCTTTTACTGTTGCAGCTTCCAGTACTGTAACCACTTGTTGAGGCAGAAAAGTCGTTTGTTCATTTTTTTTGGTACAAAAATCTCACTGTAGTTCACACAATGAACAATAATCTCCTTGTTTTGGTTTAGTTGACTAAGATAACTCGTACTGGCCCTTCTGCCTGGGAGACCAAGAAGATTCTTGCTGTTTCTTTTGCTCCTTTGATTCAGCCAAACCACGCAGACTCGGGAAAATCAAGGCTTGTTCACTTGCGTGAGTACAGACATTCCTGAGCGTGGGGGAGGTTTCTTCTGCTGTTTGGCTGTGAGCTGTGACATCCCTGGGAATCCTTTCAAGGAAAATTGCTCCAAGTGCTTCCTTTTTGAACGGTTGTCTGTCTCGTGCAAGAATGGGAGTTGTATAAAATAGATTCTAAATCTAAAGAGTCATAGAATGGCCTGAGTTGGAAGGGAGCTTAAAGATCATCTGGTTGCCATGGGCAGGGACACCTTCCACTAGACCATCATTCCAAATACAGATGATTTCTTGTGAAACTGTACCTGAACTTTGAGGGATGTTTGGTCATTGTTTTTGTACATGCAGACAATTTAATCCTGAATTATGTACTGACGTGGTACAAGCAGGACCTGTGAACAAATCTCTGCTCAAAGGCTCTCACCTCACAGCAGTTCAGAATTATCCTGAAGCTGGAATGCTTGAGAGACTCAGGTTGGGCAGTCCTTGGTTGGCTGTTTAAAGTGCAGGTTGTATCAGTGGCCTCAATCTCTAGATTAGGATTTCAGGGTAGAGAGGCCTCTGGAGACAGAGATACCTTCATAAAGAGATTAGTCAGGCTTTGGTCTTATTCTGGAAAGGTGTCTGCATGACAGAAAGGAGCTCAGGAAACAATCCTGTGCTGGAAAGTCCAGTCAGTGCATGTTTCTTCATGTTTTGTAAGTAGGTCGCCTTATAGTGAGGCCTGCACGTATATTACATGTAATTCTTTTCTGCGTCCTTCAGGTCCCAGCAAAGCTTACTTGTTGGTAGAAGACAGTGATTTTTTGTTTCAGTTTTGGATGTGTGTGCATCAATACATTTTGTTTCTTTATGCTCTATGAGTTATGTTGTGTATTTATGGGCTGGCAGCAAATAAGTGCAGAAGACAGGACAGTCTTCCAAAACATTAATGTGGGAGGTATTTCAGTACAGTAACTTATTGTATGCTTCTATAATTACTTCTACAAAATGGTTTCCATGCTGTCTTCTCCTACTAAGTCTGAAGCAGTTTTTAAAGAGCATAAATAGTACTTGTGTTTTATAAATGCAGAACTTGGCAAGGCTGAAGTAACAGCTCAATAGAAAAATCATTTTATGGAAGAGCTAAATAGACCTCATGTCTGGCTATCTACAGTAGGAAAGTAGCTTTTTCTAAGTAATTAAACAGTCACAGTTCTGGTTGCTAAGTCTGCATTCTTCCAGTCTTTAAGATGTGTATCTTAAAATAATTGGGAACTTGAGATCGAAACAGGGAGATTTTTTAACGAGACAAACGCGTAATTAAATTTTGTTTGGAAAGTTGCAGCGCGGTTTATCTGAGTTGACAGGAGCTGAATAGAGCTGTTTGTGTAATCGCAGCAGGGATTTCAAATGGCCTGATTTAATTTGAGCAAACAGAACTTTTCCTGTGAGTGCTTTTGCGGGGGGTGGGTATAGGGGGGAGTTTCTCCGTGTCTGCTCACGGGGTTTTGTTTTGTTCCAGCCCCCGTGGCCGTTCGCAGCCTGCAGGACCTGGCTCGCATCGCCATCCGGGGAACCATTAAGAAAATAATTCATCAGGAAACAATGAGCAAATCTGGGAATGGGCTGAAGAACCCCCCGAGATTTAAACGGAGACGTGTCCGTCGCCGGCGCATGGAAACGATTGTTTTCTTGGACAAAGAGGTCTTCGCCAGCCGGATCTCCAGCCCGTCCGATGACAACAACAACAGCGAGGACATCGAGGAGGAGAGGCAGGAAGAGGAAGAAACCAAACCCTCTGAACTAAAGCCAGACCCTCCTGTAAACTTTTTGAGGGAAAAGGTCTTGAGTCTGCCTTTGCCCGATCCCTTGAAGTATTACTTGCTTTATTACAGGGAGAAGTAGTTTCCTTCTTCTAGGAAGTGGGAAGTAGGCAGAAAATAAAGTACTACTTAGGGCTTGACAAATGTACACCACTTGCTTGCCTGCAAATGTGACCACCCAAGGCAGTAGGCTGGGGAATGTGGCTGCTGTAAACTTCAACATTATAGCTTTTTTGGGTTTCTTCGTCCTTCTCAGTTGTGTGCTATAGTTTTATCCTACAGCAGGGATTCCTTAGGAGGCAAGTTGGTGAAATGCTCAGCTGCTTATGGAAAGGAGGATTTAATTCCCTTGAAGCTAACTGCACAGAGATACTCTAAAAATCTCACGGCTGCTCTACTGAGTATCAGTTTTGAAAAACTCTTAAGGAGTTCCCCAAGGACCTTTCCTGTCTGTGCTCTCTCCCACTAAACCTGCCATGTGTTTATCATGGTGTGTGTTTAATGGAGGATGAAGATTATTAGTAAAAACTGACCTGGCCAATCTAGTTTCTTCCAGTAGTCTGAAAAAGCACAACTTTTACAGAAAGGAAAGAAATATTTGGCATTACCCTTGCGGGATCCAGGTTTTGAATGAGAAGGAAAGCATCAGCTCCTCTGTGGTTGCTCTGTTTTACTTATAACTATATATAATTTTTCAGTAAAAAGCATAAGTGTTTTACAGAATACTGGTTTTCTTAATGGGAAACACCTGTTCTAGTAAATGAGTTGGGTTTTTTTGTGGTTTGGGGGGGTTTTTTTGGTGTTTTCTTTTTAAAGTGATGGAGGCAAGTGAGGAGTTGCAAAGCTTGCTTGGCTTTGACAGGATGGAAGGGTTGTCAAAGTTGGGACTGTGGTCTCTGGAAATGTTTACAGAGTAATTCTGAATGGGGAAAAGGGTAGAGAGGAGCTGCAGAGCAGTGAGTTTGTGAAAACTGATTGTGAAAGCAGAATCTGGGGGTTGTGCTGTCGTGTGAGATGTGATCATCTGGGCTGAACAGAGTGAAGTGCAGAGCGCCAGCCTGAGAGGCAAATTAGCCCAATGTAGTTTTCTGGAGAGTATCTACAACCTGGAAACAGTCTAGAAAGGCAGACTGGTGCAGTTTTTAGGTGTTCTGTGTGTGTCCCTGCTGTGGCAAGGTGAGGTGACTGGAATACAACTTGGTATGTTGTTTCATTCCTGCAACAACCAAGATGTGTTTTTAACAGGCTCGTATGGAAGGACTTGACACTCTGCAGATCTGTGGATGGGAGCTCTAATTTTTATTCCCAAGTCTTCCTGCCATGGTGGTGGAGGGAGATTCCATGGTATCACAGAATGGTTTGGGTTGGAAGGGACCTTGAAGACCATCTCATTCCAACCCCCTGCCAGGGGCAGGGTCACCTTCCACTAGACCAGGTTACTCAGATCCCCGTCCAGCCTGGCCTTGAATAGTTCCAGGGATGGGGAGTCCACAGTGTCTGTGGCCAAAAAATACCGTGTTTAGCAGAGTTTTACTTGGTTCAGCCTGTTTGAAAAATCTGCCTAAAGTGGTAAGGGCTGGAAAGGAACTTGAGTTTGTGTTGATGTGAAATACTCCTAAAGCTGGGAGGGGATGAAAGGCCCCCTCTTAGTAGGTGGTGAAGCTGTGTTAAGGCATTGCCCCATCAGAAGCACTAAAGGTGGTATCACTTTGGTATCTTTTTTTTTTTCTTCTGTATGTATGTGCTGTCTCCTCATTCTCTGAGGAGGAATGAAAGAAAGACTGTCTTGCCAAAAATACGCCGGGTTTTCAGTTAATGGTCCCGAGTTGCACAACTTGCTTCATGATAAGTAGTGCTTCAAAGGGCTGTGTGGCTTTGAAAATAAATGGGTAACTCTTGTATGCCTGAGCCTGAAGTGAAGAACTCTTCCTTGCTTTATAGGAGTTCTGTGTGTCTTTGAGAATATCATCTCTTAATGCTCTATCATGTGGCTGCTGGCACATAACACGGGCACAGGCTGTGTTTTGCCTCTGGTTTCCTAAGTCTCCACTTCTGGTCTAAATGGTACCCCAAATTAGCTTGCTCCCTCAGGTTTTTATTTCTCTGTTTAAAGTGGGGCAGTTCTGTGGCCACTGAGCTGATGGTTTCCTGCAAACGTTCATGTACCCACCGTGTAATTCCGGCAACTGCAATGGATTTGTTTCCACAGATGAATATCCTGAATATGATGGTAAATAGAGGCTTAATCTGTGTGTCATTATTCTCTGTGCTCCCCCAAAGGCTGTGGCCCCTGTGTTTGTTAGGCATTTCTGCTTAGTAGGTGTGATACCAGGTGCCTTTGTGTATTAATGGCACAATTTCCACACCTCTCTGTAGTTCAGGGTGCCTCCTGCTTTTGGCTACCAGGTCATCCTTCGGTTTAATTATGAAACTTTTAAAGAGTTCCTTTAAAAATGGCATTAAACTTCAGGTTCTTACTAGTAAGCCTTCCTGAGGTTCTGTTAGAGCTGACCAGTTGAGGGAGAATTATCTTTCATTTATCCCTGTTTGATTTTTTTATTCCCCATCCCAGCCCCAGTTGTAAACAACATTTTATTGGATTTTTTCACCAGATTTGCCTTTTTTATTACATTTTTGTAGCTTTCTATAAGATGCATAAATACTGCTATTTTTTTCTTGGATGAAGTTGAATAAATAAATATATATATATACAGGAAATTTATGTTCTAGGTTGTCAGATTGTCCCCTTGTCCAAAAAAACCCAGAGGTCCAAACAAACACAAAGTAGAAATTTTATGTGTAATATAACTGTGAAATAGTATTGCTTATAGCCTGTAAATAAGGGGAAACTGTAAATACATTTTCCCTGTGCACAAGCACTTGCACTGTAGTTTTGTAGCATTTCTAGCAGAGGAATTGTATTAGAGCTGAGTTTGTATGGTCTGTAAGCTGTCTAGGAACTGTACCTGCTTTGTTTCCTTTTGTGTTCGAAGTAGTCATCACTTTTATTGTGACTCTTTTTAGGTTTCAATCCTGCAGTAAATTTGCAAAAGAACTGAACTTCAAGCTGCTTTAATTATGAGTGTGTAAGTTGAAAAATCTCTGTATTGAAACTAGAGTTAAATTGGCCTGAGGCATGCAGAAGTGTTACACAATTTGAACTTTATTAATAAGTGTTCCTGTATCAATAAATTCAGTAAAGACTTTTTAGCCTTCTTAACATGGCTTTGCATCATGTTGTGCTTAGAGTACTTTGTAGATAAGTACTTATTTCCATAACTGAAGGTTAAGGCACTAGAACACTAGAAAAAACAGTTGGTGCAGGTGCATAGTTTTAGATGAACTCCCCAAATATAATCTCAAAAGAAATCTGCCCAGCTCATGAGTTCCAAACCTTTATGTAATGCAGCTGTGCAAGATGATTTTTGGAATCAGCACACACAACACTGATCTGGATTTAATGCATCAGAACAGTTAAAGAGTGAATTCACTTACCTGACTGATCGACCTATAGACAACAGATACTCAGAGATGATTCAGTTGATTTCTGCACTTCAAGGAATTGCCTAAACCAAACATGTCAGGAGTTTGTTCTGTGCATTCTGACCTGCAGCTCCCCTCTTGTCCCCTGGGCTCTGCTTCAGTGCTTAATTAATGCAGATTTTTGAGAGGTGGTGTTTAAAGCTTTCATTTCTCTGGTATTGAGAATAATATTTTGGCTTCAGCTGTGGTAGGAAAATGGTCACAACAGCAAATACAGCTGCTGCTAATTAAATGAATCTGTTAACCTTTATTCCATAGGATAATTGCCTGTCTGTGTGTTTCTTCCTGTCATCTGTGTGTATGATAAATGTCCTTTTACCAGCTATAACAGGAGATTAGTTTGATGTTAATGTTTTCCTTCACGTGATGCTTGCTGAAAGAAAATCCTTTTTCTGCTTTGGAAAGCCATGGATGTGTCATGGAAATGGTATCGAGGAAATTAAATTT
>JAYRBT010000054.1:8043385-8073452 GCA_036023395.1 Myiotriccus ornatus
AATGCTCAAGTGACAGAGAATCTGAAGGGAGAAGAGAACCAAAAAGGTATAAATGTCACTTTTGTTAATACTCCTCTATCACATTAATTATTTTTTAGGTTACAGTCTAAAGCAGATGTGCAGGTTCATGGGAAACCTTCATTTGATGGTCCAGGTAATGTGGATTGTGCTGTCTTTGTACTTCCTCAAGTACCTTTGTATCCTAAGGTGTGTTAGTGCCTCCCTCATCCTAAACCCACACATTTAGGATCTTGTGTAGTAATAACTGAAAACCTAGAGACAAGCTGGTTTCAGTCTAAGCTTCTTTACAAAGATGATTAATTCAAATGGGAACAAATTCTGCCTTTTGCATCCCAATTTTATCATGCAATGGGAGAAACAAACATAACTTAATTTCCTACAGCTCAAACTCAGTTGATTTCAGTGTTTCTTTCCCTTTTCACCCCTCAGTTGCCTTTAATTTCTCCAAAATCCTGACATTTTTCCAAATGGCATCCCTGTAGAAAGAAACTGTATTTGGCAAAATGCCTTTGAATTGAATCAGCTTTTACTCTGCGTAAGAAACTACAGATTGCGGGATGGGTATTTGTCTTCATTTGCAGGTTATTTAACTCTGTCCATGATCTCCCTTTTAAAATCACTTATCTGTAGCATTCCATGCTCCCATCAACGGTTGGAAACGTGTTTTTGCTGGATGTTTTTACTCCATGTAATAAGAGACAGCCTCTATCCTAAAAGTCTTAGTGCCCAACACATTTGACAGGCTGTTAGATAAGACACTCTCCTTCGTTTTCAGAGTGTGCTAAGGCAAAAAAATTTGACATGAAAACCTTGACCCTGGATCTTTTGCATCCCAGCTCGGCCCTGGAAGCACGGGATTGTTGTTTGGTTGTTGTCCATGAAGGTGCATTCTGGTGTCAGACAAGTGCCCCAGGAGGAGGTGAGGAGTTAAAGAAGCAACAAGGCGAAAATAAATCAAACCCAAGAGTTTATATTTCAGCGCCACAATTAAAGAGGGGTGGGGACAGTCTGATCTTCAGTGATGTACATAATGGCAGAGGGGGTGGGCGGTTGGACTGTCAAACTGCCTTAATTTAATTGCAAACACATGCTGATGAGTCCCCTCCTCCTGGACCTCAGGGCTGGGAAACTTTTTTTTTTTTTTTTGTTAGCTCCCTGCAGTTCAGAATCGAGGCAAATGCACTCCAGCAAACACCATGCTGATGAAACCTTCAGCTCTTGGAGGCTTTTTGTGTTTTCTCCTCCTGCCTGGTTTCTCCTGCTCCTGCCCCAGTCGCTGCCTGTGCTTCAGGACGACGGTGCGATGCATGCATCTGATGTTGGAAACCATCCCCGAGATCCCGCCCCAGACAAACATACTGTGAGTAACCACTTCAATTTGCTGCTTTTCTCTACCTGCTTGGTCTTTGGAAAGAAGAAAAAAACAAACCAAACCAAACAAAAGAAGTCAAGGCCAAAGGTATAGTTTTATCTTCCTTTTTTTTCTTTTTCCCCCCCACAGAATTCCCTGCCTCACAAACTGATTTGTGCTTTTAAAACACAAAGCAGAAACTGCTTCTTTTGGCATCAGTTAATTGCTAAGGGGACAATCAGGGGAACTGAAAAATTTAGTAAGAATAATGCCAGGGGAAGCACTGGAAGACAGTTTTGGAGAATCAAGATTCACAAATATTGAACTGAGCTTATAGGAATGCATGCAGTTTGCATTTTAGAAAGCTTTGGGTGTAGGGGAGAGAGGAAATAGAGCAGTTCAGGCTTTTGTCTCTACTGACACAAACCCTTTCCTGGTACATTCAACACCATTTCATTCCTAAATTTTTATGTAGTGGTTTTCCAGTTTCTATCTCAGCTATACAAACCAAACTTAAGGCTTATTTGGAAATTAACACTTGTGGTAACTCACAGATTCCTTTAGAAATAAAGTACCTGTCAGTGAGGGAGCTGCTGGCTGAGTCCATTCAAACAGGAAAGGTGGGGGAAAAGGATGTGTAATGCTTGGAGACTCCTAAATACCTCTTACTGATAGAGGCAGAAGAGCACTTCCCTGGGATTCTAAACTAATCCTGAACTTAAAGGTGGGTTTGAGATGTAGTGGCATGTGAAAAAGTGCTTCCCTTTGTGCTATTCTTATCTGATCTCTTGGCTTGGAAGATCCTTTTTGCAAATAGCTGGAAAGACTTGTCAAAAATTAATCTTTATACTCATCCTGCTTAAACTGCTGCCAGTTGTACAACTTTCTCAACACGAGGTGCTTGTAACAAACTAAATTTAATCTCAGCTGGCACATCCATGCCAGCATTTCTCCACACAGACATCTCACTAATACTGCTAATGCATCTTCTCTGCTTGCAGCCTGAGGAACGTGATGTGGCCAGGATGCTGGCTTTGAACTGCTGCCATCCAGACCTGCTTTCATGGATGGAGACCGCAGAGGTTCTAGCATTAGTGACCCACAGGATGAGGTCTACACTTGCTACAGCTGCCAAAGCTTCCTCTCTGTTGATGGCTGTTGATGGAGTGGTTATTTACAGTGACGCTGCTCAGTACTGTGCAGACTAGGTAGTGGTTATCTGCACTTGCAGCAATTGGCAGTGTCTGATTCTTCCAGTTGTCACCAAACTTTTTCTCCCCCTTATTCCCCTGCATCTTGAAGTATTAAAATATTTCAAATACCCTGACATTGTTTGATTTTAGCACAGTAACTTGTTCCTCCTTGGTTAAACATAGATTTTTTTTATTGAGGGAAAAATTTGTTTCATTGGCTGAACTGTGATATTTCTGAGCTCATTAAAGCTTAATTTCTGTTCGGTGTTTGAAATGTGGCCACATTTGCTGCCACATTTGCTCCCTCTGGCAGCAGCACACTTTGTTCTCTGTGCTGGAGGGGGCAAAGCCTGTGTTTGTCCTTGCAGTTTTAGTAGATTTGCAGGTAGTATCTTGCTGTGATGGAGGTTGCATTGAGTCACCTGTAAAACTCAATCTGGAAAGGTGACCAGGTTTTCCAGTGCAGTCACCCTAACTCCCTCTCTTCTGCTCTAAGTGCTTTGCATCTCCACTGCTTGTAAATGGTCCATGTTTTCCCTCCTTAACCATTTAGGAAGTAGATTTATTTCGTTTAAGAGAAGTGCAAGAACTTTGAATGGGAAACTGGGTTTTAAAACATTAAGAAGATGGTATTGGTGTGAGATGTAAGAGCAGCAAAATTTCAAAATGAGGTGACTCTCTTTGTGGACCAGTATTTTCTAAGGCAATTTATCTGGTTTATTCTCTTTTACTACTGTCCGCATAATTTTAAGCAAAGCTCATACTGGTAAGCAGAGATCCCCATAGATATAAAGACACATGAGCCTGGTGAGTGCTCTCTGTTGGCAGATCATGTGCCTTTGTGTGGTGTGTGGCAAGTAAAAATCCTCACTTTCTGGCTATCTTGAAGATCTAATGTATGCAAATGCATTTCCCAGCCAGCATCCCATTGTATTATTATAAATAACATTTGAATAATTAAACTTTTTAGAATTGTGCAAGATCAAAGAATGCTTCTTAACCAAGCCCTGACTACTCCAGCTTTTTGGTATGTTAATCTATCTCCTGGGAGGACTGTTGTGTCAGACTGAATGTTCAGAACTATAGCAAGAGTAGTCTTGATCATGGAGTTATTCTGAGTAGAAAATGTGGGATATTTTCCACACTTACCCTTCGGTATGAGTAGGACTGAGTCTGTGACTGCAGCTCCGAACACCAATCCCAGGCTCCAGCTCGGTTCCCTCGCAGAACAGCTGCAGTTTCCAGATGGAGTTTGCTTTGAAGTTGGGAGTTTGGGACTTTCTGACCTCCGTGACTCCGTGCCATCCTCTCTGTAACAATCCTGGACGAGTGGGGAAGTCTCCTAGCTGGCACACGCTGTGCTTCACCAGCCCCGTTGGCAGATGGCCCCCTCGGGGCCGGAGCCAGCTGGCGGAACGCGGAGCCGCCCATGGCCTTCTCCGAGCGATGCTGGGATTGGCATGGAACCAGTTCCAGGATTGATGAGCTGTTACTGGCTCCTCTTTGGTCACCATTTCCCCCCTCCCTTTCCAATCCCAGCTGGGTACAGCTGAGGATCTGGCCCAGTGTCTGGTTTTAGCAGCAGACCATTTGTTTTTGGGAGTGAAGTCGGTTGGTTTTATCCCGAGCGGAGGAGAGGATGGCAGGAATGGCTACACGTGTACAGATAAGCTGTAAAACTTCATGGTGTAGAGCTGCAAACGTATTTTGGCTGTTGTCTGTTCAATTGGAACATGATTATCCAGATGTGATCCGCTGGTTATTGCTGGGATTCAGGCAGTTCTTTTAGCCAGCAGCCCAAGGAGGGGAACAGCTGTGGAACATACACTCTGAAAATTCCAGTAGATCTTTAACCTTCTGTCATTTATTCTACAGTGTGACATTTAAAACAATAAGCTTTGCAACGTGTGGGCATGAGTGGAAGAAATCCATGGAAAGAAGTTCCCCTCTGGCTGGCAGCTAATGGATTGCAATCCAATTATCCATGGGTTATTCTCCTTTCTGCATTATGCGGAGCACATAATGAATGAGTCCTGCTAGAGAAACATAGCTGAGGGCACAGGCAAAGACGGGGCAGGATCTGGGATCTGAGCACATTGCTGGCATGAACTGAAGGTGACCCAGTTGTTCACAGACCTAGTTGCTAATTGGGCAGTGTAAGCACGGCCAGCTTGCAAGTTTTGTTTCCCTTCATCATTGTGCTTATTGTTTGGTGGCTGCTCAGTTCCTCTCTTCCTCCCGCAGGAGGAAGGCCGGGGTAGGACAGGGTGTATCTCTCTTAGGCTATTAATGAGCGTAGTTCTGAGAGGGAATTTTATACATTTGTTGGGGAAAGGTTTACTGAGCAAATGAGTTCTTGGAAATGCTGCTCCCTTTTTGGTCTCTGTCGTGTGTTTTGGGTTGAAGAATGGATTACTCATTTCCTCAGTGTGCGATGGTCTTATATGCAGACATTAAATGCACACCCACACATTCTGCATGTGCCAGGTGGGAGCTCTTTCTGGCTTCTTTCACTTCACATCCTTCTGTCCATAGGTATACCAGGATTTTATCATCTGCTTTTTAAGGAAGAATTGTGTGTGCATTCTGGATAAAAACTTAAATGGTCATGCTCTTAAAAAAGCAAAAGACTGACACTTACCTATATATTAAAGAGTTTCTTTTACTTCCTCTGGATCAGGGTCAGAACACACTTCAGAAGGAGGGAAATTTGTCTTCATCTGATGTGGGAAATATCTTGACTAGATGGCCCAAAGGAAATAGGCATCAGGTTAGGAGAGTCCTGCTCCTGGGTGCCATGAATACCCAAGAATAGACTCAGCTGGATTGAGTAGGATCAGACCCTAAACTCCTTACCCACTGCTAATAAATAATAGCTCAAGTTATCTAAGACTGATGACCTCAATAATTTTTTATGTAATCCTCCTAGTTGAATATGTGTCCAGGACCAAAACTGTGCATTGGAGGTGTTCCTTGCTGCTGTCCTTGCTGGAAAGAGCTAAAGGGATGCCACATGGCAGTTGAAATGATTGCACCAGGGATGAGGCACCAGCAGATGCCTCCTGCCCTGGCACTGGCTCTGAAGCACAGCATTTCCACCAGCTTACATGCACAGAAAATGTGGGATCAAACCAGCTTGTCAGACTGGCTGCTGGATTGTGACGCAGAGGGAGCCCTTTTGAAAATCTGACTCCTGTTTATGGGAGCTGAAATCTTAAAAAGCTGCATTCAGGAGTGCCTGTGGTAACTTCTTAATTAAAATCTAGTGTTGCCATCCCCTAAAGCTTCAAAATGTAAGCGGTGTGGCAGTGTAACAGCAAAGCACAGCCCTGCATCTGCTCGCTCTCTGCTGTTTCAACCATGATCCCATCGTCTCGTTTACTTCTATTTCCATGTTGAACATATTTTCCTTCCCCTTCACTCTTTGAACAGTCAAATCTTAATGTCTCAAGCTGGTACACCCCAAAATAGCCAGGACTTGGAAAAGCCCCCAGCCCTGAGCCCCTCTGTGGTCTCCTCATCTGCCTTGCAGAGATGGCAATGCTCAGCTGCCCATGTAGGGATTTGGAGATGGAGGCTGTCATTTATTAAAGCCATTTGGGGACTCGTGTGGGAGAGGGACATTCCTGAGTTGGGGAGCTGCTGACAGCGAGTCTGGAAGACTTCATTTCCATCTCAGCAAGGCAGTTTTCCCTTCTTGCCAGGACTGGAGTATTTTGGCAGGATGGGGGAACCTGCAGAGCTGACTCTGATGTTCTGCAGATAAGCAAGAGAAAGAAGCATTTTTCTGGTAAATGTTCTGGTTCTTCTTATATATGGAAACTTGACTTATAGGATATTTTTAGGATGTGTTTAGGATGTCTTTCACACCTTGCCTTCCTCGGGAAACATTGGAAGGAACCTCAACAAGATCTTATCTCTGTAAAACCACTTTTACTCTCTGTGTCATTGTTGGTAATGATTGTGTGGCTGCCACTTACCAACCAGTTCTGGGTGAAATGGTCCAGAACTGTCAGCATCACTGCTGAGTACAAAGGATGCCTCGATGAAACCAACCCAGTAATTTCCATGGAACTGCAGTGAAATGCCTCTTGTAGCTCATTATCTGCTTAGTTAACATAGTAATACATGAGTCTGTGAAAGCCTAAATAGATTAAGCAGAAGTGGAAGTTTCTTGTAAAAGCCATTGATTGTTTTATATGCTAATCACTGATAATTATTTAACACAGTGCTTGCAGGGATGATTGTTCTGACAGCAGCTGAGACCCTCAGAAAGATGGGAGTGTCTTTCTGTCAAGACCCATTTCCCAACCCATTTGCAAACTCTGGCCTTCTTTGTAGCCTCTGTAATGGGGTTGGGTTCCCAAATTCAGAAAAGGTGAGTTATTTCTATAGCAGATCCCAGATTATCCACCTATTCCAACTCACTTTCCTGTCAGAGCTGTGGTGCTTTGGCACAAGGGTTTGGTGAGATTTTCTGCTGAGCCAGTCAAGCTGGTGTTGTCCAGAGGGATCAGTACTGGGTGACACAGGACAGCTGCTGTCCCAGGCCTCCAGTGAGCACTCTGTGTGATGGTAGAAGAGAATCTGGGATCTTTTAGCAGCAGATATTCCCTTTGTTCCTTGTGGGAAGGTATCTCGTAATCCCAGACTGCTGGCCTTGAAAACATGGGGGAGTGTTAAATCACGAGAGATTATTTTTTTCTCCCCATTTGTGCAAATTCCCAGGTAGAGAGAAGCAGGCAGGAGTGAGGGAGCCCAGCTGCTGGAGCACAGGCCAGCTGGAGGCAGCTGGGCATGGGAGAAGCTGTGTGGTGGGTCCCTGTGAAAAGCACACTTGTTTGTGAAAAGAAATGTAAATTTCCAGAGTAAGAGCCCTGGGAATAGAGAGAAACAAGTGTTTCTGTGTAAGAGGAGGCAAACTCTGTAGGGAATGTTCTCAATCAAATACAGGCAAGCCAGGAAATTCCCAGTGCACCCCTCCATGACATTCATTGCCAGCGATGCTTTGGGCTAAGGCAAGGTCTGGATGAGCCCAAGTGTTGGGGCTTTTACATGGTGAAGAGGAAGCTTCAGGTTCCTCTGCATCTCCAAGGACTTTTTTTGCTGCTCAAGGACATCCACATTAGTGGTTTATTTTTTCCTGTGTTTTCAGAGGTGTTCTCTCCTACCTGTAGTTCTGGCTTTTGCTTTTTGTTTCGTCTGTGGGAGCTGAAGTGCCTCAGTGTGAAGGAGGGCTGGGAAGGATTACAGTTGTCTTTGGTCATTAAAATAGTCAGAGGGGTTTTTTCCCCACCTGCAGCCTGTGACCCAGAGTGGCATTTTACACTTCACTGCCTGCTCCCTGCTGCCTTCCATGAGCATCAACAGCTCCAGCCCTGACCTCTGTGTATTCCTTCCATGTATTTGTAATGTTCCCTATTACCTGTGGCCAGCTGCCTGGACTAATTACACGGCCCTTTACAGCCCCCCAGGGCAGGCAGAGTTGGTGTCTGTGCACTGCAGTGTATAAATCAAGTTTGTATTTCTTCACCTTTTTTTCATGGTCTAGTCTTTCCTCATTTCCTTTCAGTGAGGCCACGGAGAACAGGCAGCACATTGTGCTGTCACCGTTGCCAGTGTTTAATTGTATTTGCTTTTATGGTGTCAGTCATACCCTTGAAAGCTCTGTAAAGATACCTTCAAATTGACATCATCAGGGAAGAAGGATGTGTAGCTCCTTCCAAGAAGAAGGGCAAGAAACGCACTTTTGAAGCAATGCAAATAAAGCCAAACACACCTGAAAATGTCAAAGGTGAAGTTAAAACTACAGTTCCTTTGGGACTGCAGTTTGCAGTGGACAGAGCTGGCGAATTACAATTAGAAACGTTTTCCTGAAATCCTGTGAAGCTGTGTTTCCTTCTGCCCTCTAACTCTCCTGTGTGCAATACTTACCACTAAGAGAGGGGAAAGATTTCTTACTGTATCAGTCTTCTGATTCCTTTGGTCAAAGTGGAAAAGTTGAAGGGAAAACACAAAAGAAAAGACAATGTTTACTTGCCTGTGTTTTGTCGCATTCAGTGATAACAAAGAGGTAACAAGGCAGAGATTTAATATTTCAGTGTAATGCGACTAAAATTGCCGTGCATTTTTAACATAAAAGAATTAGTTTTGCAAACTATTAAGGTAAGGAAACATTACATCATGGGACAATGGTTTTAAATTGAAAGAAGTCAGGTTTAGATTAGGTGTTAGGAAGAAATTCTTCCCTGTGAGGGTAGTGAGGCCCTGGCACAGGGGCCAGAGAAGCTATGGCTGCCCCATCCCTGGAAGTGTCCAAGGCCAGGTTGGACGGGGCTTGGAGCAACCTGGTCTAGTGGAAGGTGTCCCTGCTCATGGCAGAGGGTTGGAACTGGATGATCTTTAAGGTCCCTTCCAACCCAAATCAGTCAGTGATTCTGTGATCTTAAAATAAATCAGCTTTACTTACTGTGTAGCCTCTTCCCAAGTACTTGCTCAAAGCTGTTTCAGCCACCCCAGATACTCCCTGTCACTTTGGGGTCACCTGCAATGACTGCACCTCTTTCTAATCTGAATTTTATAAAAGGCCACGATTCTTGTTGATGCCTGTCTAAAAATAAGTGTTGAACTTGTAGCTATTTGTAGAATTATTATTTTTAACTCTGCCTCCAAGTGCAAGTTACCACCAGAATGACGGACGACTCATGTATTTTTCCTCTTAAAGCAAATGCCCTTAAAAGGCTGCCTTAAACTGAAAAAATAGCTGTGTGTTCTCTAAATGGGATAGATCAAGCAGTGAAGGATTAAAAAAATCAACTTCATTGTTTTGCTTTGGACAGAAACTTGCAGCAAACCCCATTTGTCAGCCTTCTGTGATTTGTTGTAATACGTTGGACCGTGAGAGGTGCCAAATCAACGCACAGGCCCTATAGAAGTGTTTCTACTTGGTTAACCAGGTTAAACCACTTAGCTCTTATTTTATTATCTCATTAGCAATCCAAACCCTGTGTTTTAGGGTTCCAAGTTGATGTAGTTCCGTGGGCAGCCCTTGAAAATTGCCAGAATCCCCTGGAGTCCAGTAATTCTAATTGAAGTTGGCACAAATCTGAAATGCAGGCAGCGATAAGCTGTTGTGAGTCTTGGAGCATTGTGGAACAAAATGGGAAATGCTTATTATGTGAGGTTATTTGAGCTGATTTAACCATTTTAGGGCAAAGATAGTTTTGCTATGGAGCTAAAGTATGGGTCCACGTGTTGATGAGTGTTCCTCTACAAATGAGTATGAGATGCAAGTGTAATTGCACGTGGACTTGGGGTGTTTTGCTGCAGACCTTTTCTGCTGCTCATGGAAACGATCACTTGAGTCCTTTCAGTGTTCAGTTTTCTGTGAACTTGGACTGTAGAATTTTCTCAGTATAGGCTTGTCCCAGCTCACTGCAGACAAGAGCAGACCCCTCATTGCCAGTCCTTCTCCACCCTGTTCCCTGACCTTTGTCTCCAATTTTCCTGCTGATGTAGGCCTGGTATGATAGACCCTCCCAGGAGCCCTCCTCCCTTCCTCATGGGGATGATGCTTATTGCTAATGGCTTGTTTATGTCTTCTGCTTTTAGAGACTTACGCTTCAACCACATCAAGGAGATACAACCTGGAGCCTTCAGAAGACTGAAGAACCTCAACACACTGTAAGTTCCACTCTGAGAATGTCCATTTATTACTTATGTTGGTACTGTCCCCTCTAGCAATTTAAAGGTGCCCTTGGGCCTTTAGTTATTTCAGTCAAATTGTGCATATCCAGCTAAAGCTTTAAAATTCTCTCTGTCCTACGCTGGATCACAATTCATAGATTTTTTAATTAAACATGCCATTTAATAACTTTCATTTTTTGCAATTAACCTCTCTGTTTTTTTCTTTTAATTAAAAATCTGATGCATTCTAGGACTGACTGAGGATATTTGGGCAGTTGCTGTTGAGGCTCAGATCTGATTATTCGAGCTGTGACACGGCACTAACAGCCGTAGGATTTCCAGGTCCAAGCTGGAATTCCTCAATGAGGCAAACCAGCTTGTTTGGGAACCTGCACTGCATGACAGACATTTGTACATTCGTGGTCCCAAACAGTATAAGAGAAAGCCCAGGTTGTTTTTTTTCTGTCATACCTTGAGTGACCTGAAATCCCTGACCCTGTGAAGGTGGCAGAACTGAAGGAAGGAAGACCTGGGCAAAATGGCATTCACTTGTTAAGTAGATAATTATAAGTAGTTTAGGAAGAGTGGGAATACAATAAGACTTTATCACAGAGACCTGTTCAATAGTTATCTTTTAAAAATCAAAGTTTGCTAAAGATTGTTCCACTGTATGCGTGGGACTAATTGGCCAAGCCATGACTGCAGGATCCTTCAAAGGACCCTAATTGTGGCCCAGGCCTCTACTCACAGGACAGGTGGTCAAAAACTTTATTACCAGTGATGCTGTTCATCCAGAGCACCAGACAGCACTGCATGGTACTTAATTGCCAAAAATAATAGAGGAAAAGGATGCTTTGGATGGATTTCTGTCATTTGAGATGGGGTCAGACAGGGTGATGAATGAGACTAAAACATGCAGAGAGAAAGTAGAGTCTGAGTCCATAGGGTTTTACCTTATCACAAAGCTCTCCTGAGGTCTCTTGATCTCCAGCCCTGCTCTTCCACCCCTGGAGCTCTCCTGAGTCGAGGAAACAAGCGGTTCCAGATGATGTCATCCCTGTGTGATCCAGGCAGATGTTTGGCAGGCAGCTTGCAGGACCACCAGGCGAGTTTCAGCTGAACCCTGGGGAAAATAAGGATGCTGGCAGGGCTTCACTTGGAGAGATGCTCCACCCAACCTGCCGAGCTTTGTGAGGGATCCCAGTTCCTGCCCTGCCTTGGGCTGGGCAGGTCTCTCACATGTGCAAGACTTTTGCTTCTGTCTTTCTGACTCCTGACACTCTGCATAAAGCCAGATATAGATGCACAGCCTGATGGAGGAGGAAAGACCTGTCTCTCTGTAATACCTGTTTATGCTCCATGAATTTGCCCAGTTCTTTTTCCTTTTTATGCCCACACTCTCCAGGAAAGGGACCTCAAGGACAGCAAATCCATGAACAGATACTAAAGGCAGTTATGTATCCCCTAACATCCCTGAGCTTGTGACTTCAGATGCCAGGGCAGGAAGAACAATGTGTTTTCACAGGTAGTGGGCAGACTCTCCTGCTTTTCCTAAATAATGTCCTAAGGCCACTGTCAGAGCTGGAATACTGGCCCGGGTGAAACACTGCTCTGACAAAATACTGCATTTTTCTATTTGAATTCTGAAAATCAACTGGATGTGTAAAGGAAACCTTTCCATTTAGATAGTACTTCATATGCTTATGAAGTATGTACTTCCTGGTCTGGCCAGCACACTGGAAAAATCAGTTATTCTCACACTGGTAGTATTTAACTCCCAGGATGAGGAGCTTGATAACTGAATGAGAGAATGTCAGACCTCGCACTCCTGCAGCAAATTTCTCTCCAGGAACTTTGGTTTGGCCAATTCCCACATCAAAACTGATGAGACTGGAAGAATCTGCTGATGTTTCTTAGATGCTAAACTTTTGCCTGAGGACTTAGACAGGTCTTCAAGTGAAAAAGAGAATAAATCATTTAAAATCCCTGAGAGTTGGAAAGTTGGTCCAGAAAATTGAAAGTGGGAGCTTTGGAGGATAGACTAGTTCAGGTTCCACCTGCAGAGCTCTGACCTTGCAGCTTTCTGCCATGGAACTTAAATGTTCCATAAGCAAATAAAAGTGTTCTGAAGAGCCTTTTCCTACAAAGGCAGAGGAAGGGCAGCAGATTCTGGTGAAGCTTCTGTTTTGCATCTCCTTCTGGGCAGGATGGCTGTATTATATCCAAGCGTGACAG
This sequence comes from Myiotriccus ornatus, assembly GCA_036023395.1. Classification (NCBI taxonomy): domain Eukaryota; kingdom Metazoa; phylum Chordata; class Aves; order Passeriformes; family Tyrannidae; genus Myiotriccus; species Myiotriccus ornatus. The sequence goes on from JAYRBT010000054.1 coordinate 8,055,872, forward strand.
TTTGTAAACCACCCTGATAACGAAATCTTTGTAGCCTGCATTGGTTGAAGGGAGGTGAGCTGGGAGCCTGACAGAAGAGGAGCCTGTGTGGATGTCCAGTGGGGTTGTTCAACAATTCAAACCTTCCTCTGGCTTCTCTCTGCTTTTCCCTGGTGTGGGAGATGTGATAAATCACAGAGCACTACTTTAACATTAAAAACAGGAACGCTGTTTGTGGAAGAGATACAGTCACTGTGTGTTTCTGGCTGAGGACTCCTGGTACAGCATAACAGGTCATCTTAAATCCTACACCACAGTTAGCTTCCTTGTTGGCAGTCTGTGATGTTGTGTGGAGAAGTCCTCTTGGGCTAAATGTCTTAGGGAGTTGTAAGATTTCCTTGTCTCTTCCTATTGCCTCTGCTCAGTTCCTGTGAAGGTGTTGGTGAGGATCTCCTTGTGTATTTTTAAACTCTTAACGTGTCCCCTTGGTTAAAAAAAAAAAAAAGAAGGGTAGAAGGGAGAGAGAGACAAACCCCCCTCTTGTGTGCCATCCACAAAATACCTCAGCTCCTGGACAGCTGTTCTGCTGGAGTTTGCCAGCTCTCTCTGCATCCCTGAAGCCAATGTTAGCTCAGAGCAAGTGTTGGGCTGTAGAAGAAAGAGAGCAAAATACAGTACGAGCTCACGCTGAGGCACAGCCTCTCATTGCTTTCCAGTTTTTGCTCCTTTAGGTCATCTTTGGGTGGGGATGGATGATGACACCCCTGTGTGGCTGGTCCTTACAGGAGTCAGAACTCTACCATATTGTCCCAGTTGGTCCATCTCTCTGTTTTCAAACCAAGACCATCACAGCCAAAGGGTTGCTGCTGCTTGGGTCTCTCTAGCATCATCTTTAGAAACATCCAACCCAGTGACCAGAGCGGTAATTCTTAACTTCCACAGCCCTGCAGCTGGTGAGCTCTGCAGCTCTGCTTTAGATGCTGCCTGTGAAGGGTCTCTGGGTGAGCAACAGCAGTAACGTGGAGTCTCTGTGTTTTACCCTCTCATAGCTCTTGAGAGAACGTGTTCCTGACAGCAAGGAGGGGATGTCTGAGTCTGCTTGGATCTCAGAATGAAAGTTCCTTCCTCAAATATGGGAAATGGCTATTCCAGATCATTCTGTCAACGAGGGAGAATGCACGGCTGAACATAAAACTCCCTTTTTCTCCCCCTTTAAATACACTACATGAAGATTTCTGTTAATGGTGTGAGGAAAAAAAATAGCTGTTATGTCACAATGACTGGAGCATGTGTTTTGTCACACAGAAAGAGGAAAGAGTACATGGTTTGAGTCTGAATTCTGTACTGTCACATCATTTAATACATTCTTCAAAACAGAAAACGACTCATTTAATGCAAGTTAAGCCTGTGCTTGGCAACCTGGAGAGAGGGTGGGGAAGGAGAAGGAAGAGGCAGTCAGGACATAAAACCTAAAGGAAACTGAATGTAAAATATTCTTTCTGGTGAATCTGGGCCAGATCTCATGGTGCTTGTATATCTCAAACATCCCAGAAGACTTTTTTTTTTTTCAGGAATAAAACCTGTGTGATTGAGTTCACCTACTTATTTGGATCCTAATTCACCATCTGGCATGAAGGGAAATGCCACATCATTTTGCTAGGAAACGTGCTTCTGATACTTTTAATTTAGCCTGTTTTGCTACAGGGTGTGCTTAAAATAATGATAATGATCTTTCCAGCCTCTGTCTGCCAGAGCATTTATTCCCAGCAGATCTGGTTAGCAGTAGATCTTAGCTTTCAGTCCTCTAAGGTTAGCAGGAACTTGGGCATTTTTGCTGTGGGTTGCAGCTGGGAGCCATAGCCAGGTCATGCCAGGATTTTGCGCATTTCTCTGCCTGGATGAATTGCACAGGAGTCAAGCAGCAGACAGCTGTGCAGAAGCCATCCAGAGTCTTTCCAGGAGCCAGATGTGCTGTGCTGTCTATGGATTTCTCTGAAAGCAGCATTTTGGAATATGTGGACTGTGATGGGCTTCATCAATTATCTCACTTTCTAATGTTTTCCAGGACTTATCCTTCCATTACAGCGGGGAATCCTGACACAGGAAGCAGAGATGGCTTCTTCCATGCTCTTTTTATTCTTTAATCAGGCAATGAACAAATTACTAAGTATCAGACAATGAGATAAGAGGCCTGTGGACTGCTTGCCATCTGAGCTTCCAGAATTCATGTTATTTGGCTGCATCACTGATTACACTCCCTTGCACTGTCCAAAACAGCCAAGACAACAAAACAGACTAGGTTAATGCTTTTAAATAGCCCCAAAATGCAGTCAGACAGCATGTTGCAATTTGAAATCCCAGTGGACATCAGTCCCGGTCTGAACTCCTTGCACTGAAGATAATGGTCAGCAAAGGAGTCCAGGCCACAGTGGTGTGTGGGGCTGCTCAGGCTGTTGGTGTGACCCCGCTCCGGGACCTGGTCACTGTGTCCCGTCCCACGAGAGGTGAGTGGCCGATGCTGGTTGCATGGCAGGATCCAGGTGCTCACATCCATGGCAATGACATCGGTGCTGGCACTCTCCTGTCAGCCCATCATGCCCTCAGAAGTGGGGCCAAGGATCAGATAACAGAGAACAAGCTGCCTTCATCCTGCTCTGGTCAAAGATGAAAGTGTGCTGATAGAGGCAGGGAAGGAAGCCGGGGTGGCTGAGCCCGGTGTTGTCTTTGTCCTGTGGATAAATAGACAAAAGCCCCCTCCTGCACTGCTCTCAGGCAGTTATTTCCAGTCCTTGGGTGTTCAGTCACCAAATAAACCTTTGGGGTGTTGTTCAGGGACTGTGTTTCCACTCAGCAGAGCTGGCTGTCAAAGCAGGATCGTTTCTTCCAAGGACTTGACATCATTTTAACATCCTTATGAGGGAAAATGGGTTGTTCGACCTCAGCCGTGCGTATTGAGCCGTTGCTCCCACCTGTGCAGGAACTCCTGCAAATTTCTGCCTTAACCTCTTCAGGCTGCTTGTCCCCAACCCTGGTGATGTGCAGATTGGTAGTGGCACCCACATCTGTAGATCTGGGCAGCTGATCAGGGGAGGACAGTCAAATCAAGAATAATGAGGTTTTATTCAAGCCCTTATTTTCTGACTTCCAAAGTTCTGTGCACTTGAGTTTATCACGTGCTTTTTGGGCCCTTAATGTAATTCTCCACCTGAGAACAAGCTGGTAGGAAGCTGGGGTGACTCAGGTGCCTGGCGGGAACTTGTGAAGCTGCCATCACACATATGTGTTTCTGTCATCTTTTATCTTTTCTGTCATCCCTGAGGTGTTTGATTTTATCTTCGTCTTGTTTTCCCACATGCTTTCTACCATTTCTCCCTATCTCTGTGTCTCTTCTCTCCATCCTTTACCTGCACAAACTTTTTCCCAGTTGGAGACCTTGGCTTGTAATGCCAGAGGCTGCCTGCTCTATTTTCTCTGGAAAAGTGGGACAGAAGGTTAGGCTTTACTGCTAAAAAAGTGCTAGGGAAAGTGCTGAACTGTCTTCTCACCTGCTGCTTGGTGGCAGGTCATTTCTGAGGAGCAGAGTTATCACAAAAATCAGCTTGTAAAATAGAAAATCCACATTCAGTGCACGTATTGAATTTGACCCAGCGTTGTGAGGTCTGGCTGCTTGCAGAGGGGATTACAGTTTTTCCTACAATGGTAGAAAAAGAAATCTTTGCAGCACACAGTCACATCTCTCCACCCAAAACTCCATTTAGGAATTTTAGAAATTGGTGGAGCTGCTAAAATCCTTGCTCTGGGCTGTTCAGCTCTAAACTCCACCAGCTCTGAGCTTCGCCAGCTCTGAAATCAGTGGGATACCACAGCGACAGACCCACAGGAGTGCGGTTGGGCAGCCACGATGAACAGTTAAATTCATATATTAAAGAGCTATTTATAAGTGATTTATTGTCTTTGCTCGGTGTTGGGGCTTGGCAGTGGCTGCAGAAGAGGTTTTTGTAGCGTTCAGCTGTGTGGTTACCACTGCTGCACAGTGTGGTCGTTACAGGGCTGAGCTGTTTCTGGTCATTGGCACCGGCCATCATTTGCATGCACAGTCATGGCAACTGCACATACAAGTCAGAGATTGCTTTCCAATGCGATGTGGTCCATAGGTTTTTTATTAAAATCTGGCACAAGGCTCCCTAGATCGAAAGAGGCTGTCTCTGAGTAGCCTCGGGAGTCAGCACTGAATTTATTTCTTTCTCATTTGCGGATATTGGTTTACCAAGTGATTAGAACAAAGCTGTTACGATTTTATAGCTCCTATAACTCCACTGTGAGCTGGTGCTTTAAACTGCATTTGTACTCTTAGAAACTGGCTCTGCACTCCCCTGCCCACAGGTAGAACACAACCAGGCACCTCCAAAAACCAGTGTGGTTGTACAAGAGTGGCAGCAGTGATTTAATATCCCCTCCCTTCTGCCTCCTTCTGCCTGCCTTCCTTCCCCTCATCCCTTTCCTGGCCAAAATTGTAAGTTTGGGCTGAAAACCACTGTGGCAAAAAGTGGTTTGAACAAAAAGCCTGTGGCAAAAGACTTTGAACACTGTACATACTGGAAGCACTTGGCACCTCCGGGCAAGAAACCTCATTGATTTGACTGATGTGAATACGTAAACTTTGATCTGCTAACCCTTTAAATCTTAAATTCTCTAACAAGCAAGCTCAGGATTTTTCAGTGGGCACCTGAGAACAGAAATGCCACAAATCTCACATGTGCTGAATTCACCAGCTGCGGTTTTCTCTCTTGATTTGAACAGGCTGCTGAACAATAATCAGATAAAACAAATCGTGAGAAGATCCTTTGAAGATCTGGAGAACCTGAAATACCTGTGAGTTGGTAGCTCAGTATTTTCTTAACCGCTTTAAAGTTTACTAACCCACTTTCAGTGTTTGCCAGTCAAGGACATAATTTTTTGTGTTTGGAGTTCCTGGATGTTAATGTCGGTGTCAGAGATATGAAACATTGCCCTTGAATCCAATCAACAAGCTCTGCTTCAGGTTGAGGTTCATTATTGTTTCCTCTGTATTTTTAGAACACAGCAGCTGATGAGTTAGCCTAATGCTTTTCCCCTTCTCTCCTTTTCAAAGCTACCTTTATAAAAACGAAATTCAGAGCATCCAGCAACATGCCTTCCACGGGCTCCATTCCCTGGAACAGCTGTAAGTACAGATGAGCCTTGCTTGCTGTGTTTCCAGATGTGGAGAGTACCAGACACTTTAGCAAGGGGCAGGATGTTTGATCAGCCAGATTTGGGGGAAAATGATGGATCCAAACAAAAGAAGTGATGGCCTTCCAACTTGGCCTTGAACATCTCCAGGGATGGGGCAGCCACAGCTTCTCTGGGCAAGCTTTGTCAGGGTCTCACCATCCTCAGAGGGAAGAATTTCTTCTTTATTACTTATTCTTCCTAAATATTTTAATTATAGGAATTATTTACCTCATTGAAGAAGGGAGACTAAAGGTGAAACCATTCTGATTCATACATTGTCCCCAGCAGCAACGTTTATAGGGCTGGAATGTAAGTAAGGATTTTGCTGTAAAAGGGATAGGATCCAGCTTGTTCTTCATGCTGACAGCAGAAGCGGAAATGGGAAGTGTCAGGCAAGCCTAACAATAGGTGTGTGTGTGTGTAAAATATGGTTTTTCATCAGCCAGCTGAGCAAGGATGCCTGGGAGAAAATATAGGAAGCCGAAACTGGCTCTAAGCTGAGCTCAGAGAGCCGGTGCTGGCAGCAGGGATATTTTAACAACGAGCGTTCCAGACTTGATGTCACAAATAAAAGAAAAAAAAAACACCACAAAACCAACAAAACCACAAAACCAACAAACAACCCGCTGAAAGTCCCATCTGTTTTCAATCTCAGGCAGACGTAGTTCCAGAAGAATTAGCTTTGCTCAAATCCTACCCCATTTTCCTGTCACCCCCAAGCCAGCTTTTCAAGAAAAAGTATAGCTCGATTGATGGACAGTATCAGATGGTTTCCTCAAGGTCCAAAGCAATTTCAGCAGACATCTGAGCCTGATTAGAGCACGCACATCTCTTCCCCACTGTGACCCTCCAGCGCAGAATCTGAGTCACCGTCTCCCAGTTTGCGCTCTGATACTGGACCATTTATCATGAATCCTTCCATTACAAATCAAACAGCCATGTGGAGGCTTAGGCAATTATTTCTCAATGCAGTCAGCTACAATAGCAGAATGAGTATTTGTAGATCTGTGATTAATCTGTGTCTGCTGCAAAATTTATGCCTGTGTAAAATAAGAGGGAAGAGTTTAGGCAACTTTGGAACCATAGGACATGCATCTAAAGGTCAGGAACATGTCAGTTGTGGTGGTGGAAGTCGCAGCTCATGAGAACAGGGAGTGTCAGGTATCGTGGTGAGTTGCTCTGCAGACCCCAGGTTTGCTTTGCTGATGACAAGGGGAGACCTGGGACAGGCGGAATGTCTCCCAGGCCTCTGGAATAGCAGGTCACGTGTGAGATTTTAGTGGAACTAAAACCATAAAGTTGTATTAGCAAGAACTGGGCTGTTCTGCTGATGTGCCATTTAGATCTAAGTGTTCCAGATGACTGCACCATCTCTGTTTCTGGAGGCTGTGCCTTCCCCCCACAGAACACAACAGCCCCACACCAGCCATTCAGAGATGTTTCTGCTCCTGCTGGGTGGATTCATGTGCTGGGAGCCCCTGTTAGGACCACACACAAATGCAAGTTGGAAAAGACCTTTGGATGTCTCCGGTCCCACCTTCAGCAAGGACAAATTTCCAAGTTTTATCAGGCTGTTCAGGGCCTTTTTCTACAAATTAATCCTCAGGAAACCCATTTTCCACTCAGAAGTGCTGCAATTCCAAGGCTGGGAAAAAGTGCCTCGTAGTAAGGCCATTTCTTCCTCCCCAACAATCCAAGGATATACTGGGAAAGATAGGGAAAATTACTGTACAGTAATTTTGGGATGGGAGCAGCTGCTGCTGGGTCTCCATGAGCAGTAGTTTTCTCCTGACCCTGAACAGTGCCACAGGCAGTTCACAGGGATGGTGGTCTTGGTCTTCAGGGGAAAACAAATCAACAAACCTATCCTTTTTTTTTTTCTATCTGTGTTTTACTTTATGAAGAGAGTGAGTAAATAATTGACAGGATAGGGGAAAGCCATGTTGGACACTATGATTGCTTCTGGAAAGTGGAAACTAAAGTGGATTCTGGCTTCTCAACATCTGCCCTGAGACAATGTGGTGACCAGCTGTGGGGGCACTGGTGGACTGATCTGGGAAGATCTTCTGTCTCTTAAATTGCATTCTGTGTGATTTCTGTGTGACAGGTACCTGCATTTCAACAACCTGGAAAGTCTGGAGCTGGAGACTTTTAGTGACCTGCCTAAACTTGAAAGGCTGTAAGTGAAGATGGGACATTTCTTGGGAATGAGGGGGTGAGGAGAAGGGGGAACACTCCTATTATTGGTAGCTTGAGGTTTGATCTTCAAAAAGAAGGGGAATGCAAAAATCTCCTTCTTTATAGATTTTATGTACTTGCCAAGTAGATGGGTGACTGAGGATGTGAAGGGAATTTCCCCTTTTATGTTACGTTCAGGTTTCCATCTAAACAGGGGCAAATCTGCTGAAAGCCCTAGAGCTGGCCAAGCCAAGTGAAATTTTACTCTGACCATAAGGTCAGCAACATTAGTCACTGTTGGGCAGAGTGTGGAAAAAAAAAAAAAAAAAAAAAAAGTTGATGGACAAAATCAGGAAAAATATCTAACAAGGAAAACACACATCCTTCTTGAAAGCAGTAAGGAAATGGAGTCCTGTGTCTCCTGCTCCCCAGAATTGCTTCTAGTAGTAATGTTGCCACTAGGACAACAGACCATGTGGTGTTCCTGCTCCTTGGAGAAACCAGCAGACCCTTCTCTGCTGTGTGGAAATGTGCGTTATATCCATATGTGCCAGGGAAATAAAATCGTGGGATCCCACACCCCTTGGAAAATCCAGACCTGGATCAGTGCATGGCTGATCTCAGTCACTGTATTTGATCCAACAAAAATGCTGGATTTAAATTTTAAAGGAAGGTTTGTCAGCCTGGTTTTGTCGGCAACCAGGCTGAACTTGGGTGCACAAGTGTGTGTGCAGACATTTGCACTCAAACTGTGCTGCTTTTGTGTTCTTTCCTGTTCCATCATCTACAAAAATTTGCTTCATGTCTTTCATTAATGGTCTCTTACTGGTTTTAGATGTAACCAATGTAACTAAATTTCCCCATCATTATGGGAAGGGGAGGTTAATTATCCCATCTTGTTCCCCGCTGATGCATTTTCATGGGTTTTTCCCCAAGAACTGGGGAGTGCTGTGGGCTAAGACTCTAGAAGTGAAAATTTTGCTCAGTTTTGTTCAGAGGTAAGCCCAGCTTGGGCAGCTGTTGTCTGAATCAGATTTACTCATGAGTTTGGGTTAATAACAACACTGAGTCTAAGGCATGAGTTGTCTAACTTCTGGAACCATACTCCAGTGGCTGCCCTTGTAAAGTTGTCGTGTTATCTGCAGGGGGGAAAGAGAAGGTCCCCCCGGAGCTGACCCAGGCACAGAAAACAGAGGGTGCGTCTGGTCTGGGGGGATTTCGTGCCCTTTCTCCTCCCTTTGCAGAGAAACTTTGAGGTTCCAGTTTAAACCTGTTACCTCACATCCTGAGTCACCATTTCCAGCCCACACCCACTCTCCTCCTTGGCATATTTTGCATCGTACCCACAAAGGGGTGAAATTCCTGCGGCTCATGGAAACAAACACGAAATGTAAAAACTAAGCTGCAGTTAAACCGAGTTCTGACCTGGGATGTTGTCACCCCCCTAGTGCAGATACTGAATAATGTTTTGGCATGGCTTCTCCCGTTTCAGATTCTTGCACAACAACAAGATTTCCAGGATTCATCCAGGGACATTCTCTCAACTGGAATCCCTCAAACGGCTGTAAGTGAAAAACATTGCCTGCAAAGAGCACTTGTTTATCTTCCATCAGATGGCCAGGACCTGAGGAAGAATGTGCCTGGTTGGCAAAGCTTTTAGTTGTTGCACCTCTAAGGCCACTGCTAAGTTTATGAAACAGTTTTGGTTGGACCTGAAAGCTTATTTAACCAGTTAGAAGTTTCTTTATTCTAATGGCTAATTATAATCAGCTTACAGCTTAATAATGCCACAGGAATGAGCGTTCCTGGAAAGTCTTCACAACGGTTTGACCCCATAAAACATCCCTGAAAAATGTCGAAAGTCCAGGTCATGGATATGACCTCGATCATGTCTGTAGATCAGTATCTAACATGGAAGGAAAAATCATAGTCCTAAAAAAAAAGGCTTGTTTTCTAGATAGAAAACAATCAGAGTGGTGCCAAGGTGCATGATTCTCCTTCCACGCAGGAATTCCCCAGTGTGTTATTCCCACATAACCTGGCTGTCTCTTAAGCTTACTTCTTTCTTGCTTAAACCCCCAGAGCTTTGCTTTGGTTTTATGATCTCTGGAAACAAGTTCTATGATGTGTTTTGGGGGAAAAAATGTGAAAGGTAAAGGATTTTGGTGTCCTGCCATGATTTTCAAGTGCAATAAAATAATGTTTCTCACTGCAGCCCTCAGTGATTTCTGCAGGCAGGTAAAACGCCTCACTTCTCTTTAACAGGGAAAAACTTGTGAAATGCTCTCTGTAGGTGTCAGAGGAAAAGCTGGGATGTCGAGAAAATGTTCTGTCATGGACTTGTGTGAAATCTCACATTCTCACATATGTGACCTTGAAAGCATTAGACCTTTCTTCCATGGTTTTGTTGTCTTTTTGGTGGTTTTTTGTTTTTTTTTTTTTTTGATGGCTCAGACCCATTGATTGTAAAACTGTCAGTGGGGAAGGAAGCATGAACTAATCCCCCTGTAGTCCTTATTTATCCTTATGGATAGCACTGCTCGTAGGAATGAGGTCAGTGGAGGGAAAGAGGGTGGGTGCACTGGGAGGTCACTGGAGCTCCACTCCACATGGTTCAGGCTTATGTTGCAGTAATAAAAGTTCTTGTAGTCGTGCAGAAATTCTACAACCTCTCACAGCTGGTCACGGAAAGGGACTGACCTGCACACAAAAAACAAGGGGAAGTTTTTTGGGGCTAAAAGAGAAGGGAAAGCTGTAACAGAGTCAATGTTATCTCCTGTTCTTATAGAATTCAGCAAAGGTTGAAATTTCCAGGGGGAAAACCCAATATATCAGTGTCTCTCTCCTTGCCTCAAATTAGGCCAAAAATTCATAATCCAGTTTAAGTGAATGGTTTTCATTTGAAACTGGAATGGGTAATGTTAGTTTTTTTCAGTTAAACCTTTCTACTTGGTTAAGCATCCTATTTAACCATCACGGGGATGAGATACTCACATTTTCCTCGGCCTTGCAGACGGCTGGACTCCAACTCCTTGTTCTGTGACTGTGACTTGATGTGGTTGGCTGAGCTGCTGAAGAAGTACGCCGAGCAGGGCAGTATCCAGACAGCTGCCACCTGTGAGGCTCCTCGGGACCTGCACGGCCGCTCCATCGTCACCTTGACCGCCCGGGAGTTCAACTGCGGTGAGCCAGGCCAGACCCCTCCACCGGCCACCCTCGGCCCCTGGAGCTGGGCTCTGGTCTGGGAATTGCTTCCTCCACCCCATTTCCTCCCTCTAGCATCCTGCCTTCTCCCCCCTTTACTGCTGAAATGGGAAAATCCCAGGGGGGTGTTGCAGGAGTTATTGGGATAACGCAGAGAAAGCTGACGGTCACGGAGAGGGGTTGAAGTCAGCTCTGTTTTGGCTGGCAGGTGTTGTCTTGGTTTTTTAGGTAGAGTAGGGATGGTAAAGGATCTGCTCCATCGATGGCTAAACCAGTAACCAGAGGAAATATCCCACATTAGGCTGAACAGGAGGGGAATGCTGGGAGAGATGCAGTTGGCTGGAAACACATCTGGAAACCTGTGGGAGCACATGGTAGATACGTAGCTGAATGCTGTGTTTGACTTTGGTGTAGTGTTTGGCATTTGTTAGGCTGTTATTCTTTAAGTTTAGAATTTTGAATTAGGTTTTGTTCTGAAAAATTACAAAGTTAAGTATTTTATATAGAAAAAGATAAAACTCTGATTTTTAAGGGGAGGTTGGCACAATATTGGTTGTAATTCCCTGGTACTTCACTGCTGGTAGAATAAGTTTGAGAAGTTCCCACTCAGCCAGGCTGGCCATGAACATCCCTCCTGGATATGCCAGTCCAGCTGTGCTGTGAGTCAGATGTGTGAGCTCAGCTGGATTTCAAAGAGCTCTCCCTTGAATTCAGCTTTTCTCCTATGATTTCATTATTTTTTTCTGAAAAGTCTTGACCATTTCACAGCTTAATTTAGGGCACAGCCATGCAAAGAGTTGAATTGGCACAAGTGGTTCTGTGACTTCAAGGGAGCAGAGAATAGGAAGGGTATAGGGAAAGCAGCTGGAGACACATGGAGTGGGGGATCTGCTGTGAGTGGCTGTGCCACACAACACGCTGTCCCTGACACATACCCAGTGCCACAGTACAGCTGTTAGTGCAAATTTGTTCTGGTTTAGGCATGGGCTCACAGTGGGATGTCTGTCAAATTAGCCAGAGCACCTGGTGGGAAGATTTTGCTGGCACTAGGTTTTCGTGCTGGTGTTGTGCCAGCTGGGAAAGGCAAATGGTCTATAATTCAGCACAAAGCCCTAACAATGCCAGGCAGCTGATATCTGAGTCAGTCCAAAATCTGCTGGCACCAGTTGACCCTCAGCTTTGAGCAGATGTGAGCCAGGGGGGCAAATCTGCACTGGGTCAGCACCTTGTACTCTGGGGCTGTGCTGGGCTTGGTCTGCGCTGGTGGTGCCTGTGGGGATCAGTTTGTGAGCCACTGACTTGTGGTCTAAGGAGTAAGGACACTGACCTTCCACTGGAGGAGGTGACAGGTTCTCAGTCTTAGGAATAATCTGATTTCAGTGGATTACTGGTGAGAATGTAGATTGTTAAATGGATAAGCATTCCCTGAATCAAGAGCAAGCACTCCAGGGCTTGTACGTAAATTCCTCCCTATTTTAGCACATCCTTTCAATGTTTAACTTGCTCAGTGCTTGAGTACATCTTAAAGTGAAGCACACAGTGAAAGGCTTGGCTGGATAGGGCTGGTGAATTAGGGATGTAATGAATGAAATCCAGTTGGGAGGGAAGTGGTGTGGTTTGCAGGGAGCTGGCACCGTGTTCAGGTGGAGCAGGCAGTCGCTGAGAGCAGCAGGCTGCCAGGGACAGAAAAACAACCCAGATGAGGATGCCACTGACTTCTTTGCTTATTTTGGGGGACACAGGAGCCAGCTCTTGGGGCGGCTATAGTGAACCAGTGTACAACCAGATCCAGTGCTGTCAGAGGTGCTAATCCACTGCCCAACAAACTGGGAATAGGAACAACCACTTTCATTCTCTGGGGTTTTTAGCAGGCTCAGATGAATGATGCTATTCCCTCACACATTCGCTGTTAGTGAGAAGTTCTGGGGTGGCTCTGAGTGGATGCTGTTGTGCCTCGGGGCTCTGCTGGTGCCTGTTTTGGGGCACTGCAGGTTGGGTGTTGCAGGATGGGTGTTGTGTGACCCACTATGCTCCAGCTGGGCTGGAGGTGGTTTTGTGCTGCTCTGGACTGTGTTGTGTTCAAATGGTGTTTTGCAGAGAGGCCTCGGATAACCTCAGAACCCCACGATGTCGACGTCCTCTTGGGAAACACAGTTTATTTCACCTGCAGGGCAGAAGGAAATCCAAAGCCTGCGATTATTTGGCTGCACAACAAGTAAGTCTCACGCAATGAGCCCTGGGGTGGCAAAGGTTTTCAAGAGCTGAGCTCTTCAGTGCCTGCCTGTAATTACAAAAGCTGTTTCACACTATGTTTAAAAAAAAAAAAAAAAAGAAAAAGAAAAAAGAAATGGCTGTTCCATGGATTGTATTTACCTTCCTTTTAATAGCATTCTCTGGTGACCATGTAATCCAAGTGGTTTTTTCATCTGCATTTGAAATATTTCATCTGCGTTTGTAATGGATTCCAAGAGCTCATAACTTTCCTATAAACATGCTCTGCAGGCTGAAAGCAGTTGTCTTTTGATCAGGGAAAAAATAAAATTAGTGTTTCATGTTGCTCTAAGCCACCATGCTTGCCATTTGTTAACTGCTGAGTTGCTTCTAGTCTCGAGGTTTTTCACACAAAGGCCAATCGTGCTGGAGAATGGGATTTTTTTTTTTCCCAAAGAGAAAAATTGCTGTGCTGCACTGAAAGACAGAATTTGCAAATCAGTGTATAGGTTATCCTTCTGTACAGCAACACTGAGAAAGTACATGGCTGTGCTAGATGCCAAAGTGTTCTGGGAAATGCTACACAATAAAATATTTTGTGCTCAAGCAGCTGCCCACTGTGGAAGTGAAGTTGCTTTGCTGCTTTACGAGCTTCTTGTCTGGTGGAGCCTGAGCAGGGCTCGGTTATTAATAAAAATGATCAATGTGTGCTTCTTCAGCAAACCCCCCACCAGGCAGAGTTTCAGCCCAGAGCAAAAGTTTATGGCTGAGTTAAGTCCCCCTGGAAGGAAGGTTTTGTTAGGGAAATGCTGGCAGGCTCCCAAAGACAGCATTGTAAGAGGGGTAATGATAATAAATGTTCCACAAACGAGATATGACTGGAGTGAGGAGACATCAGGGGAGTTAAATAAATGCCCAGCAAGCATATTAGTTTGCATAGTGGGTTCAGCCTTTGTCCTAGGGGGACAGAGGTCCCTTCTCCCTTTTCCATCATCTGCAGCCATCCAAGATTCCTTCATGCTGGGACAAATGGGATTCAGCACTGGGACCTTCTGCCACGGGCTGGGGTCCAGGAGTTGCAGGTCATCATTGCAGAAAGAAGGAAGATGTTTCACAGCTCTCAGGCTGGATTGGAGTCCAAGCTGTGTTGGGGTCCCCTGGTGACTTACTCAGAGCTTTTTGCTCCCCTGAGGCCTTTGAGCCTTGACATTGAATAGAAATGACTTCACAAAACAACAATATTAATTCATTATTATATTTGCACTTAGTAAGTAATGGGAACAGGCTTTCCAGGCAGAGATGCCCTGACAATAGCAGCAGTGCTGTGGCATGGGAACAGTGTGCTCTCCTGATGGGCTGTAAATGTCGTATGGAATCAGTGGTGAGAGAAAAGGCAGCACACCCAGGGAGCAAATCAGAGCTGGAGCTGCAGTTCAGTGCTGTGAATCAGAACTCCTGCTGTAAATCTCATGAAATCTCAGAATGCCTCCAAGAAACACCAACTTACTGCAATGCAAGCAAAGCCCCTGCACCTCCCAGCAGCTTGAGGGGGACCACCAGCCTTGACTTCTTCCAGATTTTACCCGTTTGTGGCTGTTTTTCAGTAACAAGATTGACATGAAAGATGACAACCGCCTGAACCTGCTGCAAGATGGTACCTTGATGATCCAGAATACCAAGGAGTCGGATAAAGGTGTCTACCAGTGCATGGCCAAGAACATAGCTGGGGAGGTCAAGACACAAGAAGTCGTGCTGCGCTATTTTGGCACCCCATGTAAGGGAACTTTGTGCACCCCTTGATGACCCAGTTCAGGTTGGGGATGGGAGTGGAGCTAAATCAGAGTTAGTCACAGCTTTGTATGTGCCAAGATGCTCTTGGTGTGCTGAGGGAGAGAGTATTTAACAAAGCAATGACTTTGAGAGTGTCCTGAGCTTATGGGGGTTCCTTCACTCTGGTGGGAAAAGGAATTTAGAGATTAAAGGTGGTTTGGGACTGGGGAGAGAGTTTGAAGTCTGGCACGAATTCTGCAGCACAGAGTTATCCAGGGTGAAGGGGACATGGCAGAGGGGATGCTCCAGCACTAGGTGAGTAGATGTGAGGAGGTGGTAGGAAGACCTAGTGCTGGGGGCATCACTCACAGCAAGGATTTGGAGATCAGGGAAGAGCCAGGTGACTGTTAGCTGGGTTGCATGAGGAGTCCAAGCAATTTCCGCCTCTAACTGAGCAGGCAGCAGATCTTGTTTCTAAAGCACTCATTTCCTTCCAGCCAAGCCCACTTTTGTGATCCAGCCTCAGAACACTGAAGTGCTGATTGGGGAAAGCGTCACCTTGGAGTGCGGGGTCTCTGGGCACCCCCAACCTCGCATCAGCTGGACCCTTGGCACAGGCTCTCCTCTGCCTCAGGACTCCCGTTTCACTATCACCAGCTCCGGAGGACTCTTCATTCAGAACGTCACCTTCTCGGACCAGGGGCAGTACAACTGCAATGCCAGCAACTCCGAGGGGTCCATCCAGGCCACAGCGAGGATCATCGTGCAAGGTGAGGAGTCCCAGTTCTGTGATGTTCTGTGACATTTCTGGGATGCAGTGTTTGGTCAGCAGGGTGTATTTTTAAGCCCTGTGGCTGGTTCTGCTCCTGTGGACTCTCCAAGTTTGCTGCCTGAGTGTTTCCTGCTGCTCAGTCGTTGCTTTCCCCTCCAGATTCTCCCAGGTTTCTCGTCATTCCTACTGATCAGACAGTAACTGAGGGACAAAGCGTGGATTTCCCCTGCTCTGCTGAGGGTCACCCTCCACCTGTGATTACCTGGACAAGGGCAGGTACTGCCTCACTTGACTCTTGGTTTCTCTCTCCCATTCCGTCATCCATGGGATGTGGGTGGGAGCAGCTGACATGTTGGTCCAGGGTGGTGACTTGCAGTGGTGGCACGGGACAGATGGTGATCAGCACAGGGCTAGTCACACTGGGAGGTGTGTTGTAGATCACCAAAGATGATGTTAAGCAGTGAGGAAATAGCATCTTGGGCCTCTGACACATAGGATCAGAAGGAAGGAGTGTGCTGGTTTCCATCAGCGTGAAACCAGCGGAAAGCCTCAAATTTCCTTCTGCAGTGACTTCCTACCTCCTTTGAAAAGGCAAGATCTGTACACTCCAAGTCATTGGGTGTCAGTCACAGAATTGTTTGGGTTGGAAAAGACCTCTAAGGTCATCAGGTCCAACCATTAACCCTACACTGCCATGTTAACCACTCAAACGTGTTCCTAGATGCCACATCTACCTGTTTTTTTGAACACTTCCAAGGATCATGATTCCACCACTTCCCTCAGCACTATCACCACGTGCCAGCTCTCTGTCATTGTCACTGATTTGCTGCTCTTGGGGAGCACATTGCAGAAGAGCACCATTCACTGCTGATGACACACCTCAGAGTTTTCTTTTAGCTTAGGAAAAAAGGACTTTGGGACAACAGGTGGTGGTGAACTTTTAAAGTCTCAAATAATTGTTAGTGCTGGCTCCACTGAACTGATCTCATCCAACACTTTCTGGGACAGAAGCCAATAATGCTTGGCCCAGAGGTCCTCCAACTTTTCCTTATGCTTCACAAGCTGTAATTAATGGTTTAGTGCTGTGGAGAATTCATGGGTGTTGTATTCCAGCTTCCACAGCAATGGCCCTGGTGCGGAGTTAAGAGGGACCAGCTGAAATTATGCTCTGCCAAGCCTGTTCTCCATATCCTTTAACCTGTGTTACTCCATTTCCCAGAAAATATGTCTTAGAGATGTGGAAAGGAGCACAGGGACAAGAAGTAAGGTTGACAACTGCATTGGAACTAGGTTTGCACTCAGCAATCCAAAAATTAAAAGTCAACCAGGCTTTGCGATGCTTTCACATGCTAAAACCAAGACAAGAGAAGGACAAGTGATGGAGAATTGCTTGTCTGAAAGCCACTTTTGACAGTGTGTGGGCATTTTGGTATCTGGGATGAATAAATAGGAGCCCTTATTTGAAGGGGAAAAAAAAAAAAAGTTGCCAAACTGAGAAGTTTTAATAATTTTGTTTGATTTTGGTAAAACAGTTTAGTTTTCAACTTTTCTTCTGAAATAGAGAAAACATTGAAACAGCAGTTTCCAAACCAAAGAAAATAAAAATAACTAATTCAAAAAGACAATTCTAAATGTTTCTCTTTATTTGACGAAACAGCCAGTTTTGATAATTGAGCACTTATTTGCTGTCCATCAGGTGTTACTAAATCTGCAGGTTGCACTAAGGCTTAAGGGGAAAGAAAAAGGGTTCCAGCTCCTATCCTGTTGCTCGGACAAGAAAATTTGGTGCGATAAACACGGCATTTCAGGGTGACTGACGTGGGGGAGGGAAACGAAGCTCGTAACTATCAAGGGGATCCCTCCAGTGACGGGACGAGAAACGTCCCAGAGAATTAACAAGCTGCTTGTTTGCCCAGGTGGGCCTTTGCCAAACGACCGGCGGCACAGCATCCTCTCCACGGGCACCCTGCGGGTGCTGAGGGTGGCCCTGCACGACCAGGGGCAGTTCGAGTGCCACGCCATCAGTGCCATCGGGGTGAGGACCCTCCCGGTGCAGCTCTCGGTCACCCCGCGAGGTAAACGGGGCTATCATAAGGGGCTGGCAGAGGTTCTGGTGAATAAACAAGCACACCGTCGGACCAGGCGGGGAATTGCCCTGTTTGCTGTGCGATGGGATTGTGCTTTTCCACGAGAGCTCCATCAGCTGGTGGGAAA
>JAYRBT010000054.1:8073552-8098169 GCA_036023395.1 Myiotriccus ornatus
TTCTCCAAAACAAAATTGGTTCCTTCTCAGGAACGTTTAACTCCAGCTACAGATACATTTGTCTTAAACATTACCTACCAGGTCATAGGTTCAGCCTAAATTTAGGTATTCTAAAATCAAGCCTCTGTAAAATACAAGCCACAGAGGAATATTTTTGCTTCATTAAGCTTAATTAAAGCTTAATTTTTTTCTTAATTTTTTTAAAGCTTTTGCCTTATTTTCTTTTTGCTCCCATATAAATAATTGTTCTAAGTAAGCAAACTTCCCTGTCTGTTCACAAACATGGTAGATTTTACTAACGGCAGACTGGAGGGAAGGACACAATCTAAAAGCATGAAATTAGTGAAGCTTCAAGCACAAAATTCACAGAATATTTTAAGACCAGCAAGATCAATATAATTATTTAATCTGTCCTGACTAACACTTCCAGAGAGCCTCATCTGACAGTGCCTGAATCAAATCATGATCCCTGTTTCAGCTAGAGCATCCTTTCTAGAAAGCCTCTGAGTAAATGATTTTAAATGACACAGCACATTCCTGTGTAATTGCCCCAAGTAGAGACTCAGAGGAGCAGAAAATAATGAACATAAATTACATAAATTAATGAACAGACAGCTTGGTAGCAAGACAGAGAGCATGGGGTGAGCTGTCACCCCTCTGCAGAGTCCTTTCAAGAGCAGGAGGAGCCCAGCCTTGCTTTGCCCTTGCTGAAAGGTTTTACACTCACATTTCTCTATTTTCCCTGTTCCATTTCTTGCCTTGGTGACTTCTTTCCCCCTGTGTTGCACAGTGATACCCGTGTTCCTTCAGCCCCCCCAGGATGTGGTGGCAGAGACGGGCCAGGATGTTGCCATTGCCTGCGCTGCCCAAGGGGACCCACGGCCCACCATAACCTGGGTCAAGGTATGTGATGATTTCACGTGCTCGACGGTCACTGGGGAGCAGGAGAGCTGCTCTGGGAGGCATTTAACAACTCTCTCCTTCAACACCTTTCTCATCTTCACTGGTTGCATCACTTTGTGGGATAAAGACTGACATTTCCGCTGATTTGGGGGTTTTATGGTCTAAAAGAACATCGCACTTTCTCAGGCTCGAAGCCTTGCAGTGCACATTCTCTTGTTCTTCCTTGCAAATGAGTTACTTGAAGCCAGTGACACTCCAGGATGTTATAAATGCTTAACTGACCATCTCTGGAAAAAAAAGCCAAACAAAACCTGAAAATTGATTTTTTTTCTAAGCAGTTTGTCCTTATTTCCAGGATGCCCATTAGTGGTACTGGATGATACTGGCTGGCTCCAGCTTTGGTGGGGCAAAGCCACGATCCCTTGAATTCAAACTGCAGCCTGGCTGCTCTTTTCGAGAATCTGTTAGATGAAGTTCTTCAGAGTTTTTTCCTGCTGTGCTGCAGTACAACACCTGAGGCCTTCCTCGTTACCTGCCCTGCCTCTGAGCATAATCAGGCACAGAAAATGCTTGAACCTCAGTTACCCTGCAGAGGTCTGGTGGGAGGTGATCTTGCAGCTTGGCTTGGGCTCCAGCCAACAGTGGGAGCAGAAGAGCCTGGGAGTGCAGCAGAGCAAACATTAGGTTCGGACAGGGCAGCAGGAAGATGTTAAGAAGCAGGAGAATAAAAAAGTAAAACCTAAAGTCACTTCTGCCACCGGCCAGGCTGAGAGGATGGGTTTGAGAGACGCTATCAGAGCCAGCAAAAGCTGGTATCTGCAGCCCAGGGCCAGCAAAATCCATCACTTTCAGGTTATCTCAAAACTGAAGAGATTTAGACTTAATTCTGTGCTGTGAAACATCTGTGACATCATCAGGGCATGGCACTCACTCCAGGCAGTCCGTCTGGCTGAGGAGTCTGTGCCTGCAGGGAGTGCCTGGGGTGGACCAGGGTGAAGGGGATGAGCAGGGGCCTCCTCACATGGGTCCAGGCAGGAGCAGGTGTCCTTGGATGGCTTTCTGGTTTCTCTGGAAGAGCAATGCTAACATCTGGTGGCCACTTCTGTTCATCACATCCATCTCCGGGTTTGCTGAGCAGGCTGAGGGCTGGGATGGTGGGAAGCTTTCCACCCACTGACACATTTTCTGTCTTTTGATGGTGCAACAGGAGGGTATCCAGATCACAGAGAGTGGCAAGTTCCATATCAGCCAAGACGGGACCCTTTCCATTCAGGATCTTGGCGTGGCTGACCAGGGCAGATACGAGTGCATAGCAAGGAACCCCTTTGGCTTCACCTCCAGTGCCATGCAGCTCACCATCACCGGTACGGTACCTCCACTGCTCCTTTGCAATCTTCTCTTGATCTCCTCTAAGGGGGTGCTATGCTGTGTTGACATCTACACTTTGAACAGATAATTATATAAGAAATTACTTCCTTAGCCTCTTTGCAGGCAGGTCCCTTGGGTCCAGGTTGCTCCGTTGTCAAAGCCCACGCACCTCCCAGCTGCCCCTCGCTGTTTTCTCAGCTGAGCTGCAGTTGCTCCCTGCAAAGCCAAAGGTGTTGTCTTAAACCTCCTCCTGCATACCCAGCTGACAGTGTCTGTGTAGTTACTGCCTCTGCTGGGAGGGAGAAACTAATTAAAAAATGTGCCAACTTGCTCACAAATCGTCATCTGACTGTAACTTTGTATGCTGGGGGAGGGAGGAGCAGAACAACATTGTCGCTGCAAATACAGGGGTTTAAATATTTGGTCAGTAATAGAATCATAGAACCACAGAATCACTGAGGTTGGAAAAGACCTCCAAGATCATCAAGTCTGACCTTTGACCAAATGCCTTCATTGGGGGTGGGAAATAAGTGGCTGGTTTCAAGCTCCTGCCCCACGTATTAGGGAAGCTGTAAAGGATGAAGAGGAGTAACGCTCCTCTGATGGTCAAACCAGAGCTCAGGAGTGGAAATTGTACCTCTTAGAGGGTAAGGAAGAACTGGCAAGGGAAAATAATAAATCAGAGGCAAGCAAAAAAGTTTAAAATGTAAGCAAAGGGCCGTTCCAGCAAATAACAGTGTGGATAATGAATTTAGTAACATTTAAAATACAGAGTTATGCAAGGAGCTGAAAATACTCTGAAATTTCTTTGTTGTTTGAAATTCCTGAGATAATTTCTGTGATTTATTCTTGATCAGTGCTTTATTTACCAGCTGGCTGTGGCATACACTGGTAGCCAAATGGGAATTGGTATTTGTTCAGCTGTGACAGAGGCCCTGGCTTAAAAAATGCACCCTATCATAATTTTAAAGAATTAATGTCTCTCCTTCTAAAGGTATTCAAATAACAGCTTTAGGGTTTTTTGATTTAAAATGATGCAGCAGATATGTTAACACTAACAACTATTTTTAATCATAAATATCTATTAGTTATTGATTATCAGTAATTAATAAGTGAAGTGTTCCACAAACAGAAAATTAATATGTGAGCAATACATTCAAATTATTGTATTGACTTTCAGAAGTACGTTTGTGCAAAGTAAATACATTATTTTGGGTTAACCTGCTGTGACTTTGACATTTTCTTCTTCCAGTTTAACCACTAACCAAAATAGGCATTTACTTGCAAAGCTGTACAGGAGAAAACTCTGAATACATGTCCACAGACACCTCCTGAAAAAGTCACCTTCTTTTCCAGGAGGCTCATTCATATTCTTTAGAACATCTGTCCAAAAAAAAAATAAATTCACGGTGTTTATACCACAGATGGAAACTCAATTTGACCTGCAGTGAGGTCACTACGGGGCTTGTACCGGTGCACAGATTTTCCTGAAACTTAGAAGAGCAGTTAATATCAAAGTAAATTCAGGGTATTTTGTTCTTTTTTTTTTTTCCTTTCTGCTTCGGGAAGCCACGGACGTCGGTCGGAGCGGTGACACGTTCGTAGCCACGTCACTGCGGGAGGCCATCAGCAGCGTGGACCACGCCATCAACTCCACACGCACCGAGCTCTTCAGCAAGTAAGTCCGTGAAGTGCCTTCATCTCAGACTTGGAGCAGAACAGGGATAAGAAAAGCCACGGCGAACGAAGCTTTCTCAGACCTCGCTTTGTGGCTGACAACCCGCAAATGAAAGCTGCGGCGTCGTTTCGAGCGTCGGAGGTTCCGACTGCACCTCGTAGGTGTCAGGATGTGATAGAGCTTCCCAACAGGCATTGGGGGATTCTGGAAAAAAATGGGATGCACGGGTATCGCCTTTTGTCTGCCTGCAACGTTCACTTTGTCAGCTGGAGCTGGTTCTGGAGATAGTGAATAGGAAAGAAAATAATCAGCCTAGTCATTTTATAAATGCAACTCACTTTGTGCAGGGCGAACGGAAATAATAATATAACAGTTCTAACCATTTCTTCAATAAAAAATGAATTCTCGAGTGAATGGTGATTCCCTCCTCTTCCACCCCAATATATGTTTTTCTTGGAAAGATGGATAGTTTCTATTAAGCCCCAAACCCTCTGGGTTTTAGCTGTTGAAAAGTGAAAAATAAATTACTACCGCAGGAAAAAAATAGAGATGCTGAGGGAATTAAATGTGTGCATTTTCCTGGGGAAAAAGATCCTTTCTTTAATCATCTGCCATGTGCAGGGAAGTCACGTTGGTCTTATGCACTAGTTTGGGGGCCAAGCACCAGACCAGGCTTAGAGCCCAACTCTTGCTGCCTGTAGAGTCTCTGAGCAGAGTTGATTAATTTTAATGTTCCTGTATCACTTTTAATTCCTGGAAACAGACGTCCCAAGACACCCAATGACCTCCTGGCTCTCTTCCGCTACCCCCGGGACCCTTACACCATCGAGACAGCCAGGGCAGGGGAGATCTTTGAAAGGACCTTGCAGCTGATTCAGGAACACGTGCAGCAAGGGCTCATTGTGGATATGAACGTCACAGGTGGGAGAGATTTCATTTCCCTTCCTAATATTGTGCATGGGTTGAAATGAAAACAAGTATGTGTAGATATCCAGGAAGCTTAAAGGTGTACCAAAAGTCCAGATAAATGTTGAATCTATCAAGAAATGTTCTTTCTGGTTTGCAATTCTTTCTACATCTCGTGGTTTTCCTAACAGCTGGAAGGCTGGTCTTGCATTCACTGTACCAACCAGATAGTCAGGAAACTGTTTCAGTTCCCCATTTCTGTAAAGGTTTCTCGGCTGGCTATGAAATCTTTAAAAAATATTTATCTATCTAACTCATAAAGGAGTACCTTTGTGGGTCTGAAGTTCAGACCCTCAGCAGCATGGTCCCAGATTTTTCCTGCCCTCCAAGTAGCAACACTAAAATTACTGTGGATTCTGAGGTATTTGGGTGCTGTAACAGAGAAAGGGGACTATCACTCTTCTGTCTTTCTACTACTTTGATCTCTTAGCTACAAACTCAGGGGGGTTTCAGCCACTCAGGTTCTTTTTATCAAGGCAGGATAGCACGGAGCAAAGCAAGGTAACACCAAAAATACTTAGTGAAGTCCAAGCATCCCCTTCCTTGATATACAATAGATATTCCCGTACACTGCACATTTCTACCTATACGTGTGAATCATCATGTAGCAGGCATGTGTGTTTGGGGCCTGTAAATATTTTTTCCTGCCTGGATGTATTCCAGGGTGCAAGGAGTCTCTTTGCAGGTGGCAGGTCTGGTCTGGGCTGGTTGGACTGCCAGCCTCTCCTCCTTATTGCCCTGTCAGCATCCCCACAGTGCAGCATTATTCAGCGCTTTCACACAGCGCAGCGCCCTGGCAGTCACCCACAGCTTCCTGCTGCTTGTCACGTAGAGTTTGGATGGGTGATGGAGCTCGTGGTGGCAGTAATAACCCAGAGAGCTTTAAAATAAACCTAGAGTGGAGACCGAGACCATCCCCACAGTCTGCTCTGCCAGTCACAACATTTGTGGTTTCCAGCTCTGTGCAGTTAATACCAAACTCTTTTCCACTTCTGTTCTTCTTTGTGGGCCTAACGTGCTTCCTTTGCTTTCCTTTAATTACGTTGCAACACCACGCTCAGGGGATCTGGCCTCGCTGTGTCCATCCTGACAGTCCCAGCAGCGGCTTTCACACGCAGAGCCCTTACATGGAACAGTGGGAACCACCAGGTGACAGCTGACCTGGGGCTTTGCCTTTCCCTTTGCAGGCTATCGCTACAATGACCTGGTGTCCCCTCACTACCTGAACATGATTGCCAACCTGTCGGGCTGCTCTGCCCACCGTCGCACGCCGAACTGCTCCGACATCTGCTTCCACAAGAAGTACAGGACCCACGACGGCTCTTGCAACAACCTCCAGCACCCGATGTGGGGTGCGTCTCTCACAGCCTTCCAGAGGCTCCTCAAACCCGCCTACCAGAATGGATTTAACCTCCC
Source organism: Myiotriccus ornatus (assembly GCA_036023395.1). Lineage (NCBI taxonomy): Eukaryota > Metazoa > Chordata > Aves > Passeriformes > Tyrannidae > Myiotriccus > Myiotriccus ornatus. The sequence continues at coordinate 8,079,884 of JAYRBT010000054.1, forward strand.
CCGAGGGTTTTCCTTGGCAGAAGATGCCAGGGATCTGCCCCTTCCTCTACCTCGCCTTGTCTCCACCGCCATGATCGGGACTGAGACCATCACCCCCGACGACCAGTTCACGCACATGCTCATGCAGTGGGGCCAGTTTCTGGACCACGACATGGACCAGACGGTGGCAGCCATCAGCATGTCCCGCTTCTCGGACGGAGCCCCTTGCAGCGAGGTGTGCAGCAACGACCCGCCCTGCTTCTCCGTCATGGTGCCCGCCAACGACCCCCGCGTGCGGAACGGGCGCTGCATGTTCTTCGTGCGCTCGAGCCCCGTGTGCGGCAGCGGGATGACCTCCCTGCTGATGAACTCTGTCTACGCCAGAGAGCAGATCAACCACTTGACGTCTTACATCGATGCCTCCAACGTTTACGGCAGCACAGAGCAGGAGTCGCGGGAGCTGCGGGATCTGAGCAGCCAGGGCGGGCTGCTGAAGCGCGGGCAGGTCGTGCCCAGCTCAGGGAAGCATCTCCTCCCCTTTGCCGTGGGGCCACCCACGGAGTGCATGAGAGATGAGAACGAGAGCCCCGTGCCGTGCTTCCTGGCAGGAGACCACCGTGCCAACGAGCAGCTGGGTCTCACGGCCATGCACACGCTTTGGTTCAGGGAGCACAACCGCATCGCCGCGGAGCTGGCCGCCCTCAATCCCCACTGGGATGGGGACCTGCTGTACCACGAGGCACGGAAGATCGTGGGTGCCCAGATGCAGCACATCACCTATGCCCAGTGGCTGCCCAAGGTCCTTGGGGAGGCCGGGATGAAGATGCTGGGTGAGTACAAAGGCTACAACCCCAATGTCAATGCGGGCATTCTCAACGCCTTTGCCACCGCTGCCTTCCGCTTCGGGCACACCTTGATCAACCCCATCCTGTACCGGCTGAACGAAACCTTCCAGCCCATCCAACAAGGTCACATCCCCCTGCACAAGGCCTTCTTCTCCCCTTTCAGGATCACACAGGAGGGGGGGATTGACCCCCTCCTCCGTGGGCTGTTTGGGGTTCCTGGGAAAATGCGGGTCCCCTCTGAACTCCTCAACATGGAGCTAACGGAGAAACTCTTCTCTATGGCCCACTCTGTCTCGCTGGACTTGGCTGCTATCAACATCCAGAGAGGGCGAGACCATGGTATCCCACCCTACAACGACTTCAGGGTGTTCTGCAACCTCTCATCTGCACAGGAATTTGAGGACCTCCGAAATGAGATAAAGAACTTGGAGATCAGAGAAAAGCTCAGGAGGTACTGTAACCTGGATGTGGAAGCATAAGAATGACTGGAGATCAGTCAGTGAAAAGTTTTTGCTCCTCCCTGGACACCCATGGACCAACCTTCCCAGATATTGCCACCCACAGATTTTAAGATAGGGTAATAGCTGTGGTTTAACAATGGGGTAAGACAAATGAGTCTCTCCAAGTGATCAGTCTGGTTCTGGGTGGAATGTTGTCAGGCATTGCTATGGTGTAGTCTGGGGGCAGATTGAGCCTTGGAGCTATTTTCCAGTCAGACTAAACCACGTCCTATCTGCCCTGGCTGCCTCTTTCCAAGGCAGGCCTTTATCCCATTGTCTTTTAGATAAAACCATTATACACATTGTCCAGATGAGTTCCTGGCATACAAATTCCTGTGTTGGTATTAGATTTATATTGTCTTCACTCTTTGACAGGCTTTTAACTTTTTTTTTTGTTTTTTAATATCTGTTACCGTGCAGTTTATATGGAACTGCCAAAAATATTGACCTGTTTCCAGCGCTGATGGTGGAGGATCTTGTCCCTGGGACCAGAGTTGGACCAACACTGATGTGCCTGTTAACGACACAGTTCAGAAGGCTGAGGGATGGAGACAGGTATTACCACTGGAGTCATTCCAAATTCTTTGGTATTCTGTTTAGGGGGTTTTGCTCCTTACAGGGAGAAGCAGAATCTGTGATTTTTTTTTTTTTAATTATTTAATGTGTTGTGATATGAAGAAGAGTCCAGTGCATTTGCAAAAGGACTTGTCACAGTTACCATCAAGGTGTTCATTCCTGATTTAATGATTCTCATTCCACTGCAGAACACTGACCATCATTGAGGATGTGTCCAATATCTCATGAAAATGCTAGAAAATGTTCACAGGAGCTTCTTATTAATTCCTATTTGGTGTTTGTATGAATGAGACATGTCTTTGCCTGGTGATGCACTTAATGCAGGAGCACAGGGAGGTTTGTGGGTTCAGAAAAGGCCTTCTGTGTCTGCAGCCACCTGACACCAGAGCAGGAGCTTCTCTTGAGATGGGTGGGTGCTGCTACACAGACATTAGAGAACTCCTCTTCCTCTCCCAGCCTCCCTCCCTCTCCTACTCCCGAGTCACGCTGTGATTACAACCCACTGCAGATTTTGGTATGAGAATCCTGGAGTCTTCACGCCAGCACAGCTGACTCAGATCAGGCAGACATCCCTTGCTCGTGTCATCTGTGACAACAGTGACCACATCCAGCAGCTGCAGAGGGATGTCTTCCGGGTGGCATCGTACCACCATCGTGGCATGGTCAGCTGTGAGGAGATCCCTGCCGTGGACCTCCGCTTGTGGCAGGACTGTTGTGAGGGTAAGGAGCAGGCTGTTCCAGCACCAGCTGGCATGGGGGTTTGCTCTGGGTGGCATTTGTCACATGCCATCAGCTGGTTGTGAAATTGTAGCTGATTTCCTGCTACACCGTGAGAACCTTGTGTCAGCAAATGGGTGGGAATAGAATATAGAGTAGAATAGGAACGGAATGGAATGGAATGGAATGGAATAGAATAGAATAGAATAGAATAATTTCAGTTGTAAGGGGACCTACAAAAAAGATCCAGTGAAACCGCCTGACCAATTCAGGGCTGACCAAAAGTTAAAGCAAATTATTAAGGGCATTGTCCAAATGCCTCTTAACCTCTGAGTGGCTTGGGGCTTTGGCCACCTCTCTAGGAAGCCTGTTAACTTCACTGAACCTGGCTGATGGTCCACCTAGCTGTGGGCTTCTGTCTCTGGCTGGGGGAAACACAGAAGCAGGCATGAAGATCCCTACCACATGTCACTTCACAGATCCATTTGTGAGTCTAAAACTCCTCCATTAAACCACAGTCCTGCCATGGTCCCTTTGTGCCGCATTTTGGGTGCAGATGTCCAGCTGAGACATGGGACTCCTGGCATGATGCCCTGTTGCACACTTTTGTTGCCTCCTTCTCTCCAGCATAAGAGATGTGTCAAGGGCTGATGGTACAGGAGGGCAGCTCTGCCTTATGTTCTGCTTTAAACACAAGTTCTCACTGCAGACTTTCCCTTCCTTCCCAAGACTGCCAGACACGAGGGCAGTTCCGGGCTCTTTCTCAGCAGTTCCGGAGGAAGAGGTCTCCCAGCTTCAGCTACCCAGAGGAAAACCCTGCCAAGCCCAAGCCTACCTTCCCCAGGTGTAGTATCACCACTTTTATCTCTGTTTTATGAAACACAAGAAAAGATTTTAATAACTCAGTCCATTCAGGCCTCTGAAACTGGCACTCTGCGGAGGTCTGGAGGTCAGGGGTGTTGCAGTAGCTGGGTGCTGAGCTTGTCCAGTCCTCCAGTGTTTCAGTGCATTCAATGCTCAGCGCTGATGTGAAAATACCTGGGCTGAGTGGCTGTTTGAGGCAGAATGATTTTCTCAGCCAGGAAGCTGCTGTTTGCATAACCCCTTTCACTTTTTATCCCTGACCCCAGAAACGAGGTGCCTTCCCCAAGCCCTTCCTCCAGAGAGAACCTCGAGTCCCTCGTGGCTGAACTGGAGAAGACAGTTGCTTCCCTACGGAAACAGGTAAAACTCGGTGCCCCAACCCTTGTCTTACATGGAGTCATCTCAGGAGCAGGATTTAGCTATTTGCTACAGGAGGCAGCCCCTGTGACTTCTTGTGTCCTTCAGAGCCAAGAGCAACCAACCCATCAGAGGGGACTAGTGGCAGGTACAGAAGAGGTGGGGTAGGGAGAGAAGAGATGAAGCTGAACTCTGTGAGGTCAGACCTCTACAACTGTAGGGCAAAATGCAAATGGAACCTTGGTGAAGAAAATCTGAGCCAGCCTTTTCTTCTTGTATTTGGGACAAGTTAAAGATTGTCTTCGCAGTGGTGCGGACTCCTTGTATTTGGGGCAGATTAAAGATTATCTGTGCAATGGTGCAGACTTCTCGTATTTGGAACAGATTAAAGATTATCTGTGCAGTGGTGCAGACTCCTTGTATTTGGGACAGGTTAAAGATTATCTGTGCAGTGGTGCAGACTCCTTGTATTTGGGACAGGTTAAAGTTTATCTGTGCAGTGGTGCAGATTCCTCTTTGAGCTGCTGCTTTGTCATCCCCAGGTGGACACACTAGAGAACCAGCTGAGGTGGCACCACAGGAACACCAGCACACCAGGACAGGGCAAGAAGACTGGAGACAAATGGAGAAAGAGATGACCATGTTGCCTCTTCGTATAAGGTCCGTGTGCTTGTTCTGGGCTGGGGTCAATGTGGATTTGCTGAGCGTGCAGTGGGACACCTCAGCAGTGTTCACATGCAGGAGAGGATGTTGCAGAAAGGAATGGAGCAATGTGGGGATGAATGGGACATGAAGTAATAGGCTTAAATGCAGCAGGTTAGACAGTCATTTCTGCTGGTAATGATTAGTGACTCACTGGAATGGGTTGTCTGGGGACGTGGTGGCGTATCCGTTCCTGGAGGTCTTTTAAGAACTGGTTTGGCAAAGATGGGGAAAGACATAAGTATAGGATGGACCAGGTGGAATGGGTGAGGTCTCTTGGGCCTATTCTCCTGGGACTCTGGGTAGGTTTCTTCTAACAACACTTAATATCATAACCCCAAATGAAACAGCCTCCAAAGGACCTTTGTGGGGAGAGATATCTCACAGCTCAGTGATGGAGTAGATGGACTGGTTCCTCCCCAGGGTAACAATGACATCTGGGCAGATGGAGCAATCCATCATTTGCTTACATATTGGCAGAGATTTCCCCCTCACCATCTGAGTCACTGTGCACTTTGCTTCTGGAGGCACCAGTCCCCTGTTTGCTCAGCCCCAGCCAGGGCAGCATGACTGTGAGGTGTGTGTGTAAAGTCCCTGTCAGTACCTGCCAGCCTGGGGACTCCAGCTGCTGCTCAGCAGTGGCAGGGTCCTGGCAGGGAGCTGCCAGACCTCTGGTCCAGGTGTTCAGGGGCATGGAGAGCACAGCCTGAGCTCCCTTATCCCACTTTCCATGGAGATCCCTACAGCCTTGAGAGAGAGGGTGAACAGCTTGCTGGCCCCTGCCAGTCTGGAGAAGGTGGTTAATGGTTTTTTATGTGTTGCAAATGATTACTGCAGGGACAGGAGCAGGGGAGATAAGCAGAAGTACTGTTCTGCCAGGCAGTCTGTTCTAGAAGGAGCATCCTCTGGAAGTTAGATTACAGGATGGGGCAAGCCAAGGCTGGTCTGTGCTGATAATCTCAGCAGAAAGCAGAAGGAGAAGCCTAGAGGCTGGCCACAGTTTTCCAGCATGATTTGGTGAGTTGGTGCTTATAGATTTTCCAGTTAGTGATTCTGCTTTAGAAGTGTGACATAGAGTGCAGTGTGACATATGAGTTGGCTTCTCCTTGCCATCATTTCAGATCCTTGAAAAGCGCTCTAGGGTTTACGGGGTCCCTGAAAAGTATTACTGTGGGTTTAAAGAGTTTTCCTGCTGCAGTTCTACATGCCCCAGCCCAGCCAGGCACTGCACAAAGAGCTCACTCTGCCTCCAGCTGCTTCCCATGAGCTTTTCTGCTTTCTTGTGCCGTTTCAGGTGCCCTGTGACCTGCAATCCTGCTCTCCACCAACCACTCCAACCCATTCCTACAGGGCTCAGAAAGCCACCACAAGACCCCGTGATGCTCTGCCCCCCCTCACACCCCCTGTGCCACTCCCCATCCCAGGACCACTGTACTTTTGCTCGTATTGAACCCTCTGCACTGACTGTCCACAAGCCCCTCAGCCCCTGGATCCTTCCTGCCTTTGTCAGACTCCTGGGGATGGGCTCTGCCCTCAGTGGTGACAGCCCAGAGTCTGCCAAGATGCCTCTTTCTTCCACAGCCTCCAGCGAAATGGAGACTAACTGAAGCTGCTTTAGTGCCCCCTTTCTGCTCCTCTTCCCACGCACTGCTGTCATCACCCACCACGTGTCTGAAACATCCAGTGGGCACCCAACTGAACCAATTCATGAAGAGGCAAAACCTTTCTCAAATGCGCTGTGGTGTCAGGAAACATCTGGAGAAATCAGGAAAAAAAAAAAAAAAAGATAAATTAACAGGAAGCCTGAAACAAACCCGCATCCATCTTCTGATGCCATCAGAAAAACCAAGAGGAACCTCAAGATTGGGTTTGGGCTGGGCTTGCAGTCCCTGCCAGTAGCGAGGAAGTGACCCAAAGCCCAGGGAAGTCTCCTGGATAGTTGGATGCTTCAGGACAGGGCGCCAGGCACGGTGTGGCCACCCACAATCACCCACTGTGCTTTGCCACTCACTGGTGACAAGTGGCACATCCTTGGTTACATGACCCCACGAGTGACCTACTGTTATGTGCCCAGTGTTCAGATGCATTTTCCTCAGCGTGACCTGCATTCCCCAGCTCTCTGCCCCTTTCAGGGTTTAAGTGGAATTATGTTTCTCTTCCTTTTTTTTTTTCCCTTCCAAAAGGCTCTTTGCTGGATGATGTATTTCAAGTTTAAACGTAACAGGACCTGGAACAGAACCTCAGCTAATTAGATGTAATGGGTGCTCTCATTAGTGAAGGGGAGCTGCTGGTTTCTGTCAGTTAGGCTGGGAGGACACGCTGTGCTGTTTGACACATGGGTGAATGCAAAGTGCTGTTTGTGTTTATGGCTCCCAGGTGCTTTGCAACCAAACCAGGACTGTGCAGCCAGATCTACAGCACAGGTCTTCTGGTTTCATTGCTCTTTGGAGGTGCTTTTTAGTGGTGCTAGAACTAAAGTCCCTGTGTATCCACCGCAACCCCAAATCTATGGACAGATTGGTTTTTAATACATCCTTGTAAGCTGGTCACAGGGACTTGAAGATAAAATACTTGATCCATCAGATATCTGTGCCTTCCTTATCTTTCTCACTTTTCCTGTGCCCTCCCACCTGCCTTCCCACAGCACAAGGACCAGAAACTTTTGTGAACATGCTTTTCCTTTTTTATTTTTTTTTAAATTTTATTTTTTGGTGGTTTATAGTACCAAAGGGGATTCAAAGCAGCAGGGATGCTCCTGGAACTTAATTGGAAAATAAAAAGAAGATACTAGAAAAAGGTTGTGATTTATCAGCTCTTTCCTGGCATGGGACTGAGCCATGCATGTATGCCCTGTGCAGACAGAGGTTTGCAGGGATGAGTCTGTGTTATGCATGTCTGGTAGGTTCAGCTCAGAGGCAGTATTTAGTCCTCAGGGATGTTTGTCATTTTGAAGTACTCTTTCATTTAGGTGCAAATCAAGATCCAAAGCCTTGTGTGCTATAAATCAGCTGCACTTGTGTATCTCTTGTACCACTAGAGAATCTAATCTGGCAAAGGTCAATAAAGGTAAATCGGTCTCCAGTCTCCTGCACACTAGAAGTCCTCTTTCTAAACACTAAGGCATAGACATTCTGTGCTGGATCTAATCAGACATCTCTCAGTGCATAACCAAGCAGCCCATTTTGCTCCTGGTGGAGCGTGACATGAGGAGCAGACTTGTCACAAGCGCTGCAGAAGGACAGCAGAGAGGATGTCCCTTCCCTTTGGGTTGCAAATCCTTCTGTGCTCTATCCCCAGTTCCCTTCCTAATGCTTAGGTGGGAAGAATGCACAGTCCTTAATGCACGTTTTTTTGGCCATTGTGGGACACCCAGGATGCAGGACACGGCAGATCTAGAGTTGCTGGCCCAGTGGTGGGTCCAGCTTGTTCCTCATACACCACCCAGTTGCAATCTGCAGCCCAGACCCCTACAATTAATTTTCCATATTTCTTTTTGAGCAGCCTCTTTCAAATCCTAACTAAACACCCGAAATTAGGTACCCAGACCAACTCCAAGCAAAGTAGGATCAAAATAATGGTCTCAAGGCCAGGAGTGGAGTTACCAGGCACAAAACTCCCACCAATTAGATGGAACAGTTAAAAGACAAAGTCCACGCAGGGCTGGGGGGCTGCAGCTGGGATTTCTCACCAGAGCAGTGATCTTCAGGTGGCCTCAGGAAGATGTGAGGGGGGAATCTGTCCTCTGGCTGATGGCTGTGGTTGCTGTGATTTGGTAGGGGGGTTGGAGCAGGTCAGTGTCTAAGTGTGACCAGGTCTGGGGGAGGGTGGGTGTGCTGGCACAGCCTGAGCTGGGTGTTGTGTGCCAGGGCTCAGCTCTGGATGCCACACAGGCACCCTACATCAGGCAAGGACCTCCTGATACTGGACAGGACCCATCTCTGGTGGAGGCTGAGCGAGCAGCAGATCCTAGTGGAACTGGGAAAGGGATTCCCTAAAGATCCTGTGCAAGGGGGAACTACTGGGAGGAGGCAAATGTTTTAGTGTGGTAACGCTGGGAGGTCATTGTAGACTGAACAAAGAAAGGATCTTGTGTTATAAACCCCACAATATCCACCCAGGAAATATCCAAACACTTCAGATCTCTTCTGAGGTTATTTCCTTAATTCTGTTTTAACTCCCGCGCATTTGCGGATGCAGTTACTGTCCTATGGAAAAAAAGAAAATATCCTCCCACACAAGTGAGATGAAGAATATTAGCTGGAGTCAGCCACTTGTGACAAGAGCTGCTTGAAGAACAGAGAGCTGTGTTTATGGTGCTCTGGTAACAAGCAAAGAGCACACTTTAAAATAATGATTAGATAAAACAACAGCCGTTCCCCTTCTTCGAGAGCGGCGAGCCCGGCTCCAGCTGTGCCCGTCTCCCAGATGTGCCCGTGGGTCTGAGCGTGGGACTCCCGCCTGCAGACTCATCCCGCCTGCAGACTCGTCTCACCAGATCAACCAGTTTCACTTTCAGAAATAGGAAGTTCGCCGGGATGGGCCGGCGAGCGCCCAGACGCGTGCGGGGAACGCGGGGCGGCAGGATGAGCTGCCCGGCCGGCGGCATGAGCCCGGGATCGCCCCTTCCTCCGGCCCCCCGAAGCGCGGTGGCGTAGCCCACCGCACCCACCGCATCGCCGGCGATGGAGCAGTTTGTCAGGAAGCGTTTGAGCTTCCTGACATCCTTCTGGAACAAGCTCCGTCCCCGTGCCGTGACGGAGAGCTGCTCGCTGGGGTATCTTGGTTCTGATTCCGTTTCGCTGCACTCCGAGCCGAACTCCGTTTCCTTCATCCCCAAGTCCTCTCTCTGTATCGCTTTATACGCTTTCACAGCCCGGAGCTCCGAGGAACTCAGCGTAAGAGCAGGGGATAAACTGCGTGTCCTCAGAGAAGAGGGGGAGTATGTGTTAGCCCGGCGGCTGCTGGGGGAGCCGGCCATGGGCTACGTCCCTGCTGCCTACGTGGCCAACCTCAGCCAGGGCACCTCTGCTCACCGCCCGTAAGTATCCGACGCTCTGGATCCGTAGGGGGATGGGGCTGGACCAGGGTAGCACATCCCTGTACAGGGAAAGGCAGCGCTCCTTCTCCAAAGCGATGGGGACAACGAGCTCCTCGTCCCCTGCTTTTGGCATCAGTGGTGCTGGGACTGAGCGGGGATTCTACCCTGCCCTGGGCATCCCGGCCCTGGAACTCCTGCAGCTCGTGGTAGTGTGGTGGAGGGATTTGGCACAGCAAGAGAGATTTCGAGGGATGTGCCAAGGGGTAGAGGTGCCAGTGACCCTTCCCGGCCGCATCACCCTCGCTCAGGATGGGGTGTTTCTGGGCTGGGATGTGGGGTGGTGGTGGGCACAGGTTGCAGCTACTGTGTCAAATAAACAGCCTCCTGCTTGCTCCAGCTGCTCTCCCTCCTGTCCTGCATTAAAGGGGAGGCAGCAGGGAAGGAAGTGGGGAAACTTGTACCTGAGCCCTGCCAGCTCCAAAGGGCTCAGGAGCATGGGAGGAAGCAGTTTGGATTGGTACCTGCCAGGAGGCCCAGAGATCTGCAGGCCCAAGCTGTGGCGTTGATGCTGCTGCCATCTGGCTCCTGCTTATCCAGAGGTGGGGGCTCCCTCCCTGTCGGTGCCTCTCCCAGCCGACACGGAGCTCGGGGTGATGTCTCAGCCTTCTGTCAGCTGGGGAAAGCCCAGGCTCATCGTTGCATAAGGCAGTCTGGTCCCGACATGTTGGGCAAAGCGCCCCAAGACACTGATGTTCCCTCTGGCCCTGAGTCACACCGAGTGCCGGGGAGTGCTGGGCTGGGATGGGTGTATCACCCTGGAGACCCCCCTGCACTCCCCCTGTGCTCAGTGAGTGGGGGTAAAAGAGAGGAGTGGGAGAAGCCTGGGAAGAGTCCCCAGTGTGAAGAGGCAATGCCAGCAGCCAGTGGGATGGCAGAGAACCTCCCTGCGTGAGCTTTGAGAAACATGAATCCAGTCTGGTTGCACTGTGCTGGGCCCACACCAGCGGGGACCGCGGGGTCGGCTCCCTGCTTTAGTCCCGTGGCGTGGGACAGTGGGACAGGCTACAGCGGAGCGCGTGTGTGTGTGTTTGTGTGTGCTCATGTGCACGTGTGTGTGTGCACACCAGCCGTGCACAGCTGGTGCCCAGCCCCATCCCGAGGCCAGGGGTGAGGAGGATGCCGAGGCCAGGAGGGAGGATGGCAGTAAGGAGCACACAGACTCCGTGGAGCCGCAGGTCGGAGCTGGGTGGTAATTTGTTCAGCTGCTGTAACCCCATCACATATAATTTCCTGCGTGGCCTCTCAGACGCTGGCGATCCCAGCTAATGACGAAACCTTCAGCTTCTCACGTCTTGGTTGCCTTAGGCTGGATGGAGTTGCCTCAGGCTGGATGGGGTTCCCCACACTCCCGTGCATCCTGCTGCATCGGGACACAAGCAGCCAACCTGCCTTTCCTTTCTGAGGAGTCAGTGATGAATCTCAGTGCTGTGACACAGGAGAGGGGTTTGGCTGGGTCCTCTGGTTCTCCTCCCTGGCTTGTCGTTTGAGGTCCCCAACCAGCACCACCAGATGTTCTCACTGATGCCATTTCCTCATGGGCTTAGAGCTGGTTCTGTCTATAAACTACAGGTCAAGAAGCACAAAGTGATCCTGTGCCTGCAGCTGTTGCTGTCGTGGCGGGGCACAGGTACAACCCCACCAGAGCATCTTGCACACAGCACCAGGTGGTTGTTGCTTCATTCACTTCAGGCCGAGGCGCAGCCCTGAGCCATGGGTGTAAACCTCCCGTGTTTGGGATGGGGCTGAGACCTGGACAGCTCAATCCAGTGGTGTTTAGACACTGGTGGAGGAAATGCCCCATCCCTGGCAGTGTTCAGAGCCAGGTGGGATGGGGCATTGAGCAACCCAGTTTAGTTGAAGGTGTCCCTGCCCACGGCAAGAAGGGTGGAGTGAGATGAGTTTTAGGGTCCCTTCCAACTCGAACCATTCTTGGAACCTCTGATTCTACTAAATCGATTGCAGTCAATGAGCTGCAATAAACTGCAGCCAGTGCCTGTAAAACCCACCCAATGAAGCAGCTCTGATGCAGGTAGCCACATTTACAGGTTCTGAAACATGAACCATGCTGTGCCACTCGCTTGGTGGCTGCGAGGATGAGCAAACAGTGGGATCCCAGGAGCTGCTCCCCCTCCCTGGCTCAGAAGGTGCAGGATGCCCTGAAATGGATGCAGCTCTATCCATGCACCATCCCCTTATGCTGCACTGACCCCTCTGCTCTGCTCCCCAGCTGGTACTTCAGCAAGATTAGCCGAAACGAAGCGGAACAGCTCCTCCTCTCGCCTCCCAACCAGCACGGCTCCTTCCTTGTTCGGGACAGTGAAAGCAGCAAGGGCGAATACTCCCTCTCAGGTGACTTTGTGGCAATTATCCAGAGAAAATTAGCACAGGGAAAGGAACCAGTTCCTTAGGGCAGCTCCTGGCTTGGTCAGCACGGAGTGAAAAACAAGGGAATAAGTTTAAAGCACTTTTCAGCACCCTGTTGAAGTGAACCAGCTTCTTTCTGAGAGCGCAGGGAAAGCTGACAGAGAAGGGATGGATTGCAGAATTCCTGCGGCAAAGGAAAGTGCGTGGCTCCCGTCCGGGGCATGAAAGCTGTAAACATTTCACTGTGACTTAATGATGGTGTCGTGGCACTAACTCCCAGGATTTCATTCCAACAGCTTTTGTCATCTGAGGGTTGTTTAAAAATATGCCACCACTCCAGATTGCCAGGGCCTGGGCGGCACAGACCAGGCAGTGCTGTTATGATCTGGTCCTATCCACATAAACGTAATCCTCAGAAATTCACATCAAACCCCTCATCCCACCATCAGTCCCTGGGCTGTGGGAGTCCCAGCTGCCACTGGTTTATCCACCTAGAGCAGCTCTGCTGTTCTCTGAGCAGGCCATTTCCACAGGAAATAATCCCTGATAATAAAGCATCACCTCTGTGGTCCAAAGGAGCCCAGCTCGCCCATGGCCACGATTCCTCTGAGCCAGGAGGTGGGAAAAGAAGGGATGTGGGGATTGGGATATTCCACTCTAGGCGTGAGTTGTGTTGCTTTGGGATAATTAAGAGACTGGGTGTCTGGAAAAGAGAGAGGGTGAAGTCAGCAGGCAGGGGGGAAGGAGCTGTTGACTGCATGAGTTGAGTTTTTCCCGACCTGGGCTTCCCCACAGTGCGCAACCACGCCAAAGTCAGCCACTTCCGAATCTGCAAGAGCCCCAGGGGCAGCCTCTACATCCAGAAGGGACACCCCTTCCCCAACATGGAGGAGCTCCTTGCCTTCTACACGGAGCACTGGAAGGTCATCCAGAGCCCCTTGCTGCAGCCCTGCAGCCCCGCGGTGCGTACGCCAGCGGCACAGAGCAGCCCCGGTCCCAGGGACGAGCAGGGGGGAGAAGAAAAGGAGAGAAAGACTAGGGAAAATAGAAATAATTGCTCTACCCGTTTGGGATTTGAGCTTTGTTAAACTAAATTTAAAGCCCACCTCTAGTATTGCTGACAGCGTCACCTTTTATCAGCCACGTTAAGGCTGGGCATGGCATTTCTGTGGATTTTCGACTGGGGAAAAATGAAATTGAAATGTCTTCTCCATCTCAAAGACTAGAAACCAAGTTGTTACAAATCCCTTCAATGTTGATTCTGGAAATACCTGTGCTTCCAATTTTTTCCCAAGAATATAAGACATACACATTGCTTTTATATACTTTTCATACCAATTAGTGTGGCACTCATAAATCTAATCACAGTATTAATCCCAAATTGCCAACTCATTTCCTGATTAGAATTCCATCCACTGATTACGACTTAGCAATTTAACATGTGAATAATCCAAGAGGGAAATTGAAATGTGTAGTATAAAAGAAATGCTTAATAAGCTGAAGTCTAAATCAGCCATTTACGCAATAATATTAATTTAATTGTTTTTACTTACTTGTGGAAATGGAGAAAAGCCACTTTTGAAGTTCGATTAGGAGTGAGTTGTGACTAGAACTCCTGATATTTCATGTGGTCTCCCAAATTTCCCTCTTGCACACCTGGGCTCCCGGCAGGGGTCAGGCAGATGATGCTTTGTGAATATTTAGCAGAGGGAAAAGCAATCCTCGGGCTGCAGCCCCCATGCACACTGGTGGGGGAGCTTCATATCCTGCTCTGTGGGCACCAAAAGCTGGTGCAGGCTCCACCAGCAGGTCCTGCCTGTCTGGCTGGTCCAAGAGTGTCATTCCATGTCCGTTTGGCAGACGCCCCCCGAGCGGGACGGCTGGGAGCGCCCGCGCTGGGAGTTCACCCTGCGGAGGAAGCTGGGAGAGGGCTACTTCGGAGAGGTGTGGGAAGGGCTGTGGAGGAACACAGTGCCAGTAGCCATCAAGATCATAAAAGGTATGTGGAATCCCAGCTGGGTCTCTCCTTCACTGCCACAGCATTCTCACTCTTGTTTCCTCATCCTCTTGGTCACTGTGACTGTTTTATCAGGCAAATTTTGGCAGGACTGGGTAAGGAGCCACTGGACTATTTCCGTGGGCAGACCTAAGCTTGGGCTGCATCTCTATAAAATGGCTCCACTCAGTGGGTTTGGGATGAGTGGCATCACATCGAGTCAAATGGGTTCGTGACAATGGGATGCAAAGCCCTGTGGAAAACGACTCTTGGCTGTTTGGGTCTGAGACACAGTTTGTGCAGACGTAAACTTTGAAGGCAGGGGTGGGCTGCGGGGAAGGAAAAGGTCCTTATCCAAGTTGGAGGTGCTGGGGTGCCAACGTCCAAATGAGAAAGTAGCTCACAGTGGCCACGTTGGCTTTTCTCACCCAGCTGACATGAAAGCAGAAGACTTCACCAAGGAGATTCAGAACCTGAAGCGCCTGAGGCATGAGAAGCTGATCCAGCTGCATGCTGTCTGCTCGCTGGATGAGCCCGTGTACATCATCACCGAGCTCATGCGCAAAGGCAACCTCCACAGCTACCTCAACAGTGAGTACCGTGCCAGCGCCACGGGGAGAGGGCTCCTGGGGCACTGCTGGTCTGGGTTCTGTGCCCTGTGAATCTGAATGGGGACACTACGAGAGCAGCAGTCTGGTTTTGGTCCTTTTTAGGTCAGTGGTAACACAGGTCAATCCATGGGAACCTGGTGTAGATGGTCTTGGGTGGCCCCTAGAGCCAAAAACATGGTCTGGTGTGATTTTGGGTGTCTGTGTGGGCTGGGTCCATATCAGTCCCTGGGAGCCCAAGAATGTTGGCAGGGACCTTCATCTCTCCTGCTCCACGCACTCATGGTGTCTGCTTGCTCCCACCAGTGCACGCAAATCCCACTGCTGTGTTTGGGCAACTCCACCTTCTTTGGGAATGAAATGACCAAACCTCCCCAGAGGTTTGTTCATGGGCAGAGCTCATAAGAGGTCCTGGTCTACTCATCATCCTACCATCAGGCTATTTTTCTTGGCCTTTCTTTTCCTGGTGCAGTAATCAGTCTTGAAAGGAAATAACTGCTCCCACTGAGACCTGTTTTTCTACTGAGTACACCCCCTCCCTCCCACACCGACCTTGCTTTCGGTTGGGGCTCCAGAAGCATTTGGTGCCAGAGGAGCTGGAGCTCACGGGCACAACAGGTTGAGAGGCCTGTTGGGAGATTTGCATGGCAGAAGGTCACCTTTAGCTTTGAACAAGCCATGGATATCTGCATCTTTGTTGCAGCACATGGTGCTCTTCAGAGTTCCATTCCTGAGGAGCACAAGGCTGTGCTGAATTTCCCCCACAGTGCCACCAGGACAGTTAGCCAGGACCCCCAATTCAAGGTTTTACAGGTTTCCCTAGTTCCACATTGCCAGCACAGGGTCTCTCTTCAAACCAGAACACCCAGAACAGATGTTGGTAGATTGCCCCCAACTCTTGGATCATCTGGATTAATAGGTCCTGAAGGGAAGTCCCTGGGCACCTCCCACCTGCTCAACATCGCCTGCCAAGTGGCGGATGGGATGAGGTACCTGGAGGAGAAGCACATTGTCCACCGGGATCTGGCAGCCAGAAACATCCTGGTGGGAGAGGAACTCACATGCAAAATTGCCGATTTTGGACTTGCCCGGCTCCTCAAGGTCAGTCCCGTTACCCTGGGCCACCAAGCTGCCCCGTGCTGCAGCTGTTCCCTGCCATCCTCTTTCCCAATCTGCAGCAAAGCCCCGAAAGCAGTCTCTGTGTTCATCATCCCATCCCTCGTGTCCCACCTCCCATTGCTTTTCAGGATGACATTTATTCCACCAGCAGCAGCACTAAAATCCCAGTGAAGTGGACAGCCCCGGAGGCAGCCAACTACCGCACCTACTCCCTCAAGTCCGATGTCTGGTCCTACGGGATTCTGCTCTACGAAGTCTTCACGTATGGGCAGATCCCGTATGAAGGTAGGGCTGCCAGCACCCTCCTGTGCCCTCCATCCACGTGCCCACATGGGCAACTCTGGGGACATCAGATTCAGGGGAATCTTCTCCTTCCCTTGCAGGGATGACAAACCAAGAAACTGTACGGCAAATCACCAGGGGCTACCGCCTTCCCCGGCCCAGCTCCTGCCCTCCCGAGATCTACAGCATCATGCTGGAATGCTGGAGTGGCAACACGGAGGAGCGTCCCACCTTCCTGGCCCTGCGGGAGAAGCTGGGCTTCATCTACAGAAGGCTGCTCAGCTCCCTCTCCTGAGAGACCCCTTCCTGCCACCCTTCCTGCACAAGACCCTCCAGGCCAGCTCTTGCCAAGAAGTTTCTTTCTGCTAGTTTGCCCTTTGGCAGGGCTACAAGGAAAGCACGTGCCCCCAGAAAACAGTCCATGGTCCCTCACAGTCAGGATGCAGGGAGGTGGCAAAGGGAAAAGGCAATGAGCTGTGGAGAACTCGTTGCCAGCACTTGGCTGTGTAACAGTCTGGAGAAGCCCCATGGTAGTAGAGGCATCACCCAGAGTTTCCATCTTCATTCAGCCAGTAGGGTGGGAGCTCCCTGCCACTCCCCACACCAACATGAAGGTTTGCAGTTCATGTTCAGCTGTGGCTCCGCTTGATTTTTCTTGTAGTGTGTGTCTGGTGTATTTATCAATAAATGTGTGTACATCCATCCATGGGAGTCTTTGCAGGGCACTGCTGGGTGCTCTGTCCTTACCACACTGCTCTGCTCCCTCACAGGAATCATAGATTGATTTGGGATGGAAGAGATCTTCACAGTTCATCTTGTTCCAACCCCCCTGCCATGGGCAAGGAAACTTACCAGTAGACCAGGTTGCTCCAAGCCCCATCCAAGCTGGATGTGAACACTTTAATGGATGGGCTCAAGGAACCCATCAAGCATAGGTTCAAGGAAGCAATGGTTTGCAACCAGTCCCACTCTTGGAACCACGGATATAACCATCCTTTTGTCTCTTTGGACTCTGTTCATCCAGGTATACACTAAACCTCAGTGTGCCTCTGCCACCCCTTTCCCAGCCAGCAGCCCTGCTTGCCCTGAGAACCCTGCACAGGCAGCTCCTCTCTGGGCTGCTCCACTCTAGATTCTTTTCTCACTCACTGTTGTGTGTTATTCCAATAGAAATGTATATTTGGGATCAATTATTTCATCCCAGGTGCAGCAGGGAAAGTAGAACACTGCTTCACCAAAAAGGGAGTTTTGCTCTTTACCCCACCCTTGGTGCAAAGCCAAGAGATGATCCCACCACCCCCAGCTCCTCACTGATCCCAGAGCACAGCATTACAGGGGGACCTCGAGCCTCTGGTCCCTCCCAAGCCGGGGGAGCATTTGCTCCAGCCAAGTCCCTGTTGCCCATCCTGCCCATGCACACTCCCAGAGGCCGGGCTGTCCTTGGCAGCAGTGGAAGGACTCACAGAAAAGCAGGACTGGGAGCAATGCCAAGAATCCAGGCTGGTGCAGGCAGCCTCTCTGGGGTGGCCTAAGTGAGGCTGCTCGAGCACTAACACACTCATGGCACTGGTGACAGGAGCACAAAGTGCTGTGGGTGAAAGGCAGCTGGCACTGAATTCCTCCTGATGAGCCTATTTTGCCTGTTTGCAGGTGACTGCTGGGGCTGAGCCAACAGCTGTGCTGGAATTCATAAAGTTAATAAAGTTTATGCAACACTCCCCACGCCTGGGCAGTGTCCGTGCTGTGTGGAACGGCAGAAACAAGTCTGGCTGTTAATTGAGCAAGTCTCAGTGCACGAGGGGCCTGGAAAGGGGAGGCAGGAATGTGGTTTAGGGGAGGGATAAATCCTGCTCTGTTCGTGCTTCCTCTGGAGCCCGAGTGAGGGTGAGGCAGTTGCTGAGCCCATGGAACTGCAGCCGTGCCCTGGGAAGGCAACAGCTCCCAATTTGAGTGTTCCCAGACAGAAAAAGCAACAGGTTGGGTTTGGACACGGTTGCAAGAGGAAGCCCTGATTTGTACAAGCATTTTTCAGCCTGATCAAACACTTGAGCAGAGAGAACACCGATGCACAGTCAGGTCCTGCAAGAAAATAAAGACCAAAGCTGTGTCTGGCAGGTGAGGAGTTCATGGCACACCAAGGAAGAGCAGGGACACCTGTGGCACAGGCTGGCAGGTGAGGAGTTCATGGCACACCAAGGAAGAGCAGGGACACCTGTGGCACAGGCAAGGTGGGGCTGCTGCAGCATAGAAACATAGAAAGGTTTGGGTTGGAAGAGACC
>JAYRBT010000054.1:8098269-8123631 GCA_036023395.1 Myiotriccus ornatus
GCACAGTCAGGTCCTGCAAGAAAATAAAGACCAAAGCTGTGTCTGGCAGGTGAGGAGTTCATGGCACACCAAGGAAGGGCAGGGACACCTGTGGCACAGGCAAGGTGGGGCTGCTGCAGCATAGAAACATAGAAAGGTTTGGGTTGGAAGAGACCTTTAAGACCACCTTATTCCAACCCTGCTCCTTTGGGCAGGAACACCTTCCACTAGACTGGGTTGCTGAAAGAGCAAGACATTAAATTTGCAGATCTGGTTGCCACCAGATGGAGCTCAAAAATAAGCAGGAGGAGAAGGGTGTGCATGAGGTGATGGGGTGCTGGGGCTGGCACAGGGCAATGGGGCTGGTGTGGGACACAGTGGTCCATGGTGGGATACCTGGAGAGGCCAGTGGGGCTGGCAGGGCTGCAGGCAGCCTCCTGCCTGCACCGGCCCAGCAGACACACGGCTCCAAAACAGCCCCCTCATCTGTCGCTGTGACCTCATGGGGATGTGGGGCAGGGAAATGGGGGCATGATGACACAGTGCTGCCCACAGCAGCTTTTCTTTCCTCCTCTGCCTCCTCCTCCTCCTCCCCCTCCTCCTCCTCCGCTGCCTGGGTTTGCCCTCCAGCACGGTCTGCTGGGTTTTGGCATTTCTCCGAGTCATTATTTGCTTTCTAAAAGTAGACAGAGTTGGTGGGGGTGGAGGGGGAGGGCAGCCCAAATTTTCCCATCTGCTCCCAGGATCTCAGCCTGGGCTGGGCACCGCAGCTCCCCCGAAAACTGGACCAGGCTTTTCTTTAAATCCATTGCACAAAGGCAGGGGATGTTGTGGTCCTGAACCCCTCTGGAGTGGGCACTGCAAATCCTGCTGTTACAGGCATTCTGCTGCTCTGTTGGTAGCCTGGCATGTGCCCTGTTTGTGGATTCAAGGATTGGAACCTTGACCCAGTGGCATTTGGAAACAGTGTCAGGCTAATGCAAGGTATTTGAGCTGCACAGCTAATTTCTATTTTTAAGATCCCACATCAGCCTTTGAAGGGTGAGGGGGAAGCAAAGCTGCTGGAGGAAAAAAGAAAACAACAAAACAACACCAAGCAGCAAGAGGCAGGGAATGAAAGGAAATATTTCTCGCCAGAGGCAGTGGGGTGGTAGGAGAGGCTCTGCAAAGATGAGAGTGAGCAGAAACCTGTGAGTTTTTAACAAATTATGTGAGTCAATCAACAGTCAAAACACCTCTGGGGGAGGAGAGGGGGGGACATCAATCCCAGTGGAGTTGGTGCCATGGGAGGTGGGTGATTACCCCTCTGATAGCAAGTCCTGTGGAAAGGGGGAGGATGATTAGGGAGGGGTATAGTGTAGGGGAAACTCCTTTACTTGTCTCACTTCTACTGCTCAATGTCTCTCCTGGTATCCCACCACAGCGGGCAGCATGATGACACAAGACACGGGAAGTCAGCTGGAATCATGGAATTGCTTGGGTTGGAAAAACCTGCTAGGGTCACTGAGTCCAACCATTCCCCAACACTGCCAATTCCACCCCAAGCGTCCAAATCCACAGGTCTTTTGAATCTCTCCAGGGATGGTGACTCCACTGCCCTGGGCAGCCTGTTCCCATGCTTGATAATTCTTTCAGTGAGGAAATTTGTCCTGATATCCAGTCCAGCACAATGTGAGGCCATTTCATAGAATCATGGAAAGAGAGTTTTCTTTCATCACTTGTTACTTGGGAAAAGAGACCGACACCCACAGCAGTGGAGATGGAAAGAGAACAAAAATAAACTTGCTTGGCTGTCAGATGCTTTTCCTAAATATGTCTGAATGCTGTGGAGGTGCAAGAAAGGCACTGAAAGCCTTTCAAGCCCAAGCAAACAAGGCAGTGCCAAGGGCTTTGCTCTCAGCAACACCACGAAGCTGCCTGGGAGCACATCTGGGAGGATCCAGGCTCTCCCTGCTTCTTCACTCCCACCAGAGAAGGAGCCTGAGTCTGTGACACTTCACAGACATTCAGAAAAACACCCTTTAATTCAGCAGGGTGTTTCCAGGCAGTTTTGCTCCACTGGACAGGGAGCTGTGGGCAGAAGGGCAGCCATGGACAGGTTCTGCAGTCACTGCTGTAAATCCAACCCACCTTGCAGCAATGTGGGAATGAGTTTAACCTCCATCCAGCATCCAAGAACAGGATGGAGGGGCGTCATTGCACCAGTGGCATCACATAGCAGCTCACTCAGAGCTGGGTCAGGCTGGGCAGTGTGCCCAGCCTGAAAAGGAGGGGCACAGGATTGGTATCTTTGCTCTGCCACTTCCTCCCCTGGGTGCCTGGGGCCAGTTATTGAGGTTGACCCTCAGTGATCACGAGACCAACAAGCAAATACAGCAATATTGACTTTACCTTTGTGTGTCCACACTGTAACCTGCAGGCTTGGAAAAAAAAATAGTTTTTTTCCCTCTCCAAAATGTGGGGCTTCTGCTGGGAACCAGCAGTTGAGGAGACACTGCTGCTGCCTTGAGGCATCCCAAGGGTGAGCAGCACCCAAAAAGGTTTGCTGAGGTGAGGAAGGCCCTGGAGCAGTGCCACAGCCATGCCTTCCAGATTGCCAGCCAGACAAAAAGCCTTGTCTTACTCAGAAAAGATTGATTTTTGCTTGCTTTTCCTGTGCTCTGGGAAGTTTAAAGGCTGCAATGTGCCTCCTGTGATACACAGCCCCCTGCCCACTGGTGGAGCCACCCCAGAAACAGCAGTTTGCTTCCTGGCTGGAAGTTGCATCAGCTCTGTTGTGGGGTGATGTGCTGCTGTGGACATGGGGGTCACCCACAGGGTGCTGGCAGCCTCTGGGGTCCAAACTGTGTGCCCAAGGCTGTTGGGACCCCCCACAGCCATTCCTCTTGGATGCACATGCTTACACAGGGAGAACAGAGGTCCCACTGCTATCCTGGCCCCTTATAGGGACAGGGGACACAGACCCTCTGCCCCGAGGACAAGGTCTGCTGCCTGGAGAAGCAGAGCTCAAGCAAAAGCTTACTCAACACTTTTTCCAACCAGAAACAAAGAACAAAGCAGGAAGTGACCCCAGATGCCCCTGCAGCACAGCCAGAAAGCACAGCAGTTCTGGCCCTCCCTAACCCCCCCTCCCCAGCTGCTCCCTGCCCTTCTCCCTGTCTGCCTCGGGGCACCGGAGGGGGAAAGTCACGGCTCAGGGGTCCCATGACCTCGGCTGTTATCGGGGCTGCAGCACCAGGTGCACACAGGGACAGTCCCACACCTCACGCTGTGGCTGGAAGCAGAGCGGGAAGATTTGGCACCTTTAAATCAAGCTCTGCCAGGGTTTTTCTGCCTCCAGCAGGAACAAAGGTGCTCCCTTCACCCTGGCACCAGCAGGCTCTTGTATTTCCAACTACCAGGATGATCACAGAAGGATCAAACAGCCAAGCTGACTAATTCGAGGCAAAAATCAGCCAAAACAGCCCTTAAAGCAGTACAGCACATGGGCCAGCGGGGATCCAGGGCTGCCAAACCCAGTGCACCCCGAGCTGCCACCCACACTGTAAGCACCAGCCTGACATCAAGCCCCACAAAACACATGCCTTGAGCAAGCCTCATCTCTCCCCTCATTATGGAAGGCTCACTTTTCACCCAGTTCCTTCCCCCAGCCCCAACCAGACTGGCTCAGGCCCTGGCAATCACTCTTACCCCTCAAGGCACGAGGGCAGGGCAGCAATGTGCTGGGGGAGCAAAACAAGTTCAGTGCCAGCAGCGACAGGCTGTGCAGCCAAGTAAGGAGAAAAGGGTGGAGGGGGGAAGGCATTTGCAGCATCACCACAGCCCAGCCAGATCCTGCTCACGTACAAAACACACACAGACCAGTGAGTCACACCAGCACGTGATATCCGGCATCACCAGCTCCTGCTGCTACGGTTGGAAGCTGTGCTGTGCCCTGGTCCAGCCCCACTGACACCCCCAACACCCCTCACCCTGCCCTCTCCCCACCACGCATGAAGAACAACCCAAGAAGAACAACAACCCGCCCAGAGCTTTAAAAGGCTGCTCGAGTTTATTAGTTGCCATTGTACGGAGTCCAAGGTAATAAAACGTGTTACCAAGTCTGCTTAGTTACACTGGGAAAGAGTAAAAAGGCTGGTGTGGAATCGTCGGGGTTTGCTGCCCTTTTCCATCACGAGGCAGCACCTTTGCCCTGGAGCAGCCAGCTACTCTACGGGGAGGGGGCTGTGCCCGCCGGATGCGGAGCAGCCGCGGACCCGCTCACACCGAGGGCCCAGAGCTGGGCTCGCTGACGTGGCGCCTCCGTCCCGCTCCCGGCGCTGGCACCAGGCCACAAGCCATCGGTCCTGTTGTCACCCGCAGAGCTTCCAAGCTGCAGGACAGAGCGGAGAGAGGGTCAGGCCGGCGCTGAAGTGTGGTGTCACCACTCCTGCGGCAAAGGGGTGCGTGTCCTGGGCACTGGCACGGCCCATCGGGTCAGGATGCACCTCGGGGGATTCAGCGGGGTTGTCCCCACCTGGGACACCCTGGGTGCTGCCTTGGTGCTCCCCCCACGGCATCTCAAAGCACTCACCTCTGTGGGGACTCCGACACGGTTGTCATGGTCGGGTGAGTCGTCTTCCCAAAGAAGAAGCTGGCCCACCACTGGCCGGGGTCAGACTTGGGCAGGTCTGGAGGAGACAGTGCATGCCAGGGAAACTCCAGGTCAGTGCAACCCACGGCCACCCCACTCTCATTCCATTGGAGAGGCTGGGTCACCTCCAGTCAGATTTGCAGAGGAGGAGCTGCGAGCAGAGTCCCCCCCGGAGCCAGGACAGGTGGGACTTACCCAGGGAGTGGGGGATGACTTCCCCAGAGTACTCCGAGCTGCAGGAGCTGTTGCTGGATGTGGAGCTCAGGCGCCCTGTGGAGAAATCATGTCCATCAGAACCACTGCTGACTCTTGGTTGTGCCACAAGAAGCAAAGCACGGCCTCGGTGTGACTGTCCCTAAGTGACACGGCCCAGTCTCATCACTAGCTCACTCCAGGACTTGCCAGGTTTACTGCCAGGTCAATAAAAACCACTAGGAAGGGAATACTGATGAGATTCCAAGAGCAGGAAGCAGAAAAACACCTGAACACCTCTGTAGGAAAACACCTTCAACCCCAAGGACATAATGTAGTGGCTTTGGGAGGCCTATGCAGATGACTTGAGGCCAAGAGGATGCAGCTTCCTGTGTTCTAGTCCAACTGCTACAAGCCTGTTGCTTGTTTCAGCTCCAGGGGAATCCTTTAACTCTCTCTGGGTTAGGCAATCCACTAAACCAGAAATTCTCTGCCAGGAGAGGTACCAGTAGCAACCCAGATAGGTTTTGCAGCTCATTCCTACAGCAACAGTGCAAGGTGAAGCCATCACCTCCCCTTTCCTGTAAACTTAGTAACAAGTGAAGGGGTTTGAGATCCCTCACCAGCTGGTACAGCCGGGCAGGGGCTGCAAGGCCCAAAGGAGACTCTGGGCAGCAGGGGGGACACTGCTGGCTGTCCCCTTTTCTCAGCAAAGGCTCACACGGGGCTGCAGCTGAAAGCACAGACCTGAGCTCAGCTCCATCTCTGCTGGAGCCACAATCCCCCAACACCTGGCAGAGCCTCCCACCTGCTCCTCCAGCATTCTGAGACCACCCCAGCCCACCCTTACTTCTGCGGTAGTTGTGCGTGGCCATGAGCGAGCCGCTGGATGGGATGGATGCCATGGTTCTCGATCCTGGTTGTTGTGCAGATCTAAACCTGCGAGCACAGAGGCAGCTGTCAGCAACCCCCTGACCCACACCTGCACCCCAGAAACCTGCAAGGGTGTAGATGGAAACATCGTGGCTTCTGGAGAGATGGGATATGCAACCCTGTGCTGGCGCCAGCAGAGCTGCACAGGGATTAAATCCACGGAGCTCGAAGTGCTACGTGCAGCATAATTCCCTCGTACACAAGCGCCTGCCCGGAGCACAGCCCGGCACATCCACACAGCCCCTTCCCGACCCCCCGCGGGTGTTTTTCTTGCAGGAATCCAACTCCCCTCCTTGTATCAACAGTTGGAGTTATGAAATCCCTGGCGGATGTTGCATAAGGAGCAAAGAAATGTTCAGCTGGGGCACATACCGAGGGTGTTCCAGCACGAGTTTCCAGCCCCAGCCTGTTCTCAGCGGCCTCCCCATCACCCATAGCTGGGACAAACCCGCCCGCCCTTCACCTTTGTTGTGGTTCATTCCAGTTCTGAACTAGAGAGAACTGAACTTTTTCCTCCTTGCACAAAAGCACCTTCCCGCCCAGCGCTGACTCTTCCCACAGTCTGACCCTCTTTTTCTTCAAGAAAGCTCAAAAATAAAAAAAAAATTAAAAAAAATAAAATTAAAAAAAAAGGCTCAGGGGGGCCCAGGGTGCCAGATCCCAACACTGCGTGGGGGGACACACACCGAGCCCCGCCGCCACCCGTGAGAAGCAACCTGTCCATCCTTAGCTGAAAGGGAAACTGAGGCACGGAGAAGTTTCACCCCAAAGCGTCTCCGCACCGACCCCTCTCGAAGGAAAAACCCCCCAAATCGCCACGGGCAGCCCCGTTCCCCCCCCCCACCGCCGCGCCGGGGCCGCACGACGAGGTCTCCGCGCACCTGGGCTGGGCTGTGTGCGGGGTCCGGCGGGGTCCGGCGGGGAAGGGGGCGCTGGGGCCGCGGGGCCCGCGGTGCGGGGTCTGCGCTCCGCTCGCTCCGCACCGCACGGCCTGAGCCGCGGCGCTGCCGCCCCGCCCCGGAGCCCGGCTTAAATCCCCCCCGGCCGCGCCCTCCCGCGGGACCCGCCAATCGCCGCAGGGGCGTGGCCGGCCACACCCCTTCCCCGCGGGGCCGGGGGTGTCGCGATCGTCGCGGTGGGGCAGGAGGACACCCCTTCAGGACACCTCCGCGGAACGGTGGGTGAAATGCGGTGCGGGATTAAAGGGCCTCCAAACTTGCAGTGAACGCGAATGAATAAATGAATACGGGCTTGAGGGGTTCTGAGCAGGCTGGGCTGTGTCAGATTTTTCGTGGAGAACGCTTTATTTCAGGGGAAAGAGCTTGAAGCAAGGCCAAAGTACAGCCCACACCGCAATCCAGCTCCTCCGTATTTGGGTGCCGGTGTAGCATCATGTGCAGATGCTGTTCCATAAATCACTGGCGGTGCAGGGTGGGAGTCCAAGAGAGCCAAGGCAATGGATATGTGTATGATGAAACGTTTCCACGTAAAAGGAACACAGAAACATCACAGAAAATTGCTTTTCGTGTGGAATGGAACTGGGGCTGAGAACAAAACACTCAGAGATGTGCCGGAGCCTCACAGTGTCTCCACAAAGGCAGTTTGGTACTTGCTGTGTCTGAAGTGTTACTCATTTATTTTCTCCCAAAAAGCCACACCAGAGCAGAGTGCAAACACAGGGGGTTTGCAATAAAATCTTGCACTTTCAAGTGCAGCTGTGGGAACAACATATTTGGAAGGGGATGTTTTAGCTATTTTAAGGACTGGGGACAGGAGAGAGCCCATACCCCAGCCTGGGGTAGTTCTGGCACAAACTCTCCATACAGCAAGGTTGATTCCTCTCCCAGCCCCCAATTTTTCCTATTAATCCCGAGTTATTTGTTAAGCACCGGGGCAAGGAGCCAGAACCAGGGGGTTGCTCCAGGACACCAATCTCTCTGCCCAGCTCATGGGGCAGCAAAAGGGCCGAGCTGCCCTTGGGACTGTGTTTCTCTGTGGGGTAGGAGCACCTTGGCATGGGTTCATTCCAGGTGACCCATGTCCCCAGATGTCCCCGCCTGGCCCAAGCAGAAGGCACCACTGCTGCCATGGCCGCTGGGGTGGACGCCATCCCTGTGCACAACCCCTGTGCACACAGTCCCAGGAAATAAGCTTGGATGGCTTCAGGGAAAACCTTGGCACCACAAGTCTGTAAACAAATTGTTTATTTTCAAATTCTACACCGGAGGTTTAGGAGCCAACACAAGCACATCCATGGTCCATCTCGGGACCAAGTTCCTCCAGCATCGCCTCAGTTTCCTCTTCGAGGATACTGACTCAGCGCTTTCTAGGGAAGAATCTGGCCGAAGGTTGTGGTGGACTTTGAACATACAAACACCAACAGGCACGTGGTTGTTTTCATTCCCAGCATTAGGCTTTGCTTTTGTGCCACATGATTGGGTTTGATCCTCGGTTTGTTTTCGAGGTCCTGGAACTCCCAGGCCATTTGCTCCCAGCCCTGCTGGTTGCACACCGTGGAAAGCTCTAGGGCACAGGCTTGGGGGATTTTTCTGGCCCAGAAGGGAAAGATAGGAAGGTTAAAAATTTGACACTTCAAACCTGAGAAGTCCCTTTTGTTTTAGTGAAGCCAGTGTCATTTCTGAGGTTCCTCCTCAATTCCCAAGAGATGTATTCCTGCCATCCTCAATTCCTCTAGTAATGTACAGAGCAATAAGTGTGTATTGATATAAAGATTATATTCTCTAATGGAGTATATTCTCTCCAGTGGGTACAGGATGGCTGTGTACCCCACTGAGCCTAAGTCGGCTAATTGCTTTAATGAATGATAGAGCAGAGAAGATCAACCCTGTTCCAGTCCCTTTGTGCAGTGACACCATCTGAACCCAGGTGGCAGATAGCACCAGGGGTGTGATGTTGCACCCATAGCCACGGGAGGTGAATCAGGGCTTTGCTGGTTAGGTGGGATGAGTCTCCAGAAAAACATGCCTTGCTCTGCTTTACCTCCCCAAATCAATTCCATTTTGCCTTAATGAAGCAGTGGGAGCAGCATGAGTGGGGCAAAGCAGCCATGGGGATTGATGGAGCAGTAAGTCTCGTTTCCCAGGACAAAGCCTGTTCTGGGTGTGTTGAGAAGATAAAGATACATTTTATTTGTATTGATCAGGATTCAGTGGTTTTAAAGCAAGCAGATGACAAGATTTGGATAGATTTTCTCTTTGGTTTTCCTCTAATTACAGTCTCTAAGTGGACTGCAACTCTGCCCTCAGTTCTCTTTTCAGCAAGGTTTCAGTGTTTTCCTTTTTTTTTTTTTTATCTTGCTTTTGGCTTCTGGCAATTGGCTTTTGTTATCTGCCATTTGTGTGGGCTGTTGGGAAACAGCCTTTTGTGTCATTTTGTACTTGGCAGAAATTTCTGGAAGGCAGCAAAGGCTGCGGAACTGAAGGAGCTGCTGCCTCTGGACTCCCTCAGCACTCCTGGGCCATCACCAATGGGTGTTTGCTAAGGCTGGGGACGATGGGGCAACCCCAGTTCCCAGCCAAAGAGGCTTCATCCTGCTACCAGATTCCCTCTAGGGATGTGACATCTCAGTGGCTTCAGGAATGTGGTCCATAGTGAGAAGGTTGCTCAGCAGCCCCTTCCCCACCATCCTGCACCAGAGTGTGCAGCGATTTCCTTCCCGGGTAAGAAGGCAGAGCTTGCTCCCGGCACAGCAGTGCAATCACAGAATGGTTTGGGTTGGAAGGAACATTAAATGTCATCTAACTCCACTCCCCCTGCCACGGGCAGGGACATTTTCCACTAGTCCAGGTTGCTCCAAGGCCCAAACAACCTGGCCTTGAACACTTCCAGGTATGGGGCATTCAGAGCTTCTCTGGGCAGCCTCTTCCGTAACGCAGACCCGAGCTCTCTACAGTGCTACGGAGCCTGATCCTGCACCACAGAGGGTTTTCCCTAATTCTCCCTCTGTTGTGGAACCCTTGCTGCAGAGGAGGGAGCAGGCAGGATCTGCGCTCAGACTTTGCCCTCCTTTTCTCCCTCCTCCCCTCTTTCTCCTCCTCCTCCTCCTTCTCCGCTGTATTTTCCCTGCTGAGTTACTCAGTGCCAGGTTTGGGATTAGGGCAGCATCCACCCAGAGCAGGCAGCTGCTGCCACCTATGGATAATAAATACCCACATTTTCCACCCCGCGTGCCACATTAGGGCCACCTCCTCTCTGCTGTAATCCAGAGGCTTTTGGTGAACTTGGTCCCTCAAGTTCCTGACTTTTGGTCCATCCGTTCCTCTGTAAAATTTGGAAAACCATCTTTCAGAAACCAGCAGCAACACTGAGCAGGATCCATCTCTGCAGAAAACTCTTAGACCTGCATCTCCTTTGTGGGACTGGGGGAGATGTCACTACCAGTCACTACCATCATATGAAAACAAATTCTTAAGTAAATTAAATCCTTGGGCTTTGATGGGAGTTGCTTCAGCAACAAGTTTTCTCATTACATTTTCCTCATGTCATCATCCGGATGCATCCAAAGCTTATGCTGCTATCCAGGTATTTCCTTTAACACTTCTACTAAAGCCATCAGATGATATGGGCAGCCAGGGCTCTTTTCACTCGGTGGCTGTGGCTTTACAGGAAAAGCCATCCTCAGGATTAATCAGGCTTTTCCTAACTGGGAGATGTGCACAGCTGCCAAAACAAACACATCAATCTGTTGTAGCTTGATACAGCACCAGACAAGCTTTTTATAAAACCAGAATGGTCCAGGAGCAGCCAGGCATCCTGCAAACAACCCTAAACCACAGGGCAGAGGTGCCTTATCTCACTTGGGATTGACCTAGATTGGGGTCTGCCCCCTCCTCGGCACGCAGGGAGATTTAAGGGATCATCTTCTCGCAGCCCCCACAGATGCTGCATTCAGGCACCAGAAATGTCAGTGTCCCTGATGAGATTCATCAAAGTGGTGTTTTTCTCCTTCCTGGTGGTAAAAGATTATTTCAGAGCATGGAAATGTTCATCCTGGCTGCTTCCCAGATGGACGGCAGCTCAGGCTGAGCAGTTTTATTCTCCACAGCCTCGACCTTGTAACTCAGCCATTTGGTGGAAAAGGGGTTCCTGGAGGGGCATTCCCATGGCACACCTGGAGCCTCAGGATGAATGGGGGCAGTTTTCAAGGCCTTTAGGCATTGTCCCTTCAGCATTGCTGCCTCAGATCACTTTGGACACCCAGTGGCTGTGGCTACACCAAAACCTTAATGAGCAGGTCCCCGCAGCGTGAGCAGATAGTGGGGCCTTGGGTGCAGCCTGCCCTGCACGAGGTACACTGCTGTCCCATCAGGGATGACACCAGACTCCATCCCCAGCTGGCCGAGTGGCTGGAGGACTTGAACATTTTGTTATCACTTCCAGAGTTCATTTTTAAAACCGTGGTATCAGCAGCATGGGCTGAGTGCAGGACCTCAAAATAGTCCCCTGCTCCTCCTTTCTGCCTTTCTGCCCCACCACTCCTGTGTCCATCTCCCCTCTCCAGATCTACAGCATCAGCATGAGCTGAAAAACCTGCTCACATTAAAAGTTCCACGAAATCTACTCCGTTCCGGGAAGTGTTCAAGGCCAGGATGGATGAGATTTTGAGCAACCTGGTCTAGTGGAAGGTGTCCCTGACCATGGCATGGGGGTTGGAACGAGGTGAGCTTTAAGGTCTCTTCCAACCCAAACCATTCTGTGATTCTCTAATTCTATCATCTTCTCCTATTTGTGCCTTGGGCCAGGAGTGCTGCCAGGCAAACACACAGGGAGAGTCATGACGCATCAATATGAGGACCTGGAAAGGTTGACCTCAAAGCCTACCCCAGGTAAACATGCCCTAGAAACCCCTGGGATGCTCAGTGGGAAATCCCATCCTTTCTTAACACCAGCTAATCTGGGGTTTAACTGAAATGGGAATGCCTGTTTCATGTGCAGCAGCAGTGGGGATTCCCATGGGGCGCACGTTGTACACACGGGGAGAGGATGGCCAGTGTCTTGGTGTTTTGAGCTTGTCCACTTCCAGCAGATGGTAAATACTAAAACAACTGAGTGCAAAGCATCTGCAAAGCCTCCAAAGCTGGCGTGGAAGGAGATGGAAGCCTTACCATCAGAAGAAGAAAACTTAACAGCGTCCACTCCATCCACAAACTGCCCTTTAGAGGACAACCTCTACCCCACCCACCTTTGATCCGCTTTTCCGATGGCTGTTTCATGAGCCCAGCATGAGACCCTGCATTTCTTCCTTTCAAGGACTGCATCTCTACTGCTTTGCACAGGAAGAAGGAAGAAAATAGCAATTTACATCTATTCCTGTGTCCAGCCTGAACTTTTCCCCAGTGAGAGCAAAAGCTCCTGGAGTGACATCAGGGCTGGCATTCCTCGTGGCTGTCCCTGCCCAAAGCCTCACCTTCAGAGAAGACCTGATGCATTTTACAGCAACAAACACACAAGTATTTAGGGAGCTGAACATGTTATTCCTGGGCAGAAACACCCCCAGTGCAAGGAAAACCCAGGCAGGCAGCCTGGGCTGTTCTCATTCCAGATCCATACAAATTACCGGCACTGCGGATTATTCGCTCTCCCAGTCACACCGTGGGGGGCCTCTTTGGGAAAAAAAAAAAAATTCCAATTATTTTGTCTGGGCAAATGGAAATTTTAGCACAGCTTAAAGCACCAAATCCCAACCTGGGGGCTGTGGGCTGGATGGGGTCGAGGTGGTGCTGAAGGGGGTAAGAGGTACCTGCCATGTATTTGTGCAGCCTGTCCGTCCTTTCTGGGGGACAGGATGGGTTTCTGTTCTCCTGAGTCACCCTAAATCATTTGGTGATGGTTTTTGGGGTGGGGGAATCAAACCTAAATATGATGTACAGGAATTGTTTCAGCTGGGACCTGAATCTGGAACCAGATGGATGGAGACAAGGTGCTAAACTTCAGCCGCCCTCAGATTTTGCTTGCTCAGGTCTCTGTTATTTTACACAGCTGAACATTTAAGGACAAATTGCTAGTGTTTTTCAGGAGGGAAAATGATTGCACTCAGGCATGACAGTTGAGCTGGATGGTCCCCAGGGGCCACATGTGTTTGGTGGAACCCTTTTCCCCAGGCGCCAGCCAGACCTGGGCTCACAGCTGTGGCTTTAAGCTTCTCGGAGGCTGGGGGTAAAGTGGCTTAACGGAGCTGGGATTAGCCAGGTCTGACAGCCCTCTCTCCTACTCAGGTCCCGAACTATTTATAGCCTGATGGGCCATCAGGCTCTATTTCAGTGCAGAAGAACAGGGCAGTGCCCAGTTCTCTTTTCCCTGCCTGGGAAAAGGGGTGAAAATTAAAATTCTCTTTACTGGAGAAGGAAAGGAGAAAGGAGAGCTCCATCCCGTGCTCACCTGGCCTGACAGCAGAGGGACTGGGATTTATGCCATCCCCATCTTCACTGGCAAGTGCAGCTGTTGCCCTGCCGAGGGCAGTTTTCAGGTTGCCTGCAGCCCTTGTTTAAAAAAGGAGGAGATTATTTATTGGAAAAGCAATAAAATAAGAATAGAAGGAATAAGGGGTTTATATAACTCTCCCTCCTACACATTATCACACTTGCTGCCCATCTCCAGCACATCCAGACCTGTGATAACACTACTACCCCTATCCCAAAACAAGGCTGGGGCAATCCCTTTATATGCCCTTCACCTTGGAAGTTTCTTTTTATTTTTTCTGGCATTCAGTGCATATTATGTTGTGCAAGGAATGCTAAATAGAACTAGAAGATAGCTTTACTATCATATTTTTAAGATAATACCAATAAGCTATAATAATTTTTAAAGCCTCCCTTTAAGCACTACTGAGAGGTTAGGAACATTTTAATCTAAAGTGAGAGTACCTTCCTAAGGGTACCTGATTTAGCTCTTAAATTCACTGGAAGGATGGTCTGGGCCATAAAATTCGTCTGGATTATTGCACAGCTTTATTCCAAATTAGTTTCCTTTTGAATATTTGGCTATATTTGGCTTTGGGACACAGAAAATTTTGCATTAGCCTTGGAATTGCACAGATGACACAGGTATAAATATTCTGACCCCTACATATTATTTTTTTTATGCAAAGAAAATGTCATCATATTACTGAAGGAGATTACTTATGGTTTCCTTGTCCTCCTAGGACTTGAACCCCATCTCCCACTAAGTGAGATGATGCTCATAAATCACAAATTCTTGAGCAGCCAATGTACATGGTGCAGGTGCAGAAATCTCTGCTCTATTTTGCTCTCTTTGTCCCTTGCTTTGCTGTTTGCCCCTGGGCTAATGCCCAGAGATGTGGGGCAGTGCGTGCAGGGTTTGCCCAGGGACAGGTTTTCCGTGGGTGCCATGCAAGGACCCCTCTCCTCCCAGCACCTGTGGGAGCACAGCCCTTCTGCACCACTGGCCCCACCAGGGGCACAGCAAGGGATGTGGTATTTGGTGGGCCTGGGCCCCACTCCAATCCTGGCCCTTCATCCCAAGCTGCCACAAGGGGTCCAAGCCTCACTGGACCAGCACTTCCATCACTTCCCCTGTTTTCCAAAAAGCCCTTCTTTCTATCTCCCTCCACCCACTGTCTTCTTCCCATCCCTCAATCTCTCCATCTCCCCATCCCTTTATCTCCCTCTCACTTCTTTATCTTCTTTCTCTCATATCTCTCCATCTTTTATCTTTCCACCTTACTCCCATCCCTCTATCTTCCATCTTGCTGCCTCCCTGACTTCAGTTTTCCATCCCTGCATCTTCCCATCCTTTCATTCTCCTCCCACTCCTCTATCTTCCATCCTGCTGTCTCCCTCCAACCTTTCCTTCCATTCTTCTGTCTCCCTCTGACTCCAGTCTTCCATCCTTCCATCTTCCCACCCCTCCACCTTCCACCCCTCCATCTCTCCCCCACCTCTCCCATCCCTCCATTTTTTCCCCCGTCCCTCCATCTTCCTCCCATCCCTTTATCTCCCATCCTTCCACCTCCTTCCTGTCCTTCCACCTTCCCTCCCCAGCCCCGTCCCCCGTCTCCCCCGCCTCTCCCTCCTCTCCCTCCTCCTCCTCCTCCTCCTCCCCGTCCATCTCCTCCTCCCCGCGTCCCCCCCCGCACCTCCTCCTCCTCCTCCCCCGCCCGGTACCGCATGGCCGTAGTGCGGGGGGGCCGCTGCATTGCGCTGCCGCCGTCGATAGGTGGGCCCCTCCCGCGGAGATAAAGCCGGCGGAGCCCAAGCCGGCAGCCTCTGGCCGCCCCGACCGCCGCCCCGGTAAGAGCTGCGGGACCCCGGCGGGATGGGGGGGACAGCCGGGCTATGGGGGGGATGTGCCCTGCCCCAGGGGCTGCGGGGGATTAGTACCCCCCCGTACCCCGTGTGTGTAGGTGCTGCCGGCCCCTGGAGTGGGGGGTACCCGCGGGGAGGGAGAGGATGGGGCTGGACCATTCCTTCATCCCGCAGGTGCTTCTTCCCGCAGGTGGGGAAATAACCCGCAACCCATAGCGCTTCAGGGCATGAAATTCCTTCTAAATGTTGCGTATGAGGAGGAAAACCTGATAATCCCCTCTTCGCCCCCTCCCCCCCCCAGTCCTCATTCCCCTCCTGCCCCCCCCGCCCCCACCTTCGCCTTTAGGATCACAGAACCCCGGAATGATTTGGGTTGGAAGCGACCTTAAAGATCACGTCGTCCCAAACCCCTGCCATGGGCAGGGATGCCCTTAGCTCCTTGGGGAAAAAATTAAAAAAAAGTAATAAAAAAAAAATAAAATCCCCAATTCCCAAAGCAAACCCGCATCTCCCCCCACCCGGGTGCCCGGGATGTGCAGCGGGGAGAGGGTCCCGCACCCAGGGCTGGGCGCTCTGGGACTGGGCATCGCAGCAGAGCCGGAAAATGGCCAGATCCGGGCT
Organism: Myiotriccus ornatus; assembly: GCA_036023395.1. Lineage (NCBI taxonomy): Eukaryota > Metazoa > Chordata > Aves > Passeriformes > Tyrannidae > Myiotriccus > Myiotriccus ornatus. The sequence continues at coordinate 8,113,912 of JAYRBT010000054.1, forward strand.
GGCTGGGTTCAAGGGCAGGAGGGACGGGGCAGCCGGCGCTCCGGCTGCCCAGGGGAGGCTTCTCGCCGGGAATATTATCACCCGCATGACTGAATCGCTATTAGAGCAGCAAACTCCTCCTGACCTCCTTTATTTCTATGGGCAGATTCGTGAAATTGGATTTTATTAGACGTCAGATTAAAGCTCCTAATTGTGCCGGGTTTGTGTGCAGCTGCAGAGCCATGGCAACGCCGGGAGATGCCAGGACAGCTCCCCGGATATACCCTTTTGCGTTTTTAGCCTCCTCCCTCTGTTTCATCCAGTTTCATGGCAGCAAAATATAATAAAACCCCCCCTGCTCACTGCAGACTCAGACGAGTCCTTGGCAGCCCTGCTTGGGGGAGCAGCCGAGGGCTATTTTTGTCCACCCCCCCTTTTGCAGACACCATGTTGTCACCCGAACTGTGCCCAGCTCGGGAGTGGCGAGGGCACCCTTGGCTCCTCCCAGGGCACCCACAACATGGAGGAGATGCCCTCGGGTTTGGAAAGAGCGAGAAGGCAGCAAGGAGCAGCCCTGAGCCAGGGGAAGGCTTTCCGGGCAGGAAGGGCACCTTCGAAGCACCGATGACGTAGCCCTGGGAACTGGGGGTCTCCACGAGGAGGGCAAGATGCCGAAGGAACGCGGCATCTTGCTGAGACTTGGAGGCCGTACATGGCAGCCAGAAATAGCCCGGCTGGCCTCCTCCGGGGGCGGGATGGCTCCGACCCAGCATGGGCAGAGCTGCCAGACGAGGCTGGGCACCCCCAGCCAGGCTGGGCCTCGTGGTCCGGCGGGAAGGTGGGGCGAGGGGAGGAGAGCCATCCGTGATGGGCTGGGAGAGGGGGCTGTCACGGGGGCTCCTCTGACGCACCTGCCTGTCCCCCCCGCCGCCGCCTCCCCCAAAAGGCAGCTGCGTTCCCCCCTCCCCCCCTCCCAGCGCCGCCCGCCCCGGCCAGCCCCGCGTAGCCCACCAGCATGGGGAAGGAGAAGACGCATATCAACATCGTCGTCATCGGGCATGTGGACTCCGGGAAATCCACCACCACCGGGCACCTCATCTACAAATGCGGGGGCATCGACAAACGGACCATTGAGAAATTCGAGAAGGAGGCTGCCGAGGTGAGGAGCCTGTCCCTCAGCGTGCCCCCACCCCTCAGTGCCACCCGTGGGCTTGCTCCACGCTGACCCCCACAAGTATCCCACAGGCAATATTCCCCTTTTGCTGGCGCTGCCCTTCTCTTACCTTCTGTTTCTCCCTTTGTTCCCGTCTATTTTTTACCCTCCGCACCCCTGGGTCTTCCCGACTTCTCTGGCCTTGGGAAAATAGGCCATTTGGGCGCTCGCCACCCTCTTTTCCGGAGCTGGGGGACTCCCTGCTGCTGGTTGTTAATGAGGGCAGGGGCATGGCCAGGTCTGCAGGATGGGTTAGGGAACCAGCGGTAATCGCCAGGATTCTGGAAAAGCCACAAACATGGTGTTTCAGGGCGTGAAATTCCTTCTAAGTATTGTGCATGAGGAGGACACCCTCATAATTCCTCGCTGCCTAGTTCAGGGCCCCCCGAATTTCACTCTGAAGCAGCAGCTTCCAGTGCCTGCTGGAGAGATGGTGCAGCATCAGCTGGACCACTCATTTGATTAGGTTAAAAAACCCTGTTCCCATTTTCCTCACGCAGGTGGTCTAATGTGTAGTGTGATTGGTAGCCTTTAATACAGGAAAGCTGGCTGGAAATCTGAGCCTTTAAGTCGAATTCTGTTGTTTCGCTCTTATAATGCTGGCACTTATAACAATTTAATAGTACGTGCATTTAGCAGGCTGTCACACAGCAAAGCACCACCCAGTACCTGCAATGTGGCAAAGCCCACAATTGAAGAGGAAGAAATAGCCTTGAGAAGGAGAAAAATGTGAATTGGAAGCTCTGAGAAATTAATGATGGTAAATTCTAGAGAGGTGGGTGAGCCGGGAACAGCCTGGCTGTGTTATGGATAGGGCAGCTCCTGTCACTCAGAAGATGGCTTGTCGTCATCGTTCCGGGAATCTTTAATGCAGATATCCCTCCTTTTTCTCCCCCTCCCACTTTTTTTTTTTATTTTTTCCTGGTCAATGTCATTATTCAGTGAAAAAAACAAAAGAGATTTACAGAGCTGCCACTCTTGATTTGATATTTTGCTGTCTGCTTGTCTTAACCCTTTTAATTTGTCGATGGCATCCGAGCTAAGCCCCCCATTTTCCTGCCTCGCTCTCAGCCCTTTTTTTCCATCCTTTAAGTGAACACCTTCTTCTCCATACAAAATAATCCCTGCCCCCTACTTTGAAACAATTGCTGATATCCTCCCATATTTCCCCCCCCTTCTTTACCTACGGATCAGATAAGGCACGATAAGGTTATCGTAGAAGTGATTGCAGCAATTTTAATTGAACAGACACTTTCACTGACTTGCCAGAATACTCGGGGACCAGAGGCTGCTATTAATAGCCTATTGACTGAGCTTACAGACTCCATTTTCTGATGCAGGGCTGGGGAAGGGTTTTCTTCCATTAGGTGGCATTCACAGGAAATGGAGGCCTCTGTGCACCCAAAAAGCCAACAAAAAAAACCCCACCAGGGTCTGCTATTTTTTTTTTTTTTTAGAGAAAAGAGCAAGGATTTTTCCTTTTTTTTTTTCTTTTTTTTTTTCTTTTGATTCAAGGGCAGAGGTAACAGTATCTCTGAAAGAAGAGTTCTTCTATTTTAAAAATATAAATAAATAAATTGGCGTTTGTGGTCTCCGAATAGAAAGTTGTCCCTTCGCTGGGGTTTATTCAGGGAAAATCAGGCTGGTTTTGGCACTGAACAGGGAAGGTATTGTGCAAAGCTAGATAATACCCTGGGTTTTTCAGCACCGGCTCTGGGTTACTGAATATACCCTGTGAAAGGAGGGAAACTGCTAAATAAAGGATCTCATTTGTCTTCACGCTACGTGTGATGCCGAGCTCTGGGGGGGGTTCATGCATGGTGACCAGCTGTTTGTGTATGTGGACATGGCTCACGGCAATAAGGGGCTGATTCCCACTCAGCTCCCATGGGAGAGCCGGGGGTGCGCTCTGTGCCTCAGTTTGTCCATGGAGAAGTGAGGGAAGAGGCTGCTGGTGGGGGAAAGGCTGTGGGATGTGCTGATTGAACTCCTGCCCGAGAACAGCCCATTGTTAATGCATTGCACAAATGCACCATTTCCTTGCTGTGTCTCCATTTCCAGTAGGTTGTAATAACTCCTCCCTGTTCCCCTGGCAAGAGGGAGGTTTGATGTGCATGCTGGAAAGGGTTAACCCAGGAAGGGTTGCCCCATCCCTGGAAGTGTTCAAGGCAAGGTTGGATAGGGCTTGGAGCAATCTGGTCTAATGGAAGGTATCCCTGTCCATGGCAGGGGGGTTGGAAAGAGATGATCTTTGAGGTCTTTTCCAACCCAAACCATTTTGGTTTCTATAAACCTGCAAGCTCCTGCTCTATCCCCTTGCTAAATTCAATGTCAGGGGGATATTCAGGAGCAGAGATTTGATTCTGGATTTTTCCATCCCAGTGAGAGCTCGCAGCTTCCCAGTGGAGATGGGGCAGCACATTCTCGACCTGGTGTCCCCTCTGAGGAGGGGATGGCTTGCCCCGGCTTTAGGATTTTGCCTGTAATCCTCCAAGCAAGCTGCAAAGTCATCGCAGCACTCAGCTGTTATGAAACAGGCTGTCACCATTAATTCCTTGTGCTGGCTGGGAGTGGGGCTGGAGAGTGGGAGCTGGGGGAGCCCAGCCCCTGGGCATGGTGTGGGCAGGGTAGGTTTGGATGTGATGCTGCATTACTTTCTTGGCCAGGCTCATCACTGAAGTGTTTGGTACCTGCCTCTGGGGAGTGCTTCCCTCTGACCCATGATTTGTGACTGCCCTGAAGAAACCCCAATTGCAGGGAACAGTGGGATGGATGGATGGATGGATGGATGGATGGATGGATGGATGGGAGCAGGGTATCACAGCTCTGACCTTGCATAGCAGTGGGAGCGCATTAAATCATACACAAATTGCCTACATTCCATTCTCTGTCTTAACAAAAACTCGTACCTGAGGCCAAGAACTGATGATTGATGCTCATTAACCCTTTGCTGTGGCCATGCTCCCCAGACTGCCCTGGCACACAGTGTGGTCAGCAAGGGGTGGGCTCATCCTGCCCCAACTCCTCCTTGGCAGGACCCCAGCTCAGACTGGGAGCTCCACCTCCACCCTGGAGGGAGATCTGGCTCTCCCTCATGTCATGACGTCAAAGGACACAACCCAAAGGGGAAGGCAGTTCAGAAGTGCCACTGTGGTTTTACCAGGGAATGTGCTTTATCACAGGGCAGAGAGATTTACTGTAGCTAATCTCCCCCAGCGTGATTTTATGCATTACAATGTTGGCTGAGATTTTGGCCATTTGGCAACAACAGTTGGTCTGCCTGCAGCTCACAGTAGCTTTTCCTGTGAATTTGCACACTCTGTGTCAAAAATCAATCATGCTTCTATTCTGCTCGTAGCAACCATCTCTCATTTAATTTTCTTTTAACCCATTACGCTCCTACACCTCTGTCACTCTCACAGCAACGCCCTTTTCCACAAGCCAGCTGCCTCACAGGCTTGATTCATAGATTCAAATCATAGAACCAGAGAACCATTTAGGTGGGAAAAGCCCTCTAAGATCATCAAGTCCAATCATTCATCCAGCACAGCCAAGCCCACCATGAGGCCATGCCTCTAAGTGTGCATCACTGTGAAGCCATGGGAAATAGAACAAGATCTCATAAACAGGCCTTTTTCAATAACTGCATTAAGATCAGGAAATGGGGTAAGTATATAAATGTCCTCTCAGTGATATTTAGTGTGACAAGAAGCAGCTTTCCACATTGCTGTACAGTTCAGTAGCATCATGATTTCCCAGCAGCAGTGCAGGACCATGGTGTTGCATGGAGAAAAAACCTTATGGGATGCTGGCTCCAGGTCCTGCCCATCCAGCCTCACTCACAAATTCACTTCATGGCTCTTCTTCCAGCCTTTTCTACACCCTGTTGAGGAACATGTTGAGAACAATATCTCATTTCTCCTGTATTCATTAGTGACTAGATCATGGCTGTCACTGAATTTAGGGAATTTCACCCTCAATGTGACCCTCTGCCTGTGTGAGCTTGGGAGGTGCCCTGGTGCCCATCATCAGTGCTATGGGCTTGGGTTTCTCACTGGTTCTTGTCTCTGTTTTGGCCAGATGGGGAAGGGGTCCTTCAAATATGCCTGGGTGCTGGACAAGCTGAAGGCTGAGCGTGAGCGTGGCATCACCATTGACATCTCCCTGTGGAAGTTCGAGACCACCAAGTACTACATCACCATCATTGACGCACCTGGGCACAGGGACTTCATCAAGAACATGATCACTGGGACCTCCCAGGTGAGAAGTGGGGACCAGAGGACAGGGGGCTGCTGAAGGTGGGAGGCTGAGACTTGCTGACAAGCCCAGAGTCACATAGGCGTGCTGTTGGAGTCCTTTAGGAGGTGGGTACTTGAGAGAGCAGACATAGAGGAGCATTGAGCAGGGTCCACCCAGGGCATAGTTTGGAACTTTCCTGGGCACCTGGGAGAAAGGGTGTTTTGGGGCACAAAGACGTGGTTTCTCCTCCTATGTGAGAAGGTGGGGATGAATATGGGCCTCTTTGGGAGCTGGGATGTTGTGAGCTACGTGCCTTTGTGTGAGGATATCTCCACATTGTTTTGTCCTCAGCCAAATGAGGTATACAAGAAACTTTCAACAATCCATTTTGTTTTGTTGGATAAAGGAGACTCCACAGATCTTTTCTTCTTCTTTTCCTTGAAACACCTGTCTTGGTCCCAGAAACCCTATCATATTGCCAAACTCAATGGTCTGCCATTCCAGAGTAGGGTGGTTTCCCCTCATTACACTGCTGGACATTTCTGCATCTCCCTGTGGTTGATGGGTGCTGGATGAACCCCACTACATGCCCAATGAGATTCCCTTGGTGATGCCAGATGGGCTGGGCATGGCTTTCTGTCAAACCCAGGCAGCTTCTGCTGTGGGCTCTGGGTGCTGAAGTAACCTGGGGAACAAGGTTTCCATGTCTGGAGTCTCACCCGTCACCCAGGGAGGTTATTTGCAAGACTTCAGTAGGTTTTTAAATGAGACCTTGTCTGTGGATAGTCAAGATGTGGATAGTCATGGCTCCTGGTCGGACTCATGCAACCTCAAGAGATCCATCCTGACTTCCCACCCATGGTGCAGAACCATGTGAATTTGGCAAGTCTGAAACAACACATTTGGGTCAGTTCTGAGGTGGATCAGCAAGGCTATGGGTAGCAGCTGGCAGAGAGCCTGTCCCAGCCACGAGCAGTGCTCATCTGGGACCCACTCAACGCCCTCAGGGGTGTCACCAGGGCCGTGCTCCCTGGGGACAGCAGCACTTCATTAGCTCTCTCCTCCCAGGCTGACTGTGCCGTCCTGATCGTCGCTGCCGGCGTGGGTGAATTTGAAGCCGGCATCTCCAAGAACGGGCAGACCCGTGAGCACGCCCTGCTGGCTTACACCCTGGGGGTAAAGCAGCTCATCGTGGGCATCAACAAGATGGATTCCACAGAGCCCCCCTACAGCGAGAAACGCTACGATGAGATCGTCAAGGAGGTCAGCGCCTACATCAAGAAGATCGGCTACAACCCAGCCACAGTTCCCTTCGTGCCCATCTCGGGCTGGCATGGAGACAACATGCTGGAGCCCTCTCCCAACGTAAGTGTGTGTTGTGTTAGACTTCTCCCCCCCCCACCCTGATGATCCTGACTCAGGCTGCAGATGACCTTCATGCTCTGAGAATATTTCAGGCACCCGTTGTGCATAACGGCCCGTGCTGGCAGCAGAGACGATGTGTCTTGGAGCTCTGATTGGCCCCGGGCAGGATGAATGGGTGCACTGTTTGTGGGCACACTGGGTGCTGTACCCTGGCCAGACAGCCCAGCAGCTAAAAATGGGCATCTTCAGGAGATGAATCTATCTTGCTTTACTTCTGGGCTGGGATCTGAAGCTTTCACATCGTCAGTCTCACAGTGACGTTGGAGCCTTCCCCTGCCATTGTCACTCTCAGCAGGAGCATCGTGTGTGTTTTCAGGGCATTGTTTTCCGAGGGAAATAACACGATCTGGTCTCAGGCTTGGAATGGTTCCCACCATGCAGCCGGGCTCCCTTGTGCTGGGTATCAGGTCCCCTTTCCCATCGATCCTGTGTGCCACTGGGGTGGCCTCATCTCCCATTCCAGTGCTGGGATCTCACTTCTTCAGGTGATATTTTCTTGAGGACATACCAGATTTCCCATGCCAAAACCATGAAAGTTCTGGCCAGAGCAAAGTCCCTGCTCTCCTGATGACTTCTCTGTGACCTTGAACAAGTTGTTCAGATGAGAAACCCCAGTGATCTCTTGTGAAACCAATGGGAAATGTGATGCTGGATTACTGGGCAGGGCTCTGTGACGAGGGAGGCAATGCATGAGCACAGCAGCAACTGAGGGAGTCAGGGATCACAAGCCTGAGCTAGAGGAGTGTTGCAATGCAAACTCACACCATCGTGAAATGCAACTCCTGCCTTGAACAGGAAAGGCAGCTCTCCTGGGCTGACTTGGAAGGAAGGAATTGTTGGGGTGCTTGGGAGATTCCTGTTCCCTGCAGAGCAGAGCTGGGATAAAGGTCAGCCAAGGCCGTGCCAACCCCAGCCCCGTGTTTCCTGGGTGCTTCAAATCAGACAGGTCCCAAATGTCAGCAGCTGCTGGGCCGGGAAGATGATCCCAAACAAATCTCCTATTAATAGGCTGCAGAGGGGAGGCACAGAGCAGGAGGGGCTCAATGGCCCCTTTCCTCTGGAGGGGTCTCAGGGCAGGTCCTCAGTGTGATGTGCTGCCCAAGAGAAAGCAGGGGCTTAAAAAACTCTCCCTGTTGTCGTAAGAAGGCAGCTGGCTCCTGGATGGGTTCCCAGGATCTGCCTGAGCTAGGGAATTGGGAAGAAAGCCTGTCCTGGTGTGGAACAGCATGAGCTTTGCTGGAGAGGGTGCAGGGACAGACTCATCTTCCCCATATTGCACCACCTCTAGGCAAGCTCGAGCAGGAAACTGGTGTAGATATCTCCCCTCTCCTTCCTCACCCAAAAAAAGCTCTGATCATTTTCACTCACAATTTCTGGACAGGTTTCACTGAAGCACAAGGCAGTCAAGTGACTTGTCTGTCAGGGGACTTATCAGAAAGTGGGGATTGGATCCATGACGTCCCTGCAGCTCCTGCCACCTCTGAGCAAGGGGGGGTGTGGTGGTACATCAGGCAGGAGCCAGCTCTGTGTGGGAGACTCCAGCCCACATCCCTGTTGCACAGAATCCCAAGGCCAACTGCAGAAAAATGACAGCTGGGCCGTGCTTCCATCAAAGTTTGACATTTAGGAGCTTTTTGGCAAATAGGGTTTTCTGTGAAGCAGCTTTCTCTTGCTGCAGCTGGCAGAATGGGGCCATTCCGTGTGGTTTGGGAGACTCAGCCCATGGGATGCTGCAACACAAACGCACCCATCTGTGGTGCAAGGGAGTGAGATGGCCTGGCTCTGCATCCTCAGCACTGGGGTGTGTGGGTGGGGGTGTTGGGATGCTCATGGGCTGGGGAAAATCAGAGAAAGACGACTGCTCTGTAAAATAGACTTAGGGTGCAAAAGAGCTGGAGCTCAGCAGTTGTTGTGGGGGGCTGGAGGCTGAAGCTTGTCTGCCTTGCAGGGTTTGGTCATATCCTGCTTTGGCCATAGGAGTGGTGGAGTAGGAATTGCTGCTTGGGAAGCAGATTTGGGGAATAGATAAGAGAGGTTTTATCATAAGAGAAGTTTTATTTGGTTGGCCACAGAAGGCAGCACAAACCAGGGCTTGCAGTTTCTTCTCACCCTGGATCCACACTGAGGTTTCACAGAGATTTGCTCCCAGAAGTGTGCCTTTCTCTGATTTTTGGGATGTCAGAAGTTCCCTGGATAGAGGGACTGCTCTGGCAGCCAGCTGTCACAGGTAGAGGTTGCCATTTTCCCATGTCCCCAAGCTGTGAGGGGCAGAGGGACGGGAGCTGCAGGCATATGGTGACTGTCACCCTCGAGAGCAGAGCCCACAGGCGGTGGCCGCCGGGGCAGCTGCTGGCACAGGCCCCTGCCCCGCATTTGGGCCATGCAACAGCAGGCTGGGGGAAGGTCTGAGTCATCCTGAGCATCACATGAGGCTCCCTCACTGGCTGGATGGAGTTATCATTTTGCCAGGCTGGTGCCTGGCGCTGGGACTGGCTGCATGGCAAGAGCTGCAGTGCCCTGGGGAGAACCCACTGCAGAAGTGTCCTCAGGCTCCTCCTGCCACTGTCACTAAGGAAGACAAGTGGTGTCAGACATGACCCCCTGAGAGGGGCTGATCTGAACACTTTGGATTCAAGCTGAATTCCCTGGCTGCACCCAGCTCTTTACCTTGCTTCTTCCAAAATGTAGAACAGATTGCAGGATGGGTAACCAGCCTTGGCATAGGCTTGTCTTACAGGGATGGTGTGAGACCAGGGGCACTTTAGGGGTCCTGTTTCACCCCAGCCCTATTCCTGTTACACAGTGCCACTGCTGTTGGTGCCTAAGTGAAAAGCCATGTCCACGAGTTGTGTGATGGATTTGGG
>JAYRBT010000054.1:8123731-8139291 GCA_036023395.1 Myiotriccus ornatus
TATTCCTGTTACACAGTGCCACTGCTGTTGGTGCCTAAGTGAAAAGCCATGTCCACGAGTTGTGTGATGGATTTGGGACACATGGGAAGCATTTGACCTCAGAATGGGAAAATATTGTCTAACCCTCTCTGTCTGCAAGGAATGGCCTTGCAGACTGATCTCTGCTTGTTGTGTTGTGGTTGCATCAGAATCAGGACTGAATTTTTCTTGCTGGAAAGCTCCAGGTGTTGCTACAGCTTCCAGATGTGCAGTGCCACTCCAAGAAAGCATTGCAGTTTCCTGCATCAAACCACAGCTCCTGACAAGCACATTTCCATTCCTCCCTGCCTCTTTTCTGGCCAGTTTTAGCTTCAAGAATCCAATTAAGGACTGGAGCAGGGAGCATCTGTGAAAAACAATTCTGTCCCTCATCAGTCCCTCAGTGCAAGGCTGAGTTTCCAGCATCCTCCCAAGCCAGGGTTTAAAATCCAGACCCCAGAGGGGTGATAGCAGGAACAAGTGGGGAGAAGCATCTGTCTGGAGCTTGTCTTGAAGAAACTTGGATCCCAGGACTGAAGGCTGGGAGCTCTGTAGGTGGGACTTGGCTGCAGAGCCTGTGGTCCCTGTGCTGAAGGCAGCATTGCTGGAGGGCACGACTCAGGTGCAGTGCCTATGGGTTGGTGTTGGAGATGGGAGCTGTTGAGTTTGCTGGTTTTAACCACTTCCCTTCTTTTTCTTCTGTTATTCATTTCTCGAAGACAGAGGGGCAGATTGAGCAAAGAGGGACAGATAAGCCTGCAGGGATGGTGGAGTGGAAGTTGCTCCCCAGCTCCCAGGTGAAGCCAAGACAGGGTTGGACTGACCCCATGGAGGTTGCCCTGGTGGGACACCTCTCTGGGTTCACCTCTGGATGCTGAGGACAGGCACACTCAGTGCATGTTGGAAGTGTTCAAGGTCAGGTTGAACAAGGCTTGGAGCAATGTGGTCCAGTGGGAGGTGTCCCTGCCCATGGCAGAGGGGTGGAACGAGATGGTCTTCAAGGCCCCTTCCAACCCAAACCATTCTGTGATTCTGTGATTCTATAACTCTGCTGTTGCTGGTCCCTTTCCAGATGCCTTGGTTCAAAGGCTGGAAGGTGGAGCGCAAAGAAGGCAACGCCAGTGGGGTGTCCCTCTTGGAGGCCCTGGACACCATCCTGCCCCCGACCCGCCCCACAGACAAACCCCTGCGCCTGCCCCTCCAGGATGTCTACAAGATCGGAGGTGAGAAAAAGCCTTGCCCTCTGCTTCATTCCATGGAAATTTGGGAATGACATTTCCAGGTGTTGGGAAACTGGAGGGATTGGGTTCTTCAAACTGGAGATAATAGTGGGGAGAAGGGTGATAGCTCCAGGGCAGAGACCCCATTTGAGCCTGGGCTGTCCGGGGTGGAGGTGGACATGCCCAGAGGTTGCCAGGAGCAGCAGGTTTGTGAGCTCTCCCCAGGGAACACACGGTGCCAAAATGGCTGCAAGTTTGTGTGCCCCAGAGGTCGTGGCTGGCCAGGCGACTTGGAGGCAGCAAAAAACATTCTGTGACCCAGATGAGGGACAAGACCAGCAGGGAGGGCCACTGAAGCCGATGCCTCGACCTGCCTGTGCTTCCCAAATGCTGGTGTCCATCATCAGCACCACCGCCTGCCGAGCTGGACCATGGCACAGCCATGTAGGGAGCGCGTGTCCCCTTCCCTCTGCGGAGGTGACGGGGACACTCTTCTGAGCTATAAATACCCCGTGAGCTCTCTGACCTGCTGGCAGCAGTGGGCATTCCTGCTGACTCCCCAGCTGCTGGATTCGGCAGGCACAGCCTTTTCCAGCCCTTTTCCACATTTTCCCAAGGGCACATGCACCGCAGAAGCCAGGCAGGGATTGAACATGGGATTTAGCAGGGTTTTTAACGTAGTCCTTTGTTTGTGATGGAGATGAAAGGTGGTGAGCAGGTCTGTGTCCTCCCCTAGCTCAGCTGAGGCAAAAAGATCTGGTTTTACCATGAGGCAGATCCTTGGGCAGCAGAGACACCATGGGAAGAGGGGAGGTGGAGGCAGCAGGGTGGATGTGGAAGTGCAGATGGCTCCAGTCAACCTTCCCAAACTCTTTTCAAGGTTGTTCCTCTAAACAATCCTTCACCTCCCTCCTAAGGGGAATTTTACCACAGTCTCCTGATAACACAGGGTATAAAAGATCCCCTTCATTTAACAAGCCACCCTCACAGCTGGTGGTGTGGCCGTCAGGGATGTGAAAACCACTGGAGATACCTTGCTTTTGCTGAGTCCAGGGTACCGCCCAGGGATACCCCAAGCAGATTACACTTCGTTGTGCTTTGTCCTTGTCTCTGCAGGGATTGGCACAGTCCCCGTGGGCCGAGTGGAGACTGGAATCCTGCGGCCTGGCATGGTGGTCACCTTCGCACCTGTGAACATCACCACTGAGGTGAAGTCCGTGGAGATGCACCACGAGGCCCTGAGCGAGGCTCTGCCTGGGGACAACGTTGGCTTCAACGTGAAGAACGTCTCGGTCAAGGACATCCGCCGCGGGAACGTCTGCGGGGACAGCAAGTCGGACCCGCCGCAGGAGGCGGCGCAGTTCACGTCTCAGGTGAGCAGAGATGGTGTTGCCACCACACACGGTTTGTCACCGTCCCCCGGCTCCCAGCCTTGCCCTGACACTGCTCTGCCCCCCCCAGGTGATCATCCTGAACCACCCTGGCCAGATCAGTGCCGGCTACTCGCCCGTCATCGACTGCCACACCGCACACATCGCCTGCAAGTTCGCCGAGCTGAAGGAGAAGATCGACCGGCGCTCCGGCAAGAAGCTGGAGGACAACCCCAAGTCCCTGAAATCGGGTGACGCAGCCATCGTGGAGATGATCCCCGGCAAGCCGATGTGTGTGGAGAGCTTCTCCCAGTACCCACCCCTCGGTAAGGGAATGGCTCCCGGGAGGTCTCTCTTGCAGAGGGTCATGAAGGCTCTGTGGGTGTGGAGCTCACACCAGACCTGCCGAGCCTCTCCCAGTACCCCCCAGCAGTCAGACTGGGGAGGGAGCTGAGGATATTTTGTTGCTCCCCCGTGTGCTGGTGGGCTGGGACAGACTCTCTGCCAAGCTGAGTTTCCAAAAGCAGGGCTGGGCTTTCCCTCTGGGAGCAACAAGACCTTTCTTTCGTGGTTACCAAACCTGGTAGTTTGTGAACACCAAGACGTTTTTCAGTTTCTTCATCTCTGTCCTAAAAGAAGCGGTCAAGAGAAGAAAGAGGGAAGTTTGCACAGCAGAGGCCACCTTTTAATGTAGGGAACTGCAGTGCTTAGATCCTAGAATGGTTTGGGTAGCAAGGGACCTTAAAGAGCATCTCATTCCACCTCCTTGCCATGGACAGGGACACCTTCCACTAGAGCAGGCTGATGTTGCACATCTGGAAGCTCTAGCAATGCCGGGAGCTTGCAGAGAACAGGTGTGATCTAAATTTACTAAGTAGCAATTTAAACAGAGGGGAGCCTCAGGAGTAGCGTGGTGGTCAGAGTGAGGGTTGATAGCTCAGGGCTGGGTTCCTGCAGGGACCTGCTCCCAGGAGATGGGTGTAGATCCCCCCCATCACCCTCCCAGAGGAGCTCAGCCTCAGCGTTCCCCTCACACCTCCCCGCTCTCCATCCCACAGGCCGCTTCGCTGTCCGTGACATGCGGCAGACCGTGGCCGTGGGCGTCATCAAGAACGTGGAGAAGAAGAGCGGTGGGGCCGGCAAAGTCACCAAGTCTGCCCAGAAGGCCCAGAAGGCTGGCAAATGAATCGTGGGCTCCCAGTGCATCGCGCAGAAACCATCCCTGACACCAGGACGCTGCCACCGTCTCCCCCGGGCGCACGTGTGCACATCAGCTTGTAAGAGTTTATATGTCAACGACTGGATGCTCACCATTAAGGTCCAGTGGAAATTCTTTAAAAGGAAAAGCATGTTCCAGCGTTTGTGAGGCTTCATGTTAATTTTACCAATAAAACTGGTACAACATCCACAGTGGAAAAAAAAAAAAAAAAAATTCCTACCCAAAAAAAAAACCAAAACAAACCAACCAACCCAAAAGGTGTGGAGCTGTGTGTGTGTGTGTCTGTCACTGGGAGGGGCTGGCTTGGGTGGGAGTTGGGTGGTCCCACTTAGAGTAGATGGTGGGGATGGGCTTGGGAGAGGCTGGGATGGAAGTTTGCAGGAAGGAGGAGAGTTGAGCACTCATTCAGGTTGTCCCTCAGCACCCAGCCCTTCCCCAGCTCACACCCCTTAACGGATACAGGTATGTGGGCTGATTCCCTCGGCCTAAAGCAGCAGCTGCTCTTACAGCAGTTTTCATGCTCTTCTTAACCTGCTTAACCCTCTGATATCCATCAGGACCTTTATTATTATTTTTTCATGCAAAATCAGCTTAACTTCCTAGAGTTATGCCATTGAAAGAAAGGAAAATGGCATCTCCCACCCCTCCTGGAAGGGCAAGCAGCATTGCTTTGATTCTTTGTAATACCCCATCATTCTGGGAGAAGTGACAGAGGCTGCCTTCTCTCTTCATATGCTCCTTCATCTCTCCCACAGTGGATCCCTCAGCCCCTTCCAAACAACACAACAGGAACATTTCTCCCTGACTGAAGCCTAGACATGACTCAAGACTCCCAAGAAGCCCCAAAACTCATGGTCTTCACACCAGGGTGGTGTCTTGTCTCCCATTACAAACTTGCAGCCTGGGGCAAGGTGTGCATCTTTCCCAACTCCACCCAGTGCAGCTGGCCCAATCCAGAGGGTTGTGGTTGCTGAGTGGTTAGGACTGACCAAAAAACAACAGCCAGGAGCTCTGAGGAGGGACAGAGTGGGAGCACGGAGTGTGAGGAGGAGCGGGAGGCGGTACAGCGGGGCAGGGAGATGGAGGGAGGTGCTGTGAGAGATGCTGCTTCCACCACAGCACCCCGGGGACATTTCCAAGGGACATTTCCTCCCTGAAGGCACCATTAGCCATGTGCTGGGGCATCCTGAGGTTGTTTGTGCCCATGACACGGCTTTTAGGAGAAGCCACAGCACCGGGAGCAGATGGCTGTTTGTGGGCTCTGTGAAGGGCAGCCTCGTGCAAGCTCCTTCCCGGGAGAGCTCCAGAGGCACAACTATCATTGCTGTTTGTGTCGCAGGAGCCCTTAATGATCCTAATTAACATCTGATGCTCTGCAGTGCTAAGTGTCCCCAGGCAGAGCCTCAAGGAGCTGACATCAAGCTGAATCAGAGGCAGCGCTGCATGAAGTCACCCTGCCTGCTCCCCCAGCACCCTCCCCATCCCATGTCCCGGTCTGACAGCACATGGACCTGTAGCAGCTCCCTGAGCCACGCTCCCCAAAACTGTGCACAGGCCACTGAAGCTCCTCACCCCTCTCCACACCACCCCCACCCACCGGCTTCATCCGTAGAAATGAGTGTGATGCCCAAGGGCTTTGCAGTATTTGGGCTCTGTGAAGTGCCGTGTCCCCGGCATGCCACAAATGGGAAGAGGATCTGGGGATCCCTGTGGGCACAGCACGACCATGGGAGAAGGCTGTTCTCCCACTGATCGTTTTAATCTCACCTTCCAGCTCCTCCTGCATTTCCCAGCCCCTGAGGCATGTTGTCCCCCAGGCCAGCACGGCAGACTTGTGCCGCTTCCAGAGCATCTCCGAGGAAGAGAACATCTTCATGTGCATGTTTTTCCTCCATCCTTAAAAGCAGTGGGAACAGGAACTCCTGTGAGAATATCACTCCCACGCTGTTCAGGAACCTCCAGCTCTCAGGTCTCCAGTGGAAGCCAGTCCCTGGCACAGCAGGAGTGGGGACAACCTTGGGGTCAGGTGAGGGACAGAGAAGAGCAGGCACAAAGTCTGCACCTCTATTGTTATTTTAAAAGCAAAACCAAGTCTGACAAAACCACAGCTACGTTTCCATAGAAATATGACAGGGGAGCTGTGAAAGATGCTCTGGGAGCGGTGCACAAGTGGTGTGGTAATTAACAGTGGAACTGCAGAACAGGAAAAATATAAAACCCCGAGGATTTAACTCAGACTTGCTCATGGCTCACAGCAGGGCCAAATTTTCGGTGTGATTTCACTGAGAGTTGGCACCCCAGGTGATCTGCAGGAGCAGAAAGAAGAAACAGGGCCTGAAGTGAGATTTCAGCAGCAGCAGCAGCATCCCCCATTTTGGGGGATTTCAGTCAGGATCTGCAGAGAGGCATAATTAACAGAAATATTGTAATTGAAACCCACTTCAAAGCATGAGACTCAAAAAAGAAAATTAAATATTCCGAATTTCTGGGGATCTCAAATCAGTATCAGAGGAAGCCATGACCTGCCTGCAGCCAAACCTTGGGTTGAATCCATTGTGGATTTGTGATTTGGGATTGGATCAATGACCCAACACGTGCAAATCATTGCTTGACCCCACAGGGCTTGCAGGTGCACTGGGGATGATGCTCAGTTTGTCATGACCCATTTTGGGGTCCTACTAAAATGACAGCCAACCCGAAACCCCCTTGAACTGGGCCACAAATGGCGTTTGGCAAACCTTGCAGAGAGCTCAAGTTGGTTTGGGAACCATCAGCACCGTGTAAGAGCAGGTGGGGGTTTGTGGCCCGTGGCAGGTGACATGTAGGGCTGTGCTGGTGAGTTGGATTATAAAACTCTGACGACTCCTCCAGTTCCTCCCTGCCATGGCAGGTGTGCTGGGACCCCACAGCCGAGAACTCAGCGGCATTTTTTCATAGCTACTTTTTTTTTTTTTTTTGAGGCATTTCCCATCGCAGTCCTCCCTGCAGGCGTCGCGGTGGATGATCCCCCTCCGTAGCAGCCTTAGCCACGCCATCTCGTGGAAGCAGGGACGAAGTCCTTCTGGAACAGCTGCCAAGGAGGGGAAATGCAGACCCACATCCCTCATCCTGGCAGACAGCGCGCCTGTGGCGGAGCGAAAAAAGGCTCGACCTCGGGAGTTGCAGAGTGCTTATTGTCATTTCTTTGGAGACCAGTGTTTTCAAATGTGATTGTATTACCTGAAATTTAAAGCTGGTGGGGGGATAATTACCAGAGGTTGTAGGAAAGTCAAAAAACATCAGATCTGATTTGACTATTCAGCTGGGGATCAGCTCTTCGAGAGGTGGCTCAAGAAACCAGTGGACCTGGAAGAAGAGGGAGGGAGAGAGAGGTGTGGAGGGGCTGGATGTGAACCAACACCCAGTTTCCAAAAAGGACATCCTGTGCACAGCGTGGCACTGATGCCTTGCTGGGGTTTCCTGATGAAGAAGGGGAGATTCCGTGAATGGGAACGTCCTCCAAGTAGTGAACAGACATTTTTGCACATCCCCAGCCTGGTGCTGGCTACTCTTGTGACATCCGCTAGAGAAGGAGGAATGAGTCCCTTCTCTTTTCCCACCTCTACCCTCGTGTCTGGCTGTGTGCTGTTAATAATTTAAAGTAAGTTTTCTTAATCCACCGGAGCTGATTGGCCAACTCAGCAGGCGTTTTGGGGTGCTTTAAAAAATTTATAAGGTTTTTGCAAGACTGCAAGTGGAATCCAGGCTGCAGATGCTGAGCTGGGTGAATTTGAACCGCCTGCTGCCCTTCTGCACTTAGGAGGCGAATTAAAGCATCAGCCACAACCCCTTGTCAGCTTGGGCACATCCCTGCAGAGACGAGAAACGCTGGTGTGGAGCCTTTTGGTGCGGCTTGGACACTCAGAAATGAGTTACAGAACTTCCTCTCCAGTTAAGGCAGTTCCTCTCCCATTGCTCCCTTCATCTGTCACTGGATTTTGCTGAACCTTAACACCACAGGGGCAGTGAGGTCCTGCCTGTCTCACGCTGACTCAAAACTCTAGCTGACATCTGGAGCATTTCAATAGCTTTTGGAGACACATCCCACTGCTGCACAAGACCAAGCAGAGATCTCCTGACCTTCCATCCCATTCCTGCTCCCTTGGAAACCAATGTCACTGACTGCCAGGGAGGCCAAGGTATCCTTCAGCCTCCTGAACACCAGCATTCCCAGAGGACATCACCCAAGTGGGTTCTGCCGTTGCCTGCTGGCGTTGGAGGCACTGAATCATCTATGGTAGAGGTGGGAATGATGCACATGCAGCACCAAGTGACTACACAACCTCAGAAGGTGATTTGAGATCCACATTTTCAGGTGCATCTGCAGCTGGGAAAGCACAAAGCAGCAGCTCTGGCCAGGGCAATGCACCATTCCCCGTCATTCTCTTGGCCTGTGCCTTCGCTCCCACACAGAGATATTGCTGATCTGAAGGAGAAATCAGAGCTGTAGCACAGCCTGAGGTCCAGCTCTGGACCAGACCCCCTGCCTCCCACCTTGGGCATCATTTGGCCACGGCTCCAACATTTTATGTAGAGGTACTGCAGCATCTTCAAATAACTCATTTCAGCTCCGGTCACAAACACTCCTTTGCTGTCTACAAATTTAGGGTGGCCTGGTTTTGCCTGGTTTAGATGATTTGTAATCACCTCGTGTCTGGCACTGTTCTCTTGCCTTATATCTGCTAAATGCTTTCTGCAATCCCAGCCAGCCCCAGCGAGCGCCTGCCTGCCAAGCACTTAGAGTGATGAGTCTGGAAGCAGCCAGGCTTTGGGACGGGGATACAAGGAGGGGAAAGAAGGGAGGAGGCTCCCCAGGTATCAGCTCTGAGTGCAGGTGATGGGTGTGGCAGCGGTCACTTGGCACTGCCGCTTTCAGAGCCTGGGTTTCGGTGTGGAGTGGAGCGCAGGGGGGTGTTGTGTGTGCCATCCCCTGCCACAGCTCAGACATCAGCATGAGGGGAAGATCCTCTCCGGTGCGAGCCAGCTCTAAGGGCATAGTGTGGAATCCTCTCCCAGCACTGACCTGGAGGGCTGTGGTGGCAAGCGAGGGCAGCTCGTGCCAGGCGGGAGGTGACCGTGATTGATGGAGCTGCATCGGCCTCCTGGAAGCTCCGAGTGGTTCCCATCAGAGCGATTGCTGGGAGGGAAGTGTGTGCTGCTGCAGGTCAATATGCTGTGGTGCTGTCACCAGCCACAGACCTCCACAGGGACCACGGAAAATGTGCAGAGAAGGGGGACAGGGAGGGGGGGCTGAGGCCAACCACACCTTTAGGTGGCATCAAGTCCCTCTCTCAGGGTGGCCTGAGCCATGGCCAGCTGACAGCTCGTTTTTAAAGCCGCCTTCCCCTGCTCTGCCCGCTGCCTGCACACGCAGGCGAGCACACTGAGGTGCTGAATGAGAGGTTTTGAGGGCACAGCCAGAGTGTCCAGATGCCCAGAGGACAGGAACATCCTTTGGACCAGAGGGAGCCAGACAAAGTTGCAAGAACAAAACAGGGCCTGCATGAAAATCAGGCTGGGAGGGAGGGAGAGTCATCCTGCAGGCACAGCATCCGCATTGCCGGGGGGGACCTGCCCCTCGGCTCTGTCCTGCCTTACCCAGCACAGAGATGTTTCACAGAGCCTCCCATTGCTCCCCACGGGCTCACAGGATCCAAAGTGAGCCCACAGAGAAGCAGTTTCGTGAGAGGTACAAACTAGGGGTGGCATTTTCCCGTGGACTTGTGTTTTGAGAAGTCACGGGTGGGTTCTCTGATGTCCATTACAGTTGTGTGTGTGCATCACCATCTCCTGCAGTGAGGAGATTTCAGGGTTTCTGTCCTCTCTCTGATCACATATTTTCACTCACTGCTATCTAAAAAGTCCCCACAAATCTTTAATAAAGAAGACAAAAATTGCCCGTAAGCTCTGCAGTTACTAAAGGAGGGATGAGAGATGCAGATGCGCATACACCAGCTTTCCTTAAGACCTCAGGTTAAAGATAAATAAATCATAAACCCCTGCCCCTTTATGTTCTTTCGATTTCCCAGGTGTCCAGGCTGAGAGACTAAAGCAAGCCTGCAGCAAAAGCTCATGTTTAGTTACTTCAAGAGTTTTTCTTTGCAGATGACACATGGTGTGCTGTGACAGAGGCAGGAGCATGAAGACAGCCACGTCTGACTGGCAGCTTCCCAACAGAATATTTCCATTTTTTAAACTGAAAGATGAATCAAAAACAACCTTCTTAACTAAATCCAAAATCTAATAATCGTTCCTTAATATTTTGGAATGAAAAAAAATCAGAGAGCAGATTTTATTTTACATTTGGAAGGATTTTTTTTTTTTTTAAACTCTCTCAATAATGAAGAGGTAAAATAATTAGCCTTAAAGCTTTTTAGTATTTTAGTGATTGGGTTTCGTCGTCTAATGTGCCAAATCTGGAGATTTTGACATTTCAGCAAGGAACAAAAAGAATAATAATTAAAAAAAGAAAATTAGACTTTTTCAACAGGAAAAAAAAAGAAAATATTTTTTCTCCCTCCATCTCCCATGCTGCCACCCTACTTCTGGCGGGGAACCTCCCAGCCAGCACCTTGTACTCTCTTTCACTGCTCTTCCCTAAGGAATACCAAGTCCCTGGGGCACGATGGGCTCATCTCCACAGACCCCCTGTGACCCAGCACAGCTCCCCAAGTGCTGTAACCCCAACAGAGCAGGAACCCCATGACATCCTGTCCAGCAGCTCCTGCCCCGCACACCAAACCCCATTTTATGCCCCCAGCACCTACCAAGGTGGGGCCCTGGAAGGAGCCTCCCAGGCCAGGACACCTGAGGCCATCTGGATTCTATTTATTTGAGTTGATTTCTGCTCCACAGCAGGATAAAGTACAGAGGAATCTGCTGTGCTCCTCCTCTCCGAGATGATGTGTCAGAATCAGCTATTTCAGTATGGGCTTATTTCTTTCTGATGACAACCTCCAGCCCCTAAATATTCATGCAGGTTTCAATTCAGCTTTGAAGTTGGTGGGAGGCAGGTGCTTGAATGGGAACAAAGCACCTAATGGGCTTTGTGGGACTGGGTCCCAGCCAGGATGCACTTATGATCCTGGGAGGTGTTTTCCTGGGAGCAGAGCCAGTCCTGAGCTGGACTCCAAGCTCCTGACACCTGGCAAAGATGGAAGAGCTCCTAGGTGAGACCAAGTTAGTTTTGTGGCTATAAGCTGTATTTTGTGAAGAGCACAGTGCTGGAAAGGGGCTGCTGGTGGGAAGTCTTCCACATCTCTGAGGGGTCACCCCTGAGGAGCTTGTGGCCCTCAGGGTGTGGGAGGATGTCCTGGAGCAGCCTTATTTCTGGGAATGAGGTCTAAGAGCACAGAGGTGATGGAAATTTGATGGTGTGGCTTTGGTCCTTGTGGGTGCAGGAGGAGGCAGGAAAGCAAGGAGGTCAGGAGGAAGAATGTGAACGCTGGGAGACGTGAGGAATGACTAAGAGAGCTAAATTTACAGAATATGGGAAAAAGAAGGCTCAGGGGCAACATGGTCATGGGCTAAAAATACCTTCAAGGTAACAAGTATAAATGAAGAAAGGGAATTACACGTGGTCTCAGAGGAGGTGAGGGCAGGAGACGGAGCTGGAGGCTGATGATGGAAACGTGGAGAGCAGAGATGGGGAAGGAGACCTGGTCAGTGGGGAATTTTCCAGAAGAAGGGTCTGTGTGAGGCTGAGTGGGGCAATGGTAGAAAGGTGACAGGGGAAAGGGGGTAGCCACCAGTTCCTGGTGACCAAGGGGCTTATTTTCAGTTTTGTGGGTGCTCTGAGTGTAACCTAATTTAACTCAAGACAATTCACCCCAACATTGTTTTTTTCCACTTGCTTCTCCTTCCACATGCCCAGTCAAGTTCCTGTTCTTTCCAGAAACTGGTTTTCCTTACAGTGAGGCCTCCACAGCACAAATTAATATTTAGACCTCAGCAATTTTTATCACTCTTAGGAAGGAGGAATATAAAGTTCCTAGTTAAGAATGGAGTGTGTGTGTCTCCCTTCCAAGTTAATTCAGTGTAACTTAGGGAGATTTCTGTTCATACAGTCAGACACTTCCAGCTGCACCTCAAGCTGATTTCATACAGCAGGATTTGTCCTGGCTTTTTCTGGAACAACCTCCAAGGAGGTCGGTGCTGTCTAAGAACAGGACAGGAAGATGGATGGTGGTACAGAAATTTTGCATCCAATAAATATGTAACATAGAATAAGCAGCTCTGTCAGCAGCAGGATGAAGGAAGCCTGGCTTCTTATCAGCGTGTTGCTTGCAAATTCTGATTGAAGATTTTTAGTGGCAGGGAGGGGTGGCCTCCTCATGGGCATCTTTTCCTGTGCCTAATAAAGATGAGAATACTGTATAGAATCTGCTTTGGAGGGAGAGGGAGGAATCACTGGGGAGTCTTTGTCTATTTAGGCTTCTTATTGTAAAGAAAATTAAACTGTGCCCGAATCTCCCCACCCCACATGCTGAAGCCTTCACTGAGCACTGCCTTCTGTTCTAGCCAGAAGTGTGTATCCCCTTGTCATATTCACCTTTCTCCTTTGGAAACCTGTAGATTTCTCCATTTGTGCACATGAATTATCTTTCTTACAGTCCCCCCACAACCCCTGGGCTCCACTTTATTCTGAAGAATCATCACCTTCCCGGTTGAGTTCCTTGTATGAACCAGCCTCTCTTGGGTCAGGGCTGCTGGTTTCAACCCCAAAAATGGTTTGGCATGTGTTGGAAAGAGTCCCTTTTAGCCAGTCAAGTAAGACACATGAATAATCAATAGTCATGGGCTCTTGGAGGCTGTTTTCTGCTCAGAGAAGAGGATGAGGTGGTGGGAGGAGAGGGGTAGCTGAAGCAGAAGGAGATGGGGGGGGCACTGAGTGCAGAAAGACAGAGCTGTTCATGTCTTTTCCCTTGGCAGGTTAGTGTTGCTGGGATGTTGCAGCATCCTGTACAAGAGGAGGTAAAACCATCTGCTTTAGGGTTTGAAAATAGCTCTGGAAGAAAGCTGTGAGTGACAAAACCCGGGCTACGGGTAGCACAGTTCACACAAACCACCAGCTGGGTGGGGATGGAGAAAGGGCTCTCTTTCAATGTTTCAAGCAGAAATTTATCCCTGGAGTCATTCTACATGTTTCACACCAGTCATTTCTTACTACGTCTTAAAAATTGCCAGGGGACAGAACATGGACTTGCTGTATCTTAACATGGATTGATGGATTTCACCCTACCTTCAGGGTCTAAGCTATCTGCCATGGTGTTTGTGTTCTGAAGCCATCACTAGTGTTGAAAGCAAAGGACTGACTCAGTAATTCTGTTTGTTTGTGGAGACATAATGTCCTTGGATCAGATAAAAGCACCTTCCCAGTACTGTTTTTATATACCTCATTAATTCCCAGTGTTAATGGCTGTGTCCTGTCTTCTGCCACCCAGCCGAAGCGACAACACAACTGACTTCATTTCCAAAATTACCTGCTGCAGGCTCCGTGCTGGACATCACAGCTCTATTAGTGTTTGTGTTCCAGTTGTTCCCAAGAGACTGCTGCTCCTCTCAGGGCCACAGCTCACCAGGCACTGTGCAGACTGGAGCAAGGGAGAGCTCCTGTGATCTGCTGGAGTGGCGTGTGGGGGAGGAAAGTGGAAAGCCACATGCTTGGGGTCTCAGTCATGTGCTTCTGAACGCTCAACTACAACTTGCAGTGCCAGCTCAAGAAATATTATCCATAGAGAGGGAGTTAGAGATGCCTTGAGTGTCCAAGGTGAAGGAAAAGAAGGGGTGAGGCTAGAGCAGATCTTCACCCCTTCAAGTTTGAGGCCTTTCCCACCTCCCAAGGACTGCTCTGTTTGCATAACAAGGCAATCCTTGATGGCACTTGCTCACAAGACCTTGCTTGTCTTTGAGGTTTTGCCTCCCTCCCAAGTGATGCATCAATCCCTGGCAGTGCCTACAACCACACCATGTCTTTCCTCAGCTCATCCATGCCTTGGGAAGGGTGAAATCCCACCCCTTACCTTTCCCACTCCTGACTTTTGGTGGTCTCAGAGATACAAGATACCCAAAGCAGTGCTGCAGTGAGACATTGCAAATGACCAACTAATTAGGCAAAGAGGAATGCGTTGACTTTAGATTCTTCTTTAGGGCTCACAGACTATATTAGTAATCTTGAATTTGTTAATTGAAAATTGCTTCCTCTGTTGTTGGCCTTTTTATGGAGGGGGATATTTCCTGCTTTGGGACTGCGTCACTGGATCTATAATAATGCACTTTGTACATTAGTGCCAGGCACATTTGTAATTGGCCACCCTATTAAAGAACACTAATGATCTTACAAGCGTTCACAAATAATGAATAGAATGGCCCCCTCATTGAATTGAGTAATTTATTCGCTGACATAGTTGCAGATCTGTTTTTCCAGTATTTAACCCAGCTTTAGTTTTCTGCCTGCCTTGCAGAGATGGCTTCTCTTTCAGCCATGTGTTGGAGAGAATATGGGTCACAAGAATCACAGAGTTCATAAAAAATGTAGGGCTTCTCCTTGCTGGCTCTTTTCTTAACATTCATGGTAGGGTTTGGGGAGTGAATGGCAGCAGCTTTAATCTCAACTCTCCTCTTGTCCATTAGTTGTCATTGGCATTCTCCTGATTAATTAGGAGAGGATCAAAAAGCCAGGACTTGAGAAGTGCACTCTGGAAGGTTATGTTGATTTTTCTCATTTAAATACAGATTTCAGGAAAAGCTGGAAACAATACAGAGTGTCAGGATTGGTTTACCAACTGCTGACTCTGCTAGGGAGGGAATGAAACACAGCCCTAGGTGATTCCTGCAGCCAGGAAACTGGGGGCAACCATTTTGCTCCTTCTCCATGAATATTGTGTTGAGGTATTTGTGATGAAAGCAGCAGCCCATCTGAGCTTGCAATTCAATTTACGGACAAAAGAATCTCATCCTAAAGCCTTGTTTACTCACAAAGAACATGCAGAAAGTGTGCAGTTCAGAAACTATCTGTGACTTGTTGGGTTGTAAGGGATAGAAAAGTCACTGCATAGGAACTGATGATCCTGGGTTTGATTTTATTTGATAGCAGGTCTTCCCATTGCACTGCAATGAAGACTTTCCCTGGAGGATAACTGTGTGGGGCAGGTGCCTCTACCCTATCTCAGGCTTCTGCAGCCTATTTCTCTTCTCCTGAGTCCTGTGAAGGTGGGAAGGTCAGAAGGAAGTGTTGCTTGGGACAGAACCAGCCATGGTGAGGAAATGGTGCAGCTGGACCACAAGCAGTAAGGTGTTAAGGAGGTGATTTGGGTCAGCACATCTGGAGGTGGACATTCCATGCTGAGAGCTTGGTCACCCCATCATGTTGGGGTTTCAGGGCATAAAGGAAGCTGAATTTAGGTTTCCAAGTCCTAAGGTGGTAGGTTGAACCTTCAGCAAGCATGGAGAAAGGGAATGACTTTGCACACAGGGATCGGTGGTGAGGGTGAGCAGATCTGGTGGCCGAGTGGCCATGTGGAGATGGGACATGGGTTGGGTCCTTCCTGGGAAGCTGCAGCAGTGTCTGCACCCGCTGCCAGGGCGGGCATGTCAAACCCACGGGGATGGACATCCCACGGGCAGGATGCTGCCCAGCCCTTCCCATGGGGCTCTTGCAGAAAGAGCCCACTCCTTGGTGGTTTTGGGGAGAGA
>JAYRBT010000054.1:8139305-8160095 GCA_036023395.1 Myiotriccus ornatus
TGCCCTTGATTTGAGAGGGGGATACAGGATGGGGGGAACAGCTCCTTTGGGGGAACAATGCCAGATCCTGATTTTCTTAGTGAGAAACGTTTCTTCTTTTGTCTTGGGGGGATGGGGGGCGAGGAGGGGGAAACCCGGGTAGCAAACCCAGATTTCTGGGGAGGGGGTGGGGGGGGAGGAACGCGAGAGGCTGCAGCCGGCGGGGGATGCCAAGGGTTAAGGGGGCGGGCGGCGGCGGGGCGGCGCTGGCGGAGCCGATTGCAGCGGCTCCTGCGGCTTCGGCTGCGCCGGGCGCGGAGCAGCGGCGGGGAGCGCGGGCGGAGCCCCCCGCCGGAGCCCCCCGCCGCCCCCCGGCCCCGCCGCCCTCCCGCCCGCTGCCACCATGGTGCAGAAATCCCGCAACGGAGGCGTCTACCCGGGCCCCGCCGCGGAGAAGAAGCTCAAGGTGGGCTTCGTGGGGCTGGACCCGGGCGCCCCGGACTCCAGCCGGGACGGAGCGCTGCTCATCGCCGGCTCCGAGAGCTCCAAGCGGGGCAGCATCCTCAGCAAGCCCCGCTCCGGGGTCTCGGGCAGCGGGAAGCCCCCGAAAAGGAATGCTTTTTACCGCAAGCTGCAGAATTTCCTCTACAATGTGCTGGAGAGACCGCGGGGATGGGCTTTCATTTACCACGCATACGTGTGAGTAAAAAAGGGTGGGGGGCAAACCTGATGGCAGAGACTCCCCCCGGGTTCGGTCTGCCCTCCTCCACCCCTCCCAGCGCCCCAAATGCGCCGAGGAGGGAGGATGCTCCAGCTGCAGAGCGGGTGCGGGGAGGGGATGCCGGGTGCCAGGGCTGGCTGGGGAGCCCCGGGGGATGCTGCGGGGGGCGGAGGCTGAGCCTCTTCCCCACTCCAGAGCAATAGGGCCGCCGGGCCGGGCCGCCGCTGAATCCCGCATCCCTCATCCCGCATCCTGCATCCCTCGCCCCAGCCCAGGCGGTGCCCGGAGACGGGGCGAGAGGCGGCGATGGCCATGCGGGGAGGCGGGTGGGGGGGAGAAGCTGCCCCTGCAGAGCTGGCGGGTGGCTTCTCGGAAAGGTGCGATGCACCGGCCCCTGTTCCCCCCTGCCCGCTCCTGCTTGCGGGGGAAGGGGCTGCTCATGCGGTCGGTGCAGGGGGCTGGAGCAGCGGGAGTGACGGGTAGCGACTGTTCCTCCGTCTTGCTTGAAATCACCATAGCAATGCTGAGAGCAGAGGAACAAAAAGCTCTGCTCAGACACTGTCTCTCTTCCCCCCCACCCCCCAGCATCCTTTCCCCTCCCCGGCCCCATCTTTGCCTGTTGGGTGGCTGCGGAGGGTTTGGGGCTAGGGTTGGTTCTGGGGCTCTGCTCAGGGTTCTGGAGGTATTTCTTGTCCCCCCGTGGGAAGCGGCTGAATTGGAGATGTGTCTAGAAAGAAATGCTAATCAGTGTCTGGGGCTCCCTGCCTGCACAGCGCCGAGCAGTAAACAAAGGAGCATCCCTGGGTGCACATCTCGCCCCTGGCACCGGGTTTTAGGCAGAAATGGCCCAGTTGACCCGCGTTTGGCAGAAGGATGCCCATCTCTGAGGCACTGCTGCGTAGGAGGGCAGATGACTTCCCGTTGTTCCCAGGACTGCAAAGGGTCAAGATAAATTGCTGTGTTACCGCAACTCCCTTCCCTCTGGGACTTTCCACAGTCCCACCAGGCTCTTGTGCAGGCCTGGGCTCAGGCTGGGGTGCTCATGCCCTTGGTGTCAGTGGTTGGTTTGGGTTTTCTTTTTTTGTTTCTGTGTTTTTCATCATGGCCAGGGCCTCTGTCAGCCCCGGCAGGAGGATTTTTGGGCCCTGCCATCCTTTTGGTGTTACGTTACTGTAAGATAAGGAGTTGGGATGTGCTTTCTGGTCCTCAGCCATTTTGTACATTGAGGCCTTCCAGGGAGGTGTTGGTGGGACCGGTCAGAGAGGTGAGGTCCTGGCTGGGTGGGAAGGGGAGCTTTTCCTTGCACTGCAGCACGTTGGGGTTCCTGAGGGAATCTTGTGCCCCAAGGGAAATGGGAGAGGAGAACAGAGAGCATCTGTGGAGCTCAGTTACAGTTACGATGAGGAGTCCAGTGCTGGGCACCCTGAGCATCCTTCATGCTCCTGGCCATCCTCTGGAGGTGGTTTGTGTCACAAAACCTTCCAGAATCGTGTGGAGGGGCCGAGCATCCACGCTGTGAGCTGGGAGCTTCCCTGTGCCTGCGCCAGGGATGGGGATGTTGTGCAACGTGCCCTGTACGCTGTGAAATACGGGTGAGAGCCCAGCTTGGGACATTGGGGTGGCAGTGACAGAGATGGAAGAGACTGAAAGACAAATGACAAGAGGCAGGAGTAGCCCTGACTGTAAGAGCTTTATAAACAACTTTGGCTTCTTCAGCTACTGTATCTTAACTTCTGACCTGGTTGGCTCTCTGCAGTGGCATTTGCTCGGGCAGCCAGAAATGCTCCCAGGGCAGGAGCAGGGTCACCCCAAACAGACCTGTTCCCAGCGCCCAGCTGGGGTGCCCATCAGTTCTCCCAGTCCAAGCAGCTGTGTTTCTTCTGGGCTCGTGGCTCTACTTGAATCTGCTGTGATACCACATGGAGCCATTGAAAACCATCCCCACCCATGCACCTGCTGGGAAAGGGAGGCTGAATTCAGGGCTGAAGTGGTAATTGCACCAACGTCTGTGAAGCGTTGGTGATATAATTATTTTTTTTATGGTGTATTGGGAAGTTATATGGATTCCGGTCTTCTGAACTGTACATACGATAGGTTTAGCCTTGGCAGTTTCTGTTTTGTTATTTAAAGAGCTGAAGGATTTAGAAAACTTCATAAGTCCCCAGGACAAGCTCATGCAGCAGCCCTTGCTGCCCCGGGTGAGCCCGGCATGGCCTGTGTCAGGTCTGTGAGTGTTGGAATGGGGCAGGGAGGGCTTTCCTGGGTTTCTGTAGCTCAAAGTCTGTAACCCAGACAGGCAGGACAGATAAAAAGCTTAGTGGCTGCATATTTGAAGATATGAGAGGATGATGAGACTGGCTCAAGGTCATAAAGTTTGTATGGAAGAGCTGGAACCATCCCGATGTCCCAATGGCCGGTGCAGTGCCCTACCTGTGCTATTGGGGTCACTCTGTCTGCTCCTGCCGCAAACCCCATTTTGTGCCAAAGCCTTGAGCACAAAAGCGCCTTTAGCCCCCATGCTGCAGGAATGGGAGTCCTGAAAAAGGCACTGCATGAGGGTGCGCTGTTCTGCTACTGTTTTGGGCTCAGTCACACCCCAGACCCCCACTCTGACCCCAATCTGCCAGCACCCCTATTTCACTGCTCCTGCTTCTCACATGGACTTTCTTGAAGGAAGCTTTAGGAGCTGTTTCCAGTGTGAATGAATTTGTGACCCTGCAAGGTTGGGTTTTTAGCTTGTAGAGATGCTTATAGACCCAGCTGCCTTTCTCGGTGTGGAGCTGCTCCGGGGCCACGGTGCTGCTCAGGCTGCTCCCTGCACCCAGTGCCAGGACACAAACTACAGGGACTCTCCCAGCATGGAGGTGCTTTAATAAATATGAGAGGTGTCTCTGGGTCAGTAAAAATGCCTGTCTGCAGAGACCCATCTCTCAGGTTGGTTCTGCACCAGTTGATCGATGCTCTGCCTTGAGATACCCGTGCAGGTTGCATTTGTTTCCAATGCTGCATCCCAGATCCAGTCCATCTGATTTCATTCCCTCACCTCTTCCTGCTGTCGCTCATTCCCTTCCTCACCATTTCATGTACAGGGAACCAGGAAAATTCAAACCAGGGAAACTCCCCCAATTCTTAACGTGGTCTCATCTCAAATGTTGCCTCTCTAAAAGTGCTGTTTACCTCTGTGAGCAAAAGCACAGTTTTATATTTCTGTGTTAGGATTCATTTTTGTACTTAATAGCTCTTCCCACACTGACACAACTGAGTGACTTGCTCATGGGAGCTGTGTGTATACAGATCATACCTAATATATATTTTGCATTACCCCGTGGACAGCTGAGCCTGGTGGGCCCCATTTTTGAGCATGGCTGGAGGTGGACTCTAGTTCCCCTATCTCATCATCTCCTGCTATTTCTCTCATCATCTTTCTTTTCTATTCCTCTCCCCCTGATTTGTTTTTGTTTTGTTGTTTTTTTTTTTTTTTTTTGTGTGTGGTTTTGTTTGTTTGTTTGTTTGTTTGTTTTTTGTTGGTTTTTCTTTTTTTGGCAGATCCTTAACGATGCAGCACAGGGCCTCATTCTGTTCAGGGTTGAGCTGAAACTTGAAAAGTTGAGCTGTACCTAAATAGCAGACCAGGATTTTTGAGGGATGCAGCAGCACTCAGATCTTGAGGCAGTTTTGTGCACGAGGAAGCAGTTGGCTTCCAAAATGATTTAATTTTATTTCTTTGAATAATCTAAGGGTTTTTTTTCCCCCTCCTTCTAGCCCTTTCACTTCAGTTACTTTAACCTGTCCTGTGCTCAGAGGTGCTGAGTTGGAAGGGCTGCAATACTTGAAAGTGGTTTTTCATCCCCACCTGCCATTTTATTTCAGGAGGGATCACTGTGTTCTGTGCCAGTCTAAGCAAGGTACTTGCAGTGGGCACCTCCATAGCCTGATGTGTCTGGAAGCCCATTTGCTGATCCCTGGGTGAGCTGCTCATGTTTGGTCTCTGAAGAGGAGGGGACTGGATTTGGGGCAGTGGGAAGAAAACAGACTGGATCAGACATTTTTAAAGCTGTGTGCTCAGGAACCCACAGAATTCTTGCATTTCCTACTTAGAATTTACAGCCCTAGTCCGCCTTTTTAACTGTGTTAAAAATAGTTTGGGTGCATTTTTTATCTTCATACTGTGCACCATACATTCAGTTAATTGAGCAAGTGCACGGACTTAAATTATAATAAGGAAGAACATTTCCTCCCTGTCTAATTCTTTTAAAATTTCCTTGTACCGTCCCCATCCCGTTTGTTCTTCTCTTTTAACCCAGCCACAAGCCACCTCTCTCTCCAGAGAGTCTCCTGCCTGTGCTGCATCCTGGCATGGCCACAGCTGGCACGGTGGGATGCAGTTGTTTCCCTGGAGGTCCGGGGTTTCTCAGTGCAGGGGTGGCCTCTTTTGTTCCTCCTCTCTCTCCTCAGAGACTGATGAGAACATGGTTGTTTCGCGCAGATCCGTTCCCAGATAATCTCTGACGCCAGAATTTTGGGGCAAATGTGGTTTGGCAGTCTCAGTTATCCACCCCCAAACTTTGAGGAGTGTTGGT
The DNA here is from genome assembly GCA_036023395.1 of Myiotriccus ornatus. Taxonomy (NCBI): domain Eukaryota; kingdom Metazoa; phylum Chordata; class Aves; order Passeriformes; family Tyrannidae; genus Myiotriccus; species Myiotriccus ornatus. The sequence continues at coordinate 8,144,586 of JAYRBT010000054.1, forward strand.
TCATGGCAAGCCCTCACTCACAGACGAGGTTATTGCGGGCAGGTACAACGGCACCAAACTCAGCCCATCCTCCAGTCACATACAGGGACCTCCTGGATCCTCCTTCCCACCTCCCAGCTGAGTCCTTGGGATGAAGGAGCCAGTGCGGATCTCCCCCAGGTGCTGAGCTTGGTGGGTGTGCTGGGCTTTGACCTCCAGCGCTGGTGCCCTCCTGAGGTGTGGTTGTGTCCTCCTGAGGGGCCAGGGAGACCTTCACAGCGTGAAGCCTCACGAGCTCCTCTCCAGCTTAGTCAGAGCTTGGTGGGAGCAACCTGATTTCAGTCGCTTTAATGTGTCACGTTCCAGGCGTCACACTCACCCCACACTGACATTAAGGAAACGAAAAACAAGCTGATCCCCTGGGTGACCTCCTTTTTGTGCTGCACAAACCTCACTCAACCAGATGAGTCTTGCCACGGCTCAATTTATTATTTATTATAAGAGGAAATAACCCAAAAAGCTAGCCCTAAATCATGTGCTGAAAGGGAAGATGGGCATTGCTTAAAAAGATGCAGTTAGCAAAAATCAGGTTTCTTGATTTTTTTTGCGTTGCAGCAGAAGGAAGGGGCATCAGTAGGGTGAGACATTGTGGTTCCTTTGGCAGGGCAGAGGGTTTGGCTGTCAGTTAGGCACCAATGGTGCTTACAACATGAAAAAACACCTAAGTTTAGTGTTTGACTTATGGAATTTAGGTAGCAAACGCTTAGCCCTGCATAATCCCTGTTAAGGTAGCCCAAATGCTTAGCTGGTTTCTTAGTTCTTGGGGAACAGATTCCTCTTTAGGTTGTGGTGACGGGGAGATGTGCCAGTCCTTTTTCCTGCTACGTGACGTCCTGTGGAACAGATAGAGGAGAGCTGAGAAAGCTGGGGAGTGATTCCTACAAAGGATTAAACTCTGTGGCCTGTCCCTGTTGGTGTGAGGTCCCTGTTCCCAGTGCATCAGAGCAGTCTCCAGCACTACACTCCAGCACTTCAGAGTAATGCAATGACTTTTAGCCCCTGATGGTCCAAAAGGAAGCACGCTGCAAAACCAGATTGTTGTGGTGGCCTAAACTGAGTGTCCTGAATGTATTAGATGGGACCTGTGATGAGAGCTAATCTGACTAGTGAGCTCATGACAGCAAAACCAGGTGGTGCAGAAGGACAGTGAGCACAGTGATTTGACAAGTACAGCTGGGTCCTTCACCACTGTACATTTAAATGGCTCCTAATCAGGTTGCAAGACAATAAAACCCACTTGGGCTATTGTGACAGTCACCTATGGCAGAAGATGACCCCACCTGGACTGCAGGAGTAGGTATTTAAATGGGGTCCCTTGGTGGATGTGCCTATCTACCCACACTGAAAGAAAAATGTTAGTTTTCTCCAGTAAGAGCAAGTTGTGTGACACTTGATCTGACTTGTTCAGCTCAACTGCTGTGACCTCAGCTCCCCACTTGGTTCTCCTGGTCTTCTCCTGGATAAACTGCAAACGCAGCCTCCTGTGACACTCACAGTTGGAGGTGTTTTGGGGGCGTCATGTGCAATTATTCTGAAGCACTGAAATAATTACTTGCAGTATTTGATGGGGAGTGTCTCTCACAAGGCACAGGCTGGGATGGCAAGAGCTGCTTTATTACAGCCCCGGGGCTTCATGACTGTCTACCTGCCAATAACTGAGGGAAGGCAGAGCATTCCTCTAGAACTCTCTGGTCTCTCTTTGGCATCACTCCAGCCTCTTAATGTGCCTTTTAGATGTGTGGAAAGCTTTGGTGTTGGTAAACATCCGTCCAGTGACTTTTTTTTTTTAGTGGATTGGATGCCAAAGGACAGCCTTTTCCAAGGCGTGAGAAGCAAGAACATCTCTGAAATCTCACCTCTCGCTCTTGCTCCTCTAGGGAGGTGATTTAAAGCTACATCAGAGTCACTGGGGCTGCTGAGCGCAGCAGCAGCCTTGGCTTGGCAAGACCTGTGACTGAGCAGTCACTTGGTTTGTTTGGGGACTTAAAATGTCCAGTCATTTCAGGTGGAGTGGGCTTTCGGCTTGAATTTGGTGATGCTCAGATGCAAGCTGGATTCCTTGGAAAATCCTGTGGAAATCCCAAAGGAGACTAAGTGCAGGATAAAGTGGGCAGGTTTCTGGAGGTGCCCAACTCTCTCTGCTGATGGCAGAGGGAGCCTAAGTTCCCTTGCACACCTTAGGGGAGAGTTGGGTGGGATGAGTCCAGACAAAGAGGAGAGAAGACAGAGCCTGGTATGTTTTCCAACTGAAAACTGGAGTGAGTTGAGGCATCTCCCACTTCCTTCCTCCAGCCCCAGTAGGAACTGGGGTGTTCAGAGCCAGAACTACACTGTGGACAGGTAAGGTCAAGGTGAGAGATGAGGCTGATCCACGCGAAAATGGGATGACCAGGATCTGACATCCACGTTTACTCAGACACAGTTAAGAAGTGGTTTTGAGAAAAGAACCATTGTAGCAAACCCTGATCAACTCTTTCAGACCTGCAACCCAAGACTCAGGGGAAATCAGAAAGTAATCAAGCCTTGCTAATACTGATTGCAGTTCCTAAGCAGCTCCAGTTGAGTTTTGGCTCTCCCCTGGTGGTCAGACCTCATTCAGAGATCCTCCTTTTTTAATGCCTCCTGTGGGAGGGTAGGACAGGGAAAAGAAACAAGAGGACAGGCAGAGGGAATGACTGGGTTAGGAGGCAACCTCTTTCCGTCTGAGGATCCCGGCAGTCCATCGTGGCTGGTGCTTGGTCTCTTCAGGACGGAATTGAAAGAGGCAGAGATTTTGCCTTCCGGAGGGTCTTTCCCAGAGATTCACAAATTCCTCATTTGTAAACAAACACTGATCTGCCTGGAAGTCCTGCTTTCTCGTTTAGAGCTCTGCCAGCCCGGGGAGGTGACAGTGTCGCAGCAAAATACGGCTGGGGTGGCAGCGGAGCTGCTGTCACGCACTGCAATGGATGAGCACAGCAGGGCAGGCAATCCTAACACAGCTTCCACAGCTGGGCTGTCACTCTCTATGAAGTTATTATGATGCCCAGGAAAAAAAAAAAAAATTAGCTAGCAGAAATCCTGACTCAAAGGTGACTCGTGTACATACACCTCTTCTGTCTCTTATGTGAGTGTCTGGGTACCTGCTGTGTGTGTTTCTTGCAGCTTTGGTTTTATGTGGTTTGTGGGAAAAATTAATATGGGGTGCAAAAGAAAAAATTCAATCAAAAAATAATTAAAATGAATACTCTATTAATATTACATCAGTGTGCAAGCACCCCTAATGGAAGTAGAAGTCTGCAAGCCTCTGTTTCATGCATCAGGTCAAAAAGAGCCAGTCCCTGCTATAAGACTTGGTGTATTGAACAGTCAAAAGAGATGAAAGGCATGAAGCAGTTGGGGCACTGCTGGTAAATGGTTACCTTTGCTCCACTTTTCTTTTTAACAGCATTTCCTGTCATCATCTTTGCTTCTGAATTGGTGGGTTGGTTTCTATTCGCGCTCCTTGGGTTTGCAGGAAGGAAGTTGGGGTTGGCTTTGGTTGCAGCAGACTGTCAGAGACATGGGCCAGCCCATCTCAGGGGGAAACCCTGTGGTCTGAGGATCTCAGCAGAGCTGAAGTTGGGCTGGGAGGATGAGGGCGGCACATCTTCCCAGGGACATGGATCACCCAAGGTGGGGCAGTTTGCCCTGATCTCGCTGTCCATTACAGATGCTGCACGTGGAGGGCTGTGGATGGGTCTTACTGACTTTCTCCCGTTCGAATGTTATATGTGGCAGCAAAATGACAGCACTGGGAGACTTTCTCTTGCATGTTTATGGGTTTTTGCACAGCCCAGAGTCTCAAAGTGGCCATTAATTGAGTTTATGCTTGCTGGGAAGTTCCTTACCTGATCTGAAGAATGCAATAAGGGATGTAAGAGCACTCCATCTTTCACTCAAGAGGGGAGCAAAAGAGGTGAATATAAATATCTGTATGTTATAGCTGGACAAACAAGGAGTGAGGCTGTGTTGCCTCCTGCCCCTTCAAGCCATATGGTGGTTAAGCCTGAGTGCTTCCAGGTGGGGCAGTGAAAAACAAAAGCCCTCCCCAATAACAAGGACAACTCATTGGTTTTGAGGCAGGTAGACTGCAGGAAGGGCTTAGGCTGGTGTGCCCATTGTGTCAGTGGTGGACATTGGTTTGTTTCTGTGGTTACTCATCCTTTCTCTTCCTCTATGTCTTGGCAAGGCTGGAAATGGCACGTCGTGTCCAGTTAACCTCTTGCTGGGCCTTCCTCCAAGTTTTCTGGGGTTTATTAGCAATGATTCGTGCTTTGAGGACTAGTGAGATTCCTGAGTCATCTCCTTAGGCAGGGAGCTATTTATTTCAGTGTGTGTGTTACACTCCCCGGGAGTGGGAGTCTCTCTTCCGCTTTTGGATCCTGCCCCGACTCTATATAAAGACTCCGGGCTTGAATGAGCAGCAAAACCAACCCTCAAACTGGATCCATCACTTGGAAGGTCCGTGCTGCTGATCCTGTCTCTCCTGGCTGAAGGAGCATGGCCATTTGGAGCATGGGTAGGAGCTTGGATGGGACATTTGTCCATCTCGGGGTTGTACAGCTTGTAGGGATGCAGAGGGCTGGGTGTCCATGTCCAGGAGCATCTCTTGCTGTACAGTGGCTCATGACAGAGGGGTAGGTGTGATTTGTAATCTCTTTCCTCCCCAGAGGTTGATTTGCTGATGCTGTTGGGTTTTTGATCACTGTGGGTTTTCTTACTTAGGAGAGGTGAGATACTGAGTGGCTGTAATTCCCTGTTGGTATTAGAGCAGGGACTGGAGGTGCCCTGGGCAAATGAGGACAGGCTCCTCGGCGACACTGCCAGTGCTGGAGCTGCCAGGTTTGCAGGAATTTTGTTGTGTGATTTTTCCCAGGATGGGCCTTTTCACAGGCATGGTTGTGTGGTGGCCTTGCAGAAAGCTGCCTTGCTGCATATCAATTTGGGGGTGAAGGAGAGCCTGTCACGTAACACCTCTCTGGGGAGCTGCAGAGAAGCCAGAGTGCTGATAGCAATGTGCATCCAAAAGCCGACTTCACACCCAATTAAGCATCACCCTGAGCCAGAGGGACAAGTCCTCATGTCATTATGTCTTGAACTCAATTGCTGGCACTTCATGAGGGCTCTGTTTCCACAGCCTGAGGGAATGAAGCATTTAATCCGCATCAGCATTAGAGAAACTTGGTTAATGTGACCTCGTGGTTTGGTTGTTGTGGGTAGTGGATGCTCATCACTGTGGTTGTCTTTTTCTTAGTTATGGCTATTCCTGTAAGGAAGGAAATAGACCTAAAGAGAAGGGGAATTTCCTGAGCGCTCTCTCTGTAATTTATGAGAATTTTGCACTGAATTTTTCTTCTCCACGTTTTTGTCTTCAAATATCTAAATGTTTTTAATGCTGTTCTTAATTAGCAGCTTCTCACTAATCATATCAGCTAATGAGGGGTAGGAAGAATTTCTGTACTGACCTTTTGTTGCTGATGACGTTTTTCTTCTCTGCAGCAGAAATCAGATATAATTTGAGACCTTCTCTGAGCTGCCCCTCCAGGCCCTGAGCCTGCACTCCCTGATGAGTGTTTGTGGGTGGTGGGAGCATCTCGAGTCGTGCTAAATGCCACAGAGTGAGCTGCTGAGGCTTGGTCTGGGAATCAGTGGATCTTCCATCTAAGTCTGTGATAAACAGCATCGAAGAATTGGGTTGGACAGGACCTTAAACATCTTCTCATTCCACCCTCCCTGCCATGGAAAGGGACACTTTCCACTATCCCAGGTTGCTCCAAGCTCTGTCCAACCTGGCCTTGAACACTTGTAGGGATGGGGCAGCCACAGCTTCTCTGAGCAACCTGTGCCAGGGCCTCACCACCCTCACAGGGAAGAATTTCTTTGAAATACCTAATCTAAACCTTCCCTCTCTCAGGTTTAACACCATGTAGATATGAAACTTAAATTAGTGAATGTTTAACCAGCCTTAGTATGGAAGGAATGATTTGAGGTTTTGAGTATAGGGAAAGGTAATGAGTCTCTGAATAAGGCAAGTGAATGGGACTCTAAGGGTGTGTCTGTCCCACTGTTTTACTGTAGACACCTACAAGTGGGTGAGACATATCCCACCCTCAGGTCTTCACCCTGTGCTTTTGAAAAGCCAGATCTAGGAGACCTGCTAGTCCTTCAGGGCTTGGCATTGCCTGGACTTGACCCATCCATGTGTAAGAACTTGGGAAGCACCTCCATCTAACTTGCCATTTTTACTGCCCCTCTTTGCAAATGCTCTGCAGAGCAAACAGCCTGCTGTGGGTGTGTGCTTGGCAGAGAGCACCTTCCCATATCCCTGCCCACTGAAGAGAAACGGGCTGAGCCTCCAAAAGGAGTTCAGTTCTCCCTAGCCGTGCTCTTCTGCCTCTTCCCCACATGGGAGCTGATGGCTATTAAAAACCCCAGAGGAATTAATGAAGCTAATGAATTGCCTCCCCATCTTTGACTCTTTAGTCTGCAGCCACATGCCTGTGGGATGAATTGGGAGAAGTGTCCAGAGCCAAGCCTGACCCTGTGACAGCATTCCCTTGCTGGCTGCGGTGGGCCCGTGGGATGTGAACCCCACCTGGGTAACACAGGGGCTGGTAGAACCCAGGGAGGTAAGCACAGACCTGACGGGGTTGCTCACTTACATTCCATTTTACTAAGAGGCAGCAGGAATTAAATGGAGATTAATTAAACCTTTTTTTCTTTTTTTTTTTTTTAATCTCCTCCTTCCTCCTTCCTCTTGCTCTTTGCTGTTTCTAGGGAAGACTGAAAAAAATGTGCTAAAGAGGAAGCTCAACTCTGAGCATCCTTTCATGAATTCAGAATATGGCCCCCGTGGGACTGCAGGGAAAGGCCCTCTAATTATGGGGAATGTCCTGTGAGGCCGGGTTACACAACCAGGATGGAGAGCTGCTCCTGCTCTGCTTTAGCAGCAGGCTGGTGATGTTGTAACTCCCAATATTACCTGGCTATTACCCATTCATTGCTTTTTTGTCGCTGCCGGTGTCCTCAGCGCACGGCACAGACCACTCGCGGGGCTCCGAGCCAAGGAGGAGGTGGGAAGGAGCGTGCAGGATCACAGAAAGGGCCGTTTGATATTTACAGTGCCCGGTGACATAATTCCCAGACAGCCCGAGCGTATCTGGGAGCCGGCTGATGAGTGGCGGGGGGAGATTTGGCTCCGGTGCCACCGAGTGAAGGTGACTCCTTCCCCGCTCTGGCGGGAGCAGGATGCCCTGGTGGGGGATTCGTGCTGCGGCGTCTGCTCGCGGGCTCCGCTCCGGCTGCTGCCGCTGGCTCAGGAGCCAAGCTACCGTCCGGGAAAGGGATTTTCGGACTGTTGCAACTTCCCTGAGCTGTTACACAGGGGGGAGGACGAACACCTTGGCTGTGGCGTTGGGCATGCCCTGGTGTCACATGCCGGAGGACGCTGCTCCTGCCGGCTCCCGGGTGGCTTTGTGCTGTCATCTAAGATGCTGCGTTGGCTCTGGTCCATGGGGAGCCTTGGTTGCTGGTGTGCTTTGCAGTGGTTTTGTGCCAGGCTTTATTCTCATCCAGAAGGGTTTATTGGTTGCTGAGGGCCGTGGGCATGTCTTGAGCTACGCCTGGGCTTAACCTCAGCTGTGCCCCTGCGTGCAGGGGGGGGATCGTTACCTTCTTTTCAAGTTTGGGAGCTGAGGTACGGAGGAATTCAGTGACACAGGATGCCTGCAGCATGATATCCAGCATCCCTGCTCCCCAGGCTGTAACCCTAGCCTCTCCCTCCTCCAGCTGCAATAACCATACAGACAGCGTGTATCCTTGTCCCATCAGGCCTTCCTAGGCTTTGAATTATTAAATATTGTCTGATCTCCATTATAAAGGTTGTTAAAGCACAGTTACTTATCAGAATAGAAAATGCTGGTTTTGGCTTTATCTGCTTGTGGAATTTGCAATAAATAAGAAGAGTTAAAAGAAAAAAAGGGAGAGGGGTGGCTGGAAGTGTTATAGCCAGGTTGAAAGGAGCTTGAAGCAACCTGGTCTAGTGAATGGCATTCCTACCCACGGCAGGAGGGTTGGAATGAGATGATCTCTCTAAGGTCCCTTCTGATCCAAACCATTCTGTGATTCTAGGGAGTAAAAAAATCATGAGAAACTGAGGTTGTAGGTAAACAAAGCGAAGTAACATCTTCACAAGACGGTGTCCAGTTTTGTCTCAGTACCCACATGATCAGTGGTTTGTGTCTTCTGTTTAACACAAAATCCCATGCAAATTCATTAGTGTTAATAGGCTGAAGAGTGTTTGCAGCTGTGACTTCCATGATGCCCAATTACAGATTGTGCTCTGGGAGAGCCCCTTCCCACAGCCCCACCTCCCCCTCCTCCTCCTCCCCCAGCTGGCAGAGACCCCGGCAAACCAGCCTTCAAGAGCAAGGGCTGTGCCTTTGGCTCAGAGGGAGCAAGGAGGAGGTGCAGATGCAGAGCAGGAGACCCAGAGCCAGCTGCAGACTCCAGGCAGCTGCTTTATCGTGGTTTCTGGGAGCCTGCAGTCCTGGTTGCGGATTGCCGTAATTCCCAAGGTCAGATCTGTGCTCACTGCTTGTAAGAAGTCGGGTGGTACCTGCTGCTTTGCAGGAGGCTGTGTTTGAGCAGCAGGAACCCTGGCTGTGGTCCTGCTGTTGGTTATTCCCTCACTGCAGCAGTGTCCTGCCCCACAGCTGGGCATGTCTCTGTATGTCTGAGTGGAACTGCTTGATGTGACCCAGGCAGGTGATCAATCCCCTGTATTTGGTTGAGAGTGAGCTGGGAATTGGAAGCAGCGTCTCACTGTTGTCAGGCTGGATCTGATTCCCTCTGGACCTCATGGAGAGGCATCATCTCCTTCTCCTGTTCCTGGATTAAGCTGCAGCAGCTCTCCCAGGCAGCAGTACAGCACGATGCCGCAGGGCTAGGGGAGCTGCTGGGGGCCTTGGAGTGTGCCTGAGAGAAGGGGGTTAAAAGCAGGTTTTCACAAGCCTTTGCCTGCCATTTTAAATGGGAAGGATGTTTCCCTGGCAACGAGATGGATGCTTCCCAGCAGAGCATATGGCTTCCATCGACTTTGATTTACCAGCATGTTGAAATGGCAGCTAGATAATCTCTTTTCAGCTTTAGTGTGTCCATGCCCTGTGTCCCTGTTCCTTAGGAGTTTTTAAAGGGTCCAGACCTGCAGCGCTGCCCTTGCTTCCATCTCAGGGCTGGAGCTGTTGGGGCCATATGTCAGGGCTGGGTCTGGGGTCCCACCTTTGCAAAGAGGGACCTGCACAGAGGTCCTGAGCATAACCTGGAGCAAAGAGCTGCAGGGTGGGCAGGAAAACCTTCCCTGCCTCTGCAGCCTTTCACCAGCCGAACGGCTCCTCCTCCTCCTCAGAGAATATAATCCACATCCCTCTCTTCCTATTCTCCTCCCTGTCTTAAATCATTTTTAGATGTTTTCCACCTTTCACCACACAATCATCTGCCTCCTGCAGCTTGCTATTTATTGTTGTGTTTACTGGCACAGGGAAATAAGTAGAGGGAACAAACCTGTCATTTGCTGTGCGGGGGAACTTGGGGGAGCTGGTTTCTGGGAGCTCGTGGCTTTCCCAGCCTGGCTGCCGTGTGCCAACCCCGCCGAGCTCACATGGCAGCCTCCTCCAAGGGGAAAAAGCAGGGTAAAAGAGGTTTTTCTCCTCTTTGCTGCCTTTCTCTGGCTCTCCATCCTTTGGCAAATTTGATGAAAACTGGCCAAGAGGTCCAAATATTAGGTAGAGACAGGGAGCCAGCCAGACAGGACAATCGTATGAGTCTCATCCATTGCCTTAGAGGTTTATTCACCACCTAATTGGTGCTGGTCTGAGCCTGATCCCCATCTGCCAGTGTCTTGGTGGTTCACAGCCATGAGCAGCAGTGAGGGACAGGGATGGGTTTTGGGAATTGGCTGGGTAATGTAGCCGTAAATGAAATGAAAAGGTTGTGCTTACCGGTGAACTGCTGCACTGCAGGGACTGGGAGAATACACCCATCATTCCTCCCCTCTTCCACTGATGGAGGTTTTGGGGGATCTATGGATGAGGCAATGTCACCTTCTTTGCAAGTATCCAGGTGAGCAAAAATGCCCTGATCTCCACATGCTGAACCCTGCTTGCAACAAGCCCCCCAAAGCTTCCCAGTTCAAGTGAGGCTCCTTCCCTAACTGAGGTTGTCTTTATTTCATCCAGCAGCATCATGGCTTTCCTCCACTTTCTGGGGTGTTAAGATCTCTGGGAAGCCTCTCCCTCTGCAAAGGGTTCTTGGTGATAGGGATCTGCCCCCCAGAGCCACCTCAGCACTTGGGTTGAGCTGTGTTTACCTGCTCTTCCATCCACACTGGCATCCCAGTGTCACACGCTCCCATCCACCCACTCCCAATGTTTGGGGCTTTTGGGTTAAGCCGGGGAAGAAGTGAGAGGTGATAGAAGTGATTAATTGCCCTTTGGTGCTGGGGATTAATTTATCAGGTGCAAAGAGAGGCTGTGCCCTGGCAGACCTGGCACTGGCTGTGCAGATGTCACGAGCTGGACATTCTCTGCCTCGAGCCAACAGGATGCCGACATGGGTGGTGGCAGGAGGATGTCCCCGTCACTTACAGGGAGCAGTGCCTGGGCCATGTGGACAGGCAGCCCAGAAGAGTTGCCCAGGGTGAAGGGATGCAGAACAAACTTGGATCTCCAGACAGCTCAGCATGAAAAAGGCAGTGCTCTTTAGCCCTAAAAAATTGCTGAACCAGCCAGTTATGCCGCAGGGAGGGGAGAGCATCACACCAGCTGCCAGTCAACTTCACCGCTAACAGAACTATTTTGGGTATCCCAGGAGCTGCAACTCTGAATTCAAAGTCCTTTTCCACCAACCTCCCCCTCCATCAGCAAAGTTTCCCTGAGCAGTAGCCAGATTTGCCCTATCACTTACAGGGAACAGAGGGCTGGTGGCCCAGGCGCTGCTCCTGGCACAAATATTCCCAGCCCGACAGGAGCAGCTTCAGAGACATGGAAAGCATCATCTGCCATGGAGGATCATGCCATCCTACCAATGTGGGGAAGGGATGCAGAGCTCCAAAACCAGCCACTGACCTTTTATTCCTTGTTGTTGGACCTAATCCTGCATTTTCCCTTGTGCCAGACTCAGGTGTTTCTCAGGCATCGCAGGGTTTGGACCCAGCTGAGCCAGAGCCTCTCTCGTGGCATTGCAGCCCCTTTGGATTTCAGGGGGTTATGCCTATTTTGCACTGGTGTAAGTGGGAGGGAACACGGTCCTGCTGATTGCAGCATTCCCATTATTCCTCTAGGTATGTTTTTCTACCCATCTTGGGGGTCATCATTTTCTGGGGACTAAAATCAAAAGGCTGAGGACAAACTCTCCTGGGTCTTGGCTGTGAGCTCCTTCCTGATCACTAGTGGAATAAGAGAGGTAAAATTAAACAGATGTTGAAATTGCCAACTCTTAGGCCTATTGTACAGACAGTTTGCAAATACTTCTTTCTTTCCTCCAAGTCTCGGTAAATTAAACAGACCGGTGAGCAAATTAGATCAGCAGGGCTTTGGTAATACTCGTGTTTTTTGCTTCTGTGTTACCCACTAGCCTCTGATTCTGAGAAACCATTTTCTTGTCTTCTAATTATTGAGGGATAAAGCTGGGGATGGACCCTGGGAAATGTCTTGGACATCCAAGTGCCTTCACCATTGCCAGTTATCTCTTACCGGTCTCCTTTGTTGTTACTAGGAGGGAGCCCAAGGACACAGCTCTGAGGTCCTACCTTTACAGAAGCACAAACCACGGGCTGAGGTGTGGGGAAACTGAGGTTTTTAAGGGCAGCATGGTAGGATTTTGAGCCATTTAGTTGCCTGCTGTGGGTCTGGGACAGTTAATGCAGCTGCTGAGAGCTGCCAAGCCCCTGAGCTCAGGGAGATGGAGCTCGTCCTTCGTGGGCGGGAAACCTCAGGCTCCAGCTGAATCGCTGCTTCTGGGACAGACCTTTGAAAAACCAGCTACTATTCCTGTCTGCCACGGGAACCAGCCCTGCACGATTTAAGACAATCTTCCTATCTGCAATTAGACCGGAACCTATTTTTGTATAGCCCATTCCCTCGAGGAATGTTTAGATGAGATGCAGCATTACATTTTACGGGGACATCTTGCTTTTAACCCAGTTTTAGAGCTCAGTTAAGTCAGGTCAAGTGACTTGCCCAGGTCAGTCAGAGCAGCTTGACCTCAGGCAGAGAAATTTTGATTCCTGCATGCTCTAACCATGTGGTATTTCCTTGACTTCTGAAATTTATTTTTCTTGAGGTGTTGCAGAAAGGCAGGGCTTAAGAAACAGAAACAACTTGATCTTCAGACAGAGATGAAAGTTAGATTAGGAAGGTCTGTATTCCTGTACTCACTGGCGGTGATACCTCAGAGGTGGAGGCTCTTTTGGGGGAATACCTTGTGGGATGAAACAGAGGCAGAGCTCAGATTTCAATCTGAATAATACGAATATTGCATGAGACAGCAACTTTCCCTTGCATTAAAATCGATGAACATGCTCTGAATAAATGCCTGCACAGATGTTTTAAGAATTACTCAAATGTCCAATATTTTACACTCTTAATTTACCTCCCAATGCACTGTAATTGCATCGTGGGCTTTAGGATCCTCTCCTCTCGTGGGCCATTTCTGCAGCTGCATCAATATGTTTCTCCCCACCAAATTTTTTGAAAGAAAACCTCAGCCCAGCAGGAACAGACTCTTCTGGCAGGTGCACAGGCTTGATTAATACTTTGGGTTTTCCTCCAGACATCTGGCTCCTCTGAGGCTGCGTGTGCAGGGTGAGCAGAATACGCAGACAAGCATTTCCAAGTGATTCATTCTGGTTGAGGACAAAGAGGAACATTGGAGCTAGAACTTTGTATGCAGTCATTATTATTAATAAGGCTTTTATTCAGAGTAAGTTAAATTATTAGAGCCAGCCTGTAAAAAAAAAAAAAACAAAACAAAACAAAAAAAACCCCAAGCAATTCCTTACAGTTAACTCTTTTCCCACTGTAAGTGTTCTGATCTTGATATCCATTCCCTGGCATTTCTAGATACCTTTTGTTCTTTGGGGCTTCAGTCCAGAAAAGCTCTTAAGATCACTCTTGCTTCTAAGTGTGAAGATGCACAATCCTTTGTTGGAGTAGGGACAGATTATGTCATGCAAAACCCATTTATGCTCAAATTCCTGCAGTTCATGGGCTTGGATCAAGGCTCTGGCTCTGGGCACTGGGTACAGATGATGCTGCTGCTTCTGCCCTCTGACTGTAAGGAGCAAGAGCAAAAGGCTGGAGGAGCTCTTGGAGTGGAAATTGATTTTAGAATGGTGGATGTTGAAGGAGGAAATATATGTGAACCTATATCCTGCTCTTGTTTCTTAGAAATGTGCTGCCTAAATAGAAGGAAGGCAGGAGAAGAGGTTTACTTGTGACTTTGTTGTTCAGGCATCACCTGTGTGCACTGAGAAGGCACAGGAGCTGGTTATGTTGTCCCAGGCAGGCCTTTAATCATGATTTATTAAAAAGTTTATAAATCATGACAGTCCCTGCCTTGGAGCCAGCTGGTGTGTTGACCATAAACAATGTTTCCTGCCCACATGGATGCTCAGGGATTCTCCAGGCTCATCCAAGGAGCATGGCTGGGGGAGAGAGAATGGAGCTGGGCATGGCCAAACCTGCAGGGAGACACCATCAGGAGGAATTTTTGGAAAGGAGACCATTTATTAAGGCACAGGACCAGAAGGCAGGACTCCCCGCTTCTATTTTCAGCTCTTGCAGTGACAGAATTTGCCTTGGGAGATGATTTTGGCTCAGACTGAGGGATGTGGAAACCTGAGGGATGTGGAAACCCGGAGTGAGGCGTTTAGGCTTGTGCTTAGCCTTGTAAATGAACAGCCAGGTTGCAAGTCACTGCAGGATTGCTTACATGAATAAAGATGATAGATGCTCCTGGCTAAGGGTAGGTGCCATATGACAGTTTTTTATCCCTGGAAAAGCCATGGCTTTCTCAGAGTTCTGCGTTTGATTCAGTGGAGGTTTAAACTGAGCTGTAAATACTCCCATTCCAATTTTGAGGCTCTCTGAGCACTAAAAGGCATTTCCCAGTCTCTGTTTCTCTTTGATACGGGTGTTCTTTCACCTTCACTTATTGTCATTGCTGCATTTTCCTGGCTTTTGATTTCCATTGAAGTTTTAGGTACTGGAACTGCAGCGTTTTACAGAGACCGCAGCAAATGGATTGCTGGGATTGCAGATGGATTGCCCGTAAGGATGTTGGTTTTGTTTTAGCACAATCACCAATGCCTTTTTTACATCCCCAAAGTAATTTTCATCGTGCTTCTCTTGAAAGCCTGTACTAAACTGCTCTTTCCTTTACAGCTTTGCTCCTTCTAATTAAACAGATAATTAACGTCCCACTTCCAGGGAAAGTCAGCAAAGTGGGCAACAGTTAAAATGTTACAAGTGACAAGCTTTTGTCACCTCCTTGTGTTGTATCCATCTCCATCGCATCCAGGAATCCAGTTGCTAATTAGTGGTGCTCCACCAGAGGAACTCCAGCATTTCTGAATGTCAGTGAACGTTATTTGAATATGAGTATTTCAGGGATAAATTCAGAAGTCTTTTTAAATTCGTATGTAAATGGGTGTGTAGATTCCAAGGGGGTATCTTTTGGAAGTCAAATTAGATGATTAACCTGAGAAGCTTTGTGATGATTCCATCATGTGCTTTCACTGAGGAAAAAAAAGAGAGAAGGACAATCTTTCCTGTTTCATGCCATTTTAAGTATTCCTTTTTCCAAGGGGGAGCTCAGTCATTTCTTTTTCTGTTGCCAACCTGAAGCACAGTGGGTATGAAATAAGGATATGCAGATTTTGTGCTGGGATTTTTAAACTGTAATAAGAAGCTTGCACGGGTGTTTTAAGTCAACATAACCTTTGGATGTAAAGTCAGACTTTGCAGGTCTTTGGATTTATTGGTATTAGCAGCAGTGAGATTTGCACAGCTGAGTCTTGGCTGAGCTTAAAGGTCTCAGCAACAGGCGTGGGGGATGTCAGAGCAGCAGAAGGTACTGGATGCCCGTAGGAATGGGTGGTGGGTGAGAAGATGCAGTGACATGAGGTGTCCTTCTCCAGGAGGCTGGAGACAGCTTTCTCCTTGCCATCACTCTGCAGAGGAGACATCGGTCCCAAACTACCAGCTGCCTTTGCATCCAGGCCGGGATTTGGGAGAGGCTGGTGTCGACTCCAGCCGTGCATCATGTAGGACCCAGCTCCTGTCTGCTCAGGAGGAGGATATTGTCTTCTCCAAAACTCTAAGCAGAATTGGCATCTTTAATGTAAAAATCATTAGGCGGGACCTAATTAATGTTCCTTATTACACTAACATT